>PVJA010000021.1:0-81704 GCA_004027025.1 Myocastor coypus | reverse complement strand
GCTTGTAGGGGTGGAGTGCCTGGATTGATGAACACTCTGATCTTGATTCCTAGGAACAAATTCTCCATGCCGACGCCATTTAGGAACCTGGTTTGGCCGCTGCCGCCATTCTGGTACTTGGGTCTCTGTGGCCTTCTTCTCAAGGCAAAGCCTCTCTCCTTTGCAATTCTGGGGCTGCAAAGCACAGACAGCTGCCACCTCTTGTGATGCCCTCAGGCTATCTTTTCAATTCGCTGGTTCCTTCCCAGCAATGGAGATCCTCTCAGCTCCATCTTTGCAATACACAGCTCTCCTGGTGTTTCCTTTCTGGCCAAACTCACATTTTAAATCGTACTGCTTGGCTCTTTTCTCTTGATTTTCAACATAAATCTGGCTAAAAGCTGCCAATAACAACCACGTCACCGCCCCAATAGTTTGCTGCTTTGAAATGTCTCTTGAAAGATTAATCAGTCCACCATGCTTAATCTCAGTCTTAGGTAAAGTTTCTGGGCACGAGCAAAATTCCGAAAGACTTTCAGCCAATCCATAGCACAAATCATCTGGAGTCCAATGACCAATGCTGTCCTTTTTTCCAGCAGAAACCTCCTCAGACTGATCTTTACAGGCAGGCCTTCTGTCAGTCTTTTGCTCTAAGCTCTGACCAAAATCTCCCAAGCTGAACAGCCAAAGCCGTTCTACAGCTTTGTTTTCAGCCAACATCTCTGAACCTTTCCTATCTCTTCCCGTAAGCCATTTCCAAAAGCTTATAATCCACATTGTCAGATATAGTCACAGCAACGACCCCACTTCTCTGGTACCAAGTTCTGTATTAGTTACTTTTTGCTCGTTGCTGGGACAAATACCTGACACTCAAAATGAAGGAAGGAAAGGTTTATTTAGCTCACAGTTCGTGGAGGTTTCAGTCCATATTTGGTTGGCCCAAGGCTGAGTGGAGCAGGGCGGAGAGCATCCAGTTCATGGCGGCAGAACAGCAGCAAAATGGTGGCAGAGGCAACCAACCAAACAGGGCAGCAGAGCAGCAGCACCAGCTCGAGCTCCAGTCTGGCTCTCTGTCTCTCTTTATATTACATTCAGGCTCTCCGCCTTAGCTCCCGCCCTAGACTACACCCATAATCCCAGAAGTACTTCCACCCATAATCCCATCAGTACTAAAACCTATAATCCTAGGGATCATGGATCAAGTCTCAAACTCTAGAAGTCCCCGCCCAGTGACTCCATGAGGCTTTGGGGGGACAACTAGACATAAACCATAACACAATGTCACCTCTCTGTCAGAGGTAGTTCTTCCTTTGTCTCACCTACTTGATGTGGTCAGGTATTATGTGTTGCCCCTGGGAGTAAGCCTTATCTAATATGAGCAATTGCTTACGTTTCTTTTCATTCATTTGTAAGCTGTAAAGAACTGTGGCCTTTGCCCCTTCATTGCTTCTCATAGCGTACTTTACTATAGGTGAAACCAGGAAAATAGTTGAAGTGATACAGTCTCATTTTCCTTTGCCGCATGTACATACATGCTAATAATTATGGTGGGAGAATATTTTTGTTTGTTGGTGACATGTATGGTTCTTGATACCTGGAAACTCCTCCACTGTGAAATAGTTCAGAATGCGCATTTCTTTCTGGATCCAGAGGCTTTATTTTGAAGGCAACAGACATCCCGCATTCTGTTTCAGCCTTTGGCCCCACGCATGCAGCATGTATTGCTATCCTTGAGATGTAAACATGATCCAGCCTGTGTCAGGTGATGACTATTAGGTAAGAATTTTCCACTGCTGTTGACTGAGTTGTGTCAAGGCATGCCCTTGACTTTCCACCTGGTGAGAATGTTGAAAATAACAGTAGGTGAAATGAAACTCACTATGCTGCTTTTGCTTGGCATCATTTAAAACAGTGCCTTGGCTTTGCAAATTAGTACTCACTAATAGATTTGGAAGCATGTTGTCAGAAAAGTCACATATGTATAGCACAGTGACAAATTTGACAAAAGAGCATGTCCTTTTCCTCTCTGTACTAAGAACTTTAACCTAGTGTGTGAGATACAGTCATTCCTCCATTTGATAACTTCTTGAAATGTAGCTGCAGCCATTGTCATGCTGTAACTTTTGTAAGATATGTGTAAGGGATAATAATTATGACATGCATTATCTATAAATATGTGTGCTTAGTTATATGGGCTGAAGTATGTCCTTTTGCTGGCATTGTTGTTCTCCTGTCAGATGGTTTCACGCCCTGGAAATACAGAACCAGAGCTGGCTTCTAGGCTACCACACAGCACTATTTACATGAGATTTTGTTTATTTGTTTGTTTTTGCGGTACCAGGGATTGAACTCAGGACTTTGTGTTTGCCAGACAAGCACTTACTCTGCTGAGCTATCTCCCCAGCTTCTTACATGAGAATGTTGGACAACTTGATGACTTTCATCACTGCTGAATCATAGTAGCATTATCTTTTTCCTACCTAAAACATACACTTTGCAAGTGAAGATGCATTTTGCAATATGTGCTCTTTTATGCCCCTTGGGGTCACAGAGTACATACGAAAACAAAAGCAGACTGCATGAATGACGCTACAGAACATTATTATGAACTCATATATAATAAATAAGTAGTTTGTCTATTAAATAGATAATAGCCATAATTTTAAGTATTTCCAGAAGTAACTGACTGCTTAGCAAGCCCTGGCCCTAAGTGTGTAGCTAGTTAAGTGTTAGAAGATTCTGTACCTCCCTAGATGCAGCTATTTCCTGATGATTCAGCACTAGGGTGCCTAGTTGTCACCTTCTTTGCTGACATGCTAGTAGTGTCTATTGGAAGTAAAACCAACTAGTCACCTTCACAAATCAGTGAGCTCTCACATACTGACATGCAAATTCATGAATGCAGACATGTACCTTTGTTACCCTGAAGTGGTTCTTTTTTCAAGCTATTACACACATTTTACACATGATGCTCACTAGTGTGTGTGTGTGTGTGTGTGTGTGTGTGTGTGTGTGTGTGTGTGTGTGAGGTGTCTGTGCACGCGCGCGCTGGTTCTAAGTCTTCCTTTTTGTGTACACTCTTTTCAGCCCCTCCCTGTGTGCCCCTCTAGTCCCAGGGCCCTCAAGCAGCTCTTTGGTGCTTCTCCCTCTCGCCTGGCTCACTGTGGCTGCTACCCCTTCCTGCCATACTACCCCAGGATCATTAGCTAACCCACGGTGTGTGTCACTCAGACCTCAGCCACCTATGTGCCATTCTTACCACTGAAATGCCAGGAGGGTTTTGGAAAGACATTTGCTATAGGAGAGCTAAAGGCTTCCTTTCAAAATGTTGTTCTGCTCATTCTCTTACGTAAAGTTCACAGTGCACCCTCAGGACATTCACACTGGATATTACTGATCCCCATTTTATCCATAATAAAGGTGCAGGTCTGAAATACTTGGGGATGTGTGCGAGCAAAACCATGGTGCAGCAGTCATGGCACATCTAGATCTCCTCATTCCAAGTGAACCTCAACCTCTTGCTCTTGGGCATGCTGTCCAAATTGGACTGGAGTTCTTATTTGTATGTGGAGCACTTAACCAAATACCTATTAGCTTTTGTTTACTTCAGTTCAGATACTGTACATCTAGGTATTTGGGAAAATATATGCACAACTACATAGAAAAGTTTCCAGATAAATATGGACAGTTATTGGTTTTCTTGCAAGTTCTTTTAAGATCCTTTTGAAAGATACAAATTACTTCCCTATGCCTAGATTTCTTCAAACACAATCATGTCTAAAGGAAGTAGTGAATTATAGCAACTTATAAGGTATTTTTAATCATAGGATTTCTTCCTTTTCTAGAAGCTATAGCTCTCTTAGAAACTGTATCTCTGGTTTTATACAGGTACACAGCAGAACTTTTTAAAATAAGTGATTATTGTGTTTGTGCAGTGGTCCTAAACCACAGCAAGATCAAAACAGATTTTTAAAATATGCTTCTTGAATCAGTCTTTTCCAAATACATATACATAGATGCATATAAACTCACAAGCTTTGTAATGTAACGTACATGCTGAAGCTTGTGTTGGGGTTTCTTTAGCAATTTGGGACGAAGTTTGCATATAATTTTAATTGAATCAGAAAATATTCCCTCCTGTATCCCACTCCTATAATTTTTACGTACATTTACTTTGTCAAATACTTATGTAGTAAGTCTTAAGTCAAAGTTCTGTTCTCTACCAACTACAAGACCTTAAAACACTAGTCTGCTTAATATTGTATAGCAGTGATCATTCCACAGAATTTTAATCCTGGTATAGCGAGAGTCAGTCCTAGGGCAGTGGTGTTAAATCCTGTCTGTTAATATTCTACAAGAATAATAGTAAGGGCACACATAGGAAGATGCCTGACTCCCCATTCCCTGCTTGCATGTATTTGAAGCCCAGATTTGCAGAATGGAGTGAACCCAGAGCTGATGAAAACATATGCATAAGCACAGGAAGACAGCCCTAATATCCATGTGAGGTGGTCCATGTGGTTTCTTGCTTCCTTACTTTCAGTTTTCCCTCAAAGCATAGAAAGCAATGGGAAACTGCAGGACTTGCTAAGAGAAAGGAAGATGCAGGCATGGTAGCAAAGTCTAACTTTTTCTTTGCACCCAAAAGAACCCCATGTTGTGATTCACCCTGACTTCATAAGAGGATTATGGCACAGAGCTGAAGAACAGTCATACTTCTGGGTGTTGGGAGGCTGGGCCAGGCCAAATCCTTTCTGGGGAAGTCTATCACTATCTTTTGCCTGTAGTGCTTTCTTAAAAGAAATACCAATTTATATTACTGGGCTCTCATTTAACAGTATCTGCTCTACCGATTCATCTTCTCAGTGCTGAAGGTTGATGTTTATTCTTAATAGTCTACCATCAGCCCTCATTCTTTTTAAGATTAGTTAATCTCCCTAAGCATGGTACTACTCATCTGTAAAATGGAGATAATAATGCCATCATCCTAAGAGTATTGGGAAAATAAAATAAAATGATGCATGTAAAATATGTAACAGTATCTAGCAAACATTAAATCGCCTTGTAGCTCTTAGCTATTATGATTTGAATAACAAAAAACTCAGTGAAAGGAAAATTACCATTTGTGATGCTTCAAAGCAAGACTGAAATTCATCTACCTTTATCTTTTGAGTTCAGGTTTGACTGAAGTAAAAGCTGGCAAGTAATTTCAGCGATTTGGTTCACCTCTTACATTTTTTGCTTTCTAGGTGAAAATCTGTGTATGTTCCATAGGACGCCTTAGATATTCAGAAAACTTTACCAAATCTAATGCAAGAGCCTGAGCACTGGATGTTATCTCATTTTCCCACTCGCCTTACATCTCTACATATGCTCCATCTTATTAAACTGACTTTGCCAATGCTGTAACAACCACAAAATGAGATCATCCTTGGCAGATTAGGCCCAGAACTCACCACACTAACAGTCTTTCCTGCCTCACTGGAAAAGTCCCTGTGGGTGAGAAGCCTCTTGCCAGCCATGTCTGTGTGAGACTTGGAGCTGAGCAGGGCACAGATAATCTTTGCCTATTCCTAGCCATATCCTCAGAGCTCGGTGCTGTCTGTAGCCCATAGTACTTGCTCAGTAAATGTCAGAAGTGAAAAAGGAATGACCAGTGAAAGGAGATCTTGAGAGTTTAGGAAAATAGCACACTTTAACTTAAATGGAATACTTTAAAAGAAGGCCAAAAAAATAAAATAAAAGAAAGTCAACCTCTTTGCGGAAGTCAAGCTCTGAGAACAGTGGTATTGATGAATGTGACACTGGTAGTGGGAGATGAGTGTTGAGAGCTATGGTCTACCCATATTAGTCTTCATGCTTGAAACTGAACTAATTTATAGTAATGAGTCTGAGTCTGTCATGGTTCCATGGTCTGTAGTTCAAAAATCAGTGCCAGGGATTTAAGAGAACTTACTGGCATAAGGACTATGCGAATAGTTGGATCTGGGGAACTGCAGTAGAAGTCTTGTGCATTGTTTTGTAAAGCAGAAAGCAAGATTTTTGTCCTGCCAGAAAACCAGAATCTAAGCCTTAGAAACCATCACCATGCTTGACCAACCAAAGACTTTGGTGGGACTTGGGCTGTTGTTGGTGTGACCACATCGGGTCAGGAAGCGATCCCCACAGTCCCTGAGCTCGGGCCTCAGCAGAGTTTGTGGGAACCTTGCGCTCATGCTGCCCACACTCCTCACACTGACACTGTCTGTCTAACTGGGATTTGGCTTTTCTCTCCCAGAAGCTGGAGGCCGTTCCTTCTGTTCTGCAGAAATGCTGCCAAGGTGAACTGGCATGTAAAACATGAATAAAAGAGCCAGGCGTGATGGTGCATGCCAATAATCCCAGCATTTTCCTGGCTGATGGAGGAGGATGCAGAGTTCAAGTCCAGTCTGGGCAGTATAGGGAGACTCGTGCTCAAAATAAAAAAAAAAGAAAAAGTGACTAGAGGTATAATTCAGTGCAAAGGCCCTTGGTTCAATCTCTGGCACCACTGTCAGCAACAGTCTTTATAAAAAAGTCTTTAGAGAACATTTAACGGCCTTAAATAAAAATGATATAGTCATGAAAGAAGTTACTATAAAGGTAAAAGAAAAGGAAGAACATGTAAAAACATGCGTAGTACTTGAGATGGTGTCCCATTTTACGCGGTGTATTTTCCTTTAGCTCCTGGAAAGTTTAGGTCCGTCTCAGATGTGTAAATCACAGTAGCACTGGGTGGGCTTTGCATCCAGGAGCAGCACAAGCTGCCAGAGCAGACTGTGCTGCCACTCCTCCGGCCTTCCCCACATAGCTGCTGCACATGCCACTCGCCAAGAGATGGAGATACACTCTGGGACATGAGCTGCGTGCCCCAAGACCACGGGGAGGGCAAGGATGCCTCCCTGATTCCCTCTCCTTGAAATAAAATAACATTAGGCAAAAAGAGCCCACATAGTTGCATTAAAATGATAAATTAAGAATTGAACTTATTTAATAAAATTAAAGTGTGCATGGTGTGGCAATTCCTAAACCAAGGTCCGTGCTATACTGAAACAGGCTCACCCTGTGCCTTACTGCGTACAAGCTGCTAGCACAGCATGCCCCAGACCTGCTGGCCTGTGAACCACACAAAGTGATTTCTCACTGTTTTCTAGTCTGGGAAGTCGAATAGCAAGATACTGAAGACTTGATGTCTGGTGAGGCCCTCCTGGGGCCTCTGTGCAGATCCCATTGCCCACATCTTTGTCAACGCCCAAGGCCCCACCACCTAATACTTTGCTCATTAGGATTTTCTCATAAGAATTTGAGGGGAACACAGGCATTGCCGCCATAGCACAACTCAGCGTGCTCTACACGTTCCTTCTTGTAAGTTTCTGTTAAGACTTCAGGTTGTTCACAGGCTCTACAAAATAAAATAATTTAGCAAGTGGTGTCTCTGTGAAGCCCTCCAGCTTAGGCTTTAATGGGCAACTAAGTATATATTCTGGTGCATGCTACCAGGTAGAAAGAAAAAAGAAAATTATGATTGGAAAAAGGTTGACTTGCTGAAAAACACAAAATAGTCCAAGGCTGTGCCCATCCCAGATAAATTTACAAATGTTTTTGCCACAGCAGAGTTAGTTGAATATGTTCTTTTCTGATTGTCATCAACACTGTAAATGCCAAGTGATTCATAAGTTATTAATAGAGCACAGTGTAGCAAGAGTCTCTGCAGAGTATCAGGTAACCGCAGCAAAAAGACAAAGCAGAGGTGCTTTCCTTCCCCAACCTTTGATCCAGAATGGTGACTTTCAAAATTCCTTCCATTTTTAATTAACGTGCAGCTTTCACATCTACATCATTCATGGACTATGTGATACTCGTTCTTTTTTTTTTTTGACTGTTCTTTGAAGCTGGGTTCTCTTTCAGCCCTCCTGTAGTTTCCTGCAAGGTAGACAGCACAGCCCTAAGCTATTCCCAGCCCAGAATTAGGAGGCACAAGGAAGTAGCTTTTTTAGGCTAACGAGTTACCAGATGCTATGTTCAGTGCTTTGCAAATATTAACTGATCCAATCCTTACCACAACCCTTCAAGACAAGTGGTGTTTCATTTTATAGGGGGGAAAAAACCTGAGACACAAAAGCTGTGAATTATTAGCTCAGTCAGATGGCAAGAGCTGGATACCCCAACTGCAGTACTGGGAACTTAAATAGAACACCCCTTCCTCCTAGAAGAGGTGGCCAGGGGGCCACAAGTCAAAAATAAAATGCAGTAGGCCCCCAACTTTGGTTGCAAACTCTCACAGATATGCTGTGTTAGCCCCACTGTTAACTTAGAAACAGTTCTGCTGGAATGGAACTCATTCCTAAATTAAAACTTACTGTAATCCTAAAGGAAGCTGAATAGAAATCCTCATGATGACACTTATAGTGCCCTTGGTTCTTTATGTCTTCGTAACTACAAAACCCATTTAGACTAAGCTACTGCTCTTGTAACATCCCCCAGTGTGCAGAGATTGTGTCTGATGCTTACATTTGGTTTTTGCTTTTGTTCCTGATGTTTCACAAACAATGCTCACTTACTTAGATTTGAAGTTCCACAGATCAGTCAGTATCTGTTACTACCACTCTTTTCCATGAAATAACATGGAAAACCAGCAGTGGAGTAAATGCTTAAATATGTATATTGAACGATACAGCTTTAGGAAAGTTAAAATTAATACTGATGTTAATGAAGCTGTTTTTCATGCCTGCCAGAATGTAATCTTTACATGTTTCCAACCCCAATTGTTTACAGTAACATATTAATGCCAAAGAACACTTTATCTGGTAATCTTCAAAGCTCTGACAGTTTTTCTAAAGATGTTTAGTTCTCGTTGATAATTCTTTAATTTCTTCCTATTAAGAAAAAGCTTTCAGGTAAAGCCAACCAAGATAGCTTCATGTATTTAAACATCCTTAATAGTTGTGCACACAATTACAAATCAAAGCCTTGCTATTCTATGTTAAAGTATATTTTATTGCCCAACAGACAAGGACAATTAAACTGGAAGTAAGTATGAACTTTGTATGGAGTTCACAGATGGCTTCTGATTACATACTTATAATTCTTCAGCGTTGGCCTGAAATAGTTTAGCCTTATAGGATTCAAAAAGCAGAAAAGATTAATGGAATTTGACCTTTTTAATTTAAAAATTCAGAAAGTAGAATTGTGAAATGCTAACTGGTCAAAGTTAGGTAAGAAACACTTTTCCATTGTTGGTACTGGCTTATAAGCAAAGAACTCTTGAAAGTGTAGCAGCTAAGTAAATTTGAAGAACAAATAAATATGGTTCTGGATGAAATTCTTTTTAATGTGCAGGTTAGATAGAGGCTGTAGATAGAGGTAAAAAACAGAGCAAGGCATAATATATGAAATCAATAGGGTTCTCATCCGCCGCCAGTGGAGCACACACTGAGCTATACCTTGATACAAGACTTTGTTAGAGCTGCAGGAGGCGTCCTCAGGCCTCTGGACTATTGACTGGAAAATAGTGGAAGAAATCCATGGGTATGCACTCTTTTGGGTGTTTTTACTTAGAATATCATTATACTTTTAGTTTATAATAGAGAATACTGTAAAGCAAACAAAGAAATGTTTCTTTTTGGCTCTAAAGTAAAATAGAAAGCTAGAAACATGTATTGTGGAGCGCATTTATTAACGTGTGATTTTCTACTGGAAAGCCCTGGTTCTGGTCCTTCTGTTGCGTAAGGATCAGCACTTTGTTTCCTGCCTTTCTGCTCTTTGAGTGAGGCTGACCATTTGCTAATGATGTTAAATGTGCCCAAACACTTGACCACAGCATACACTGATAGTCCTTCATGACAATAGTCCATCTGACAACCAATGTCTGTGCCACTGTTTGGAACCATAATAGACCTAAGGGAGAAATTGACATAGTACCTATTATCTAAGCACATTAAGTGCTTAGTAATAGATACAGCTCCTGCTTAATAACAGGATCTTTAACGTATAGACACTTACATCATGTGATCCTGAAGTTATGAGAGATGATGGTTGGATTTATAAAATGGTGAATATCTTAGGATTTAAGTGATTTTATGATTCCTTGGAATCAGACAGTGTTGAAGCACTTTGGTTTATGTGGGCAGCTGGAAGAATCAAATGTTTATTATGTTGATAAGTAGCTCTCTTGAGTTAGGAATAGCTCATACTTTATAGAAACTCCAGGCTTTCTGGAAATAATATCTTTAGTTGACGTCACCAGACTATGAAGTAACTCTCAGCCTCTCCAACCATCTCCTGTAGCAATGAATGAGCTACATGACGTGTCTTTGATGCCAGATAAATAGGTCCTTGAGTGGAAGCATGAGGAGCCATAGTAGGGGCAAGTAGGGAGTGCCAGGGGAGGCCCTTATGCTTGCGGGCTCACAACAGCTTGGGAAAGAGGGGAGTTGATACATCACCTGATGTAAGTGGCAGCACTAGTTAAGCTGAAAATCAGGTTTAAAAACGGGGAGAAACATCAGTGCATTGAGGGCAAGGTAAGTGCTTGACCTCCATGTCCAAAATTTTTACCCAGTCTGTGCCTGCATCCCTTATTCGCACTATGCACCCCTGTCAATCCCTTAGTTTGACTTTTCCTGTTAAAGGGAGGGTAACAGTGTCAACCTTGTGGAACTGTGCTGCAAATTAGTAGGTAGTCATAACATACCTAGAATGGTACTTGGCATGACATACCAAGTGCTCAGTAAACACCAGGCAGTATTCTTTCTCCTCTTCTGGGAAACACTGAATGTCAGGTACACATAGGGGCCAGGGAGATAGCTCAGGGGCACAAGTACCTGCCTGGCAAGTGCAAGGTCCTGAGTTCAATCCCAGGTTTGGCAAAAATCAGTCAGTTAAATCAATCAGGTACACAGACATTGGAGACCAAATGCCTGGCTCCCCTCTTGTTTGCAAGCCATTCAGGTGGTTCTCCCAGTCTGCAGTGATACTATCACCTTCCTCCAACCTCCCTTATCCAGGACTCACTCAACAATCAGGACACCCTTGGACCCCACCTCTTCAGACCTTCTCAGCCCCTAGGGTTGCTTCGTCCTCCAAATTTTTCCAGTGACCTTGAGCAGTCACGGGAGCACCAACCTTGTGCTGATTGAAACCTTTTAAATCATGTGTATGGTTATTGCCTCAGCCGGCTAGTAGTGAGACATCTTAAAGTAGAGATTACGGGTATAATTCTTCGGCCTTCCGATGGCTGAGTGTATCTTTTTCTTTGGCATGATGGAGGGGACAATAAGCAGCAAGCTTATCCTTGCTGTGGGTGTAAATTCCCGACCACTTTCTTATGGGGTGATCTTAATTTTTTCACCTGTAAAGTATATTTCCTGAAAATTTGATATAGTGTGTCTTAAAGTCCTAATACAATCCTGAATACAAGTAAAGATTTCATGAAGATATTGCATTAGTCAGAAAATTACTAGGTTATTTCTTAACTGATCATTAGGCTAGAGGCAAAATCTTTGCCTTCTCTGAAAGTAAAAAGGGTGTGTGTATGTGTCATCAAAATATCTTTGACCGTTTTGTATGAAACATGACCAAGTAAGTACAGTAAAATTCTGTACTTCAAAAATCCCAAATTATCAAGCATGCATCTTTTCATAATTAGGACTATAGTTTGATTTACAGCTGAGTAAGAAAAAGTCCCCTCACTATGTAGAAATTTCATGCTATTTAGAGAGATGGGTGATGAACAAATAAAATATAGCAGATCATATTAGGAATGACAATGAATATGAAGGAAAGTAAAGCAGTGAATGATGGGAGGATGTCAGGTGGCATCCTGCATCTATGTGCATTGGTTGCTGGGGATGTCCTCCTTGAAAAGAGATATAAATAGTTGAGTAGATATTAAAGCATTGGAATGCTTATGCTTTGTAAATCGAATTATAAAATGATTCAATTGCTGTGGAAAAGTTCAATGATTTCCTAAAAAGTTAAACATATATTTGCCACATGATCAAAAGTTTTTACTTATGAAATAGAAAAGAAAAAGTTTTTACTTCTGAACACATACCCTGAAGAACTGGAATCAGAAAAGTACCAGTTATGGCAACATTATTCACAGTATCTAAAAAAGTAGGAACAATCCAATCATCCATCACTGGGTAGATAGACAATTACTGTATCATTATATTATAGTGCAAGCAAAATATTCACTTAATGAAGTATTATTTGGCCTTAAAAAGAAATTTAAAAAAAGAAAACTGTGATACATACCACAGTAAGGATGAACTTCAGGATTACTGTTTTCCGTCTCAGGCTGATGCAGATGTTGTCTTACTCTCAGGGAACAGTCAAAGTTGAAGGTGTAGGGTTTAGTGAAAGAGAGTCGGACTAGTTTGGTGCAAAGGAGATATTTCCTTTAAGTTAAAGAGGTCTCTTGCCAGAAGCAGTATGGGACTGACTCATACAGGATTCATGTTTGGTGTGATGCCCTCCCAGGCTGCAAGTTTGTGCCTGGCAGAAAGGAAGAGACAAGAGTCCCGGTTGCCCTGATGATGGTACTGTGGTGCACAGTGGCAGACCAGATGAAGAAGGGAGCTAAGAATGGAGCTGCTCTGACCTAGTCCAAGCCCATTACACCAATGAAAGGGCTGTTTCTAGGTGAGGTGACCTATGGAAAGGTCAGGGCAACTCAATCACCAGGGCCTAGTTTTCCTCAGTCACAATGTCAAACTCAGAAGGAATTGCTGACAGTCATCTTGGGTGGGCATTAAACGATTCCATTTCAATAGAACAGGCATGCAAGCAGAAGGCTCTGGAGGGAGGCCCTCCATGGCTGAATGTAGACCAAGACTTGGTGGAGCCAGCCGAACTGGCTGAAGTGGGCAACAGGAAGCACCGAAGTGGAATTCTTGGGAAGAATGGGCTTGGGTTTTGTTTTGTTTTCTTTGAGACTTGGGGAATGGTTTGGTTTCATTTTTGACTCTGTAAAAGCCCTTTTTGCTGTAGTTCAGGGCTGTGGGTTTTGGGTTTTGACTAATTAGTTCCCATCTCTAACTTCCTAGTGTATGTTGTGTACCCTTAAACAATGATGAAAGAAATATTGGGTGCTCCTCAGAGAGATATCATTCAGATACCCAGTTGGCTGTGCCCTCTGCAGGATGTTAGGTGTGACTTCACTAACGAAGTTCCTGGCCTCTGTTATACCCTGTGTCAGTGGCCACCGAATAACAACTGAGGGCCTAGTGAGATATGGTGACCAGTGCTTCCTGTTCTTGGTGCACAGACAGAGTATCGTGTTGCTAACGCTGTCCTGTTCACTCACATGTTCTTCAGCAGGCACTCAGAGCTAAACATTCTACCCCCAATTCTCGTAAGAGCGGCCTTAAATAATGAGAGCTGATTAAGCTCTTCTGCTTAAACTTATCAGGACTGACAGATTGACTAACAGGGTTGTCCTCAGGGATTTACTAGAATCTGGCAGGCAGGCAGGCAGGCAAACAGACCAATGGACAGACAGACAAGATAGACAAACTGACTGTGTCCTCCTTCCTTTGAGGCCTGATGTCAGCCACTTCAGTGGGGATACAGTAATTCTCCACAACTCTGAAGAGACTTGAGCAATCTTGAGGACTCATCTTTCTATCCAGACATGCAAAGGTCATTGCTCCATCCATTAAGACCACAACCAGTGACCAAAGTCAGTCTTTTCAGCCAACACACCAGATGAAATAGCAAGCAGTAACGCCACAGCAACACCCAGGATTTGGAAGCAGATATATTTATATCGACAGGCATCAGAATCATTCCCGGAATACCAGGCCCTGATCTCTGGTAGTCTAAGGCTTATATGAGACAAGCAGGCAGGAAGAACAGAGGCAGAATGGCTTGTCACTTGGAATTGACTTTACATTGTGCATCATAAGGATCAGCTATGCATCCCAGTGACCAGCCATTTCAAAGAGATGAGAGTAACTGGAAAAGGAACTATTACCTTGGCAACTAAGAAACTGAAGTGTACTGGTGTTCACTGGGAGTAGGGGGGTATTTTCTGCTACAGTATAAAGAATGTAGAATAGGCAGCTTCTTAGAGACAGAAAGTACAGTAGTGGTTCCCAGAGGTTGAGGACTTAGGTGACTAGTTTTCTGACTGGTCTTAATGATCGAAGTTTGTTTCTCAGGACCCCAGAGAGAAAACTTAAGTGGAGGGAGGGACAAGGGATAAAAGAAATTAGCAGAACAATAGGAGGACAGGCTACCTCTTTGGGATAATGGTAAATTTTAGATAAAAATACTGGTGATAATTGCACAATAATTTCCATAGGCTGAGTGTCACTAAACTGTACACTTACTAATACTTAAAAGGGTAAATGTCGTCTTGTGTACATTTTCATCACATACCAGAAGGATCTGTGAGAAGGGTAAGAAAGAGGACATTGGACTGGGATCCTGTTGCCCTGGTCTAAAACCAGAAAGGAGATTATGGTTGTGAAGACAATGGGAAGGACTCGGACTTGGGATGCATTTGAAAATCAAGGGCTGTCCAGATAGCTTAGCAGACTAAAGTGCCTGCTTAGGCAGGTGCAGGGACCAGGTTCAATCCCTGGTGTGCTCTGCTGCCCCAATCCCTAGGGTGCGCTGAGACAGTGAGACTGGGAGTGGCAGAGCGCGCCTATAATCCCATTGCTTTCGAGGCTGAAAGCAGGAGAATCACTACAAGTCCAGCCTGTGTAGTGAGATCCTGTAGACCTGATACTAAAATACATTTTAAAAAAGAAAAGTAGAAGGGAGCATGTTTGGGGAAAATGTCATGAGTTCAACTCTAGACATTTTCAGTTGGAATCATGATGAACACACAAATGAAGGTAAAAAAAGATTTATGAACCTGGAGTTCAAGGGAAAAGGGTCTTGAAATAGAATATAGAGCCTACCAAAAAAAAAAAAAAAAAAAAAAAGTATAGGAAACACACCATACAAAACAATCCATGAAAGAGATTATCCAGGGAGAGTGTTGAAACAGTAGAGGCAGAGCTGAGCTCAGGGATCCTTTACAGGAGGAGACGCTGAGGCCAGGGATGCTGTGTGCGTCTGTAGGCAAGACCCCTGCCAGCTGTCATATCAGCACTTGAGAAAACAAGCACTGGACAAGTGTCACCTCCCTCTTCCTTTCTTGCCTTTGGGAAGGTCACCCTGAATGTCCCTGATTCCTCATCTAATAAGTAAAGCTAATAAACAAGGTCAGCATAGGATGAAGCAATGGTCCCTTCAGCCTTATCCTGGACACCACCTATTCAGACAAGCTATTTTATTTTCATAGCCGTAATCCTTTTTACGACCCTGCAAGGTACACTTATTGTTTTCTAGAAAAAGAAACAAATGCATAGGAACGCAGATGGATTTTCTGAAGCACAGCTGAGGCTTCATTGGCAGGATTCTCCTCCAGTTGCTCTGAGCTCTTGTTTTGTGAGACCTGCATCTGCCCTTTAAAGCTATTCTAATGTGTACTCTGCAAGCTGCATAAGGCCACAATACGTAATGAGCCACAGTTCATTTCTTTGATCCCTTGTCCGTTCCTCTACTTAAGTACGTCCCTTTGAGGTCCTGAGAAACAAATTCCTATCATTAAAACCAATCAGAAATACAATCACCTAAGTCATCAAGTACATAAACTGCCAACTATAAACTTAATATCCCTAAAAGAACTTAATGAATGTTAATTGACTGAATAAACAAAAGCTGCACATTTTTGGTCTAATCTTTTTACAAAGTACCTGGCCTTTAGAATTACACATTGGACAGCATTTAATGGAATTACATTACCATTCAATTTATTTTATGAACTTTCTTTTATAAAATTTGTTTAGGTTGTTCCTGAAAATACTTTTTTTAATCTAGTTACTACTACCCTTTTACATGGTTTCTTGTCTAGCAAGTAAAAAGAAAATGCCAACTACTGTCTTTTAAATATAAATCTATTGTCTACGTATAGCTTAACTTCAATCATTATCCTCCTGTCTCCTCGTTTTCTTTGACGCCAAGCTGGTTGATGCATTACTACTCCCCTGGTCACCCAACCTAGTCTGCTGGGTCACCTTTAATTCCTCTCTTCCTTATCCTCATTATCCAATCCGTCACCAAGAACTGACAGTTCTCCTTATGAAATGCTGAGGAATTGGTCCCCTCTGACTCAGATTTAAAGACACGATTTTGTTTCAGATAGAGTCCACTTAGATGAAGGCAATAAATAGCTCCGTAATTGATAGAGGCCTTCACTTTAATCACTTCCTCACCAGTGAATCCTTCTATAAGCCAGAGCTTTCCTCGGAAACAGAAACTAAAGAGGAAAAGAAAGAGAAGAGGGAAAAAAAAAAATTCGTAAAAGAAAATGCTAGTTCCAAAATTTCTTCCAAGGGACATGTGCCTTGTGTCCATTCTACTCACCTGCCCACTAGGAACATTCTGCATTGGACAAGCTGATAATAAGCTGATTTGTGTAAATGTTTTAAGTCTCCATATTAGCATGTCTTCCTTCTGTTTTACTACCATCACCTTTACTTACCAGTATTCTTTAAGACTCGCTAGTTAGTGTCCTCCACTAGGTTTGCCCTGATTTTCCCAAGTGAAATTGGATGCTCTGTGTTTGACTCCTGTAGCAGTTTATTCTGCCTCTCTTTATCACATATCATTTTTATGATTTATATAATTATGATTTGTGTACATAATAAGTTGGAGAAATTTTTCTTGTCTTAACAGCTGGCACCAAATTCCTCTAGAACCAAACTCTTAGTATGTACAGCGTGCCCTTAGATATGCTCACAGGTAGACTGTGAACTGAACCCACTACCTTGGACTTAACCTTTCTTTCTCTCAAGGCGTCGGATGTGGGAAAATTACTTTGTCAAAAGGAGCCTGTTGTTTTCCTCTTGCATATAGTTGGCATGGGCATGGAGAAAGGAAGGGTGGACAGAGTGTGAAAGTCAGAATATGAGTTCCTCTCAGGATGAAGGAGGCTGGGTACAGAAGAGGGTGCAGAAGGTATTTAACAAGTAGAGGAAACACTAGACAGGTAGCAAAAGCTTTAGGAGTGTCTTCGTCTCTGATGAAAAGGGATACTAGGCAGTGAAATAGGGTCATTCGACTTCTGTTGACATGTAAGTTGAAGAAAGTGACACTTTCTAGCAACAGAATTAATGCTAGTAGTTAAGGTAGCCTTGAGAATAAACTACATACACTGTGGCTTTTGAGTGTCATAGAATTGGCAGAGATTTGAGTTATTTTCATATATTTGAGACACATGACTAAGCCCTATGCTGCACCAAAATATAAACTTCCCAGAGTGCCTTGGCATGGCCCCTTGCTTTCTTCCCTGTAGTGGATTCTCCGGAAATATTTGCTGTTCCTAGTTGAATCAACAGTGTTAAGATGAGAAATACCTGTGTGAATGATTACAGAGGTACTTTTACTTTACCAGTTCTCTTAGCAAGAAAAAGACAAGGAAAAAACAGATCCAGGGCATGTAACCTTTACTTTTCAGAAAATCTGCTGCAGGAGATTTATTCTTGCCACCTTGGTATGTGAAAAGCTTTTCATGTTTTCTATGGACTGTGATATAGGGAGAGAGGTAAGGATTAAGGTGCTGAGGCCATCATCCTCATCATTTTCTGGCACTAACCCATTCCAAGCTACCTATTTCCTACCTCTTTTTTAGCTATCAGATTGCCAGTAGTGGTAATTTAATTTACCCTGACTATCTTTATGCAATTTTGCTGATAATCTTTCCATTATTATGTTACCTGCAGCATTTCATAGTATTCACTAAGTGTATAAAGTAAGTAATAACAGTACACATTGAGAATGAAACACTAATTTTTAGCAATACTCTTAAGCATGAACACTGTGGGCAGTGTGTCTTGGTAATAGATACCTAGAAAGTAAACAGTGTGAACATTGTACTTCAAAACTTGAAAAGCATGTATTAACTCTTCTTATGTGAGCAGACCATGGACCACATCTGTGAATTTGGTGGAGACCAGGGCCTAGACTTCAAGTTAAATGAGACATTTGGTATGACAGATTAATGCCAGTGACATAGAAATGTCAGAATTACCCTGTGGAAGTAGGCTGAAAGTAAAAATTAGGTGGAAAGGAAAGGTAGATAGCAGCAAATGTGCCCTATGGGACAATCGTGGCTATAAATGTAGTGTCATAGAGCTCAAGGTCGAGAGGAGATCAGAACACTTCCCAGGTTATTCTAAGAGGCCAATATTACCCTGACACAAAACCAGACAGATGCTGTATATCACGAGAAAAATTCACACCACTATGCCTTATGAATACACACAAAGTCTAATCAAACTGAATCCAGCAACATACAAAGGATTGTATGTTCCTACAAGTGGGACTTCCCCAGGAATGAAGCTAGTTCAGAATTACAATTGATGAGTGTAATACGCCACACTAACGGAGTGAGCAACAAAAGCACACACCTTGATGGATGCAGAAAACGGCATTTGAGAAAAATCTAGCATCCTTTCACAGTGAAAACATTCATTACACCAGGAACAAAAGGGACTGTCTTGAGCTTGGATGAAAGACTTACACCTGAAATACATGTGGAAAGCTGAATGCCTTTATCCTTTTATTTCCTTTACAGCAGGAACAAAACAGCGATGTTCAGATTTACTACTTTCACTCAATGTTGTAACCAGGGCGATTTAAAAAAATATTTATTTATTTATTTATTTATTTATTTATTTATTTATTTATTTATTTATTGTCCTTTTGAGACAGGGTCTCGCTATGCAGTTCAAGCTAGCCTTGAGCTCACTTTGGTAGCCCAGGCTGGTCTCGAACTCGCACCGATCCTCCTGCCTCAGCCTCCCGAGTGCTGGGATTACAGGCGTGCGCCACCATGCCCAGCAAAAAAATTATTAATTGCAGTAAAGGAAGTAAAACCATCTTTATTGGAAGTTGACATGATCTTTTATTTCAAAAAATCTTAAGAGATCTTCAGAAACCTATGGGCACTAGTGAACAAGCTCAAAAAAGTAGCAGGACACAAGATCAACATACAGCACACAGTTGTATGCCTGTTCCCTCACGGTGAACTGTCTGAAAATTAATAAAATTAAGATAGCATATAATTATCATTCATAAGACTGTGAAAAAGAAGAAAATGCCTATGAATTTCACAACAGAAACAATAAGATTTAAGCACTTCAAACCATAAAATTGTATAAAAAATGTTTGTGTACTTAAATGAAAACAACTCATGAAGTAAATAGCTCAAAGGTGTAAGATGATGGTGATCTCAAACTTGGTCTAAAGACCAGTTTGGTGTGATCCCTGTGCCAAATCCAGCTACATTTTCTTTTGCACAGATTAATAATATGATCTTAAGTTTCATGTGGAAATGATCCAGGTAAGTAAGGAATAAGTTTGAAAACTAATTCATTTTGGTTTTATAGCCAAGCTCAAGGCTTTGAAATACATATATATATATATATATATATATATATATATATATATATATTACATATTACCCTATATATATATTATATGCATATATATACATATACTATACACACACACACACACACACATATGTCCAGAAATAAAACCTTACATCTATGATCAGTTGATTTTTCTCTTGTCCTTAGTGTGTGTGGGGGGATGTTTTTGGAATCAAACTCAGGATCTTGAGCTTGCCAGGCAGGTGCTGTGCCACAGAGCTACATCCTCAGCCTGATTAGTTGGTTTTTGACAAGGATTCCAAGATAATTCAATGAAGAAAGAATTTTTAAAAATGGTGCTTGTATAACTAGAACTCTGCATGCAAAAGAATAAAATGGAAGGATTCCTTAACTTTCTTACACTATACATGATCATTAACTAAACATAGCCTTTGATCTAAATCTAAGACCTAATATAAGCAAATCTTTTGAGTCTTAAAATTAGTTAAAACTATTTTAGATATAAATATATGCAAAACAATTAACATTTAAAACATGCGTCCTTTCAGAAGATGTGGTTTGTGTCTAGATGTCCCCCAGAAGCCTGATGTGCTTTCTGATAGGGTTTTTTGGAGGTAACTGAATCTAGAGTTTGTGACTGGTTCAGGGACTCAATGCTAGGGTCAAGGATTAAGTCTGCTGGGCATAAGGGCGGGTGACTTCTGGATCAGTCCCCTGATTAGACTGGCACTGCCCTAATCTGGTAGACCGGGTATAATATAAGGGACAGAAACAAGCTTGTGTCTTCTTTCTTGTTGCATTTGTGGTTATGAACCACCCGGTCTTGGGCTCAGCTGGTTATGCACCAGAGCACTTCAGATTGTGAGCTAAATATATAAAACTCATTTCCCTTTAAGTTTAGGTGTTGGGCGCTTTGTCTTACCAGTGTGAAAAGTAACTAAGAGAACACAACCCAAAGAAAATAATTATATATCTCTTGAAAAGTGATCTATACTCAAAATATCAAAAGAAGCCTTATGCACAACAACAAAAAAGTCAAGACAGCTCAAAAATAGGCAAATGTTTGAGTTGAAACTTCTATAAAGAAGATATATATATGGGCCTGTAAGCACTTGAAAGCTTGTTAGCATCAGTAGTCACTAGGGGAATGCTAGGTAAAACCACAAGCATGTGACTGTGTTTCTTTTAAAGATGGTTAAACTTAAGACAGGCATGAGGTATTGGAGGATGTGGAAAAGTTATAAAATGGTTCAGTGACTTTGAAAAAAAATTCTTCAGAATATTAAATATCATATTACTCTTTGACCTAGTAATCTACTTTTAGGTATGTAATCAAGAGATTTGAAAACATAATCATATAAAAATTCTACATGGTATTCATAGAAGCATCATTCACAATAGCTAAAAAGTGACATCAATTCAAATGTTCATCAATCCAGTGGATAAATAAATATATACTATATCTCCATTCACTTGTACATTATTTGATAATAAACAGAATATGAACACATACCAAAAGATGAACCATAAAAACTTCATGCTAAGATAAAAGAAACAAACACAAAAACCATGTATGCTATTAGTCACTTTCTATTAAATGTGGAGAATAGACAAATCTGTAGAGACAGCTTCGAAGATTTAGAGGGAAGCTAATGCATAGAAGATTTTCCTTTGAGGTGAAAATGTGAATTATACAGTATACAAGGGTGATTTTTGTGGCATGCATATTCTGTCTTAATAGTTTGTTGTTTAAAAAAAAGAGAGAGGAAAAACAGTCTTAAGTATAGGGGGATATGGTAGGCATTATTGTTATCTACACTTCATAGAAATCCCATTCAGTAGTTGCTATTAGATACACATTTGAAATATCTGAAAAGCTACACTTCATAGAAATCCCATTCAGTAGTTGCTATTAGATATACATTTGAAATATTATCTGAAAAGCAGAGATTAAGTTGTAAGGTACCATAGCTAAAACTTCATAAGCTATGACTACTCTGTGTTTACAAACTCCAAATCCTGTGGATTTTTCTTCTATAAAAATCAGAATTTTATGACAGGCGTGGTGGCTCACACTTGTAATCCCACCACTGGGGAGGCTGAGGCAAGAGGATTGGTGCGAGTTCCAGACCAGCCTGGCCTACAAAAGTGAGCTCAAGGCCAGCCTCAACTGCATAGTGAGACCCTGTCTCAAAAAGAAAAAAAAAAAAAAAAGAATTTTCTGGGCCAGGAAGATAGTTCAGTGGCCTGAGTTCCTGTTTGGCAAGCCTAAGGATCTGAATTTGATCCCTGGTACCAAAAATTAAAAATCAGGATTTTCATCTTTTTTTCTTAAAAGTAATAATGAGCTTATTAGTTGCAAAAGTTTAAAAGCCTGTGAATTAAACTTAAAATTAAATTTATTTTAAAAATGTGTTTGTATGTATGCATGTCTGTATTGAGCGGTACTAGAGAGCAACCCAGGGCCTTACTGTGTAAGGCCCTCTTCCACGCACTCTTCCACAGGCTTGCCTTCTTAGCCCTGTTTTTTCTCCAGCTCAGAAAACAGCTTGTCCTTGTTTCCTCTTCCATGTTTATGACTGACAAACTTAATTCAGGACAAATATCATGATACATGCATTTAAAAAATCACATAAAATTAAAATTACATAGTTTTGCGGTTCAATTTTACAGAGTAGAAAGTAAACACATCAGATCTTATTATGTCTGACTTTCCTAGCAAGCAAAGGAAAAAAGTAAATAGAGTGGGAGTTGTCTGTCTGATGAAAACAGAAAGAGGGGTAGTGTTGCCCAGCAAGATTTCCTTCCTAAGTAAGAATCATCACACATATCTTCCCAGAGCCTCACCAGGAAAGTGGCAGAGCTTGGTCTTAGGGGGCGGGAAGCCTGATGTCCAAATCCCTCTCTTCCACTGTTTCGCTTTAGCACCTTGGAACTTAATGGAATCTTTCCAAGCCTCAGTCTCTTCTGAGTGTGGCACAAATGTTAATCTGGATCATTACTTTTCTCCCCACCAGTCCAAAACTCCCATAGGAGAGTATTTGAAGATGACATGATGTTTTCAGGAAGGGGAATAAGAACAGACAGAGTATCCTTTCTTCTTTTGAACAGGAAGATTGTTGTATTTTCTCAAATTCAAATATATGCCCATTTTTGGTGAGAGAAACACGTTCTTATGGTACAAGATAGTCCTTTTGACCACAGAATACTCGGGGAGGGGAGCACTATCGGGGAGCCCAATTTGGTCTTGTAATTTCTTTATCCCCATATGTGCAATAAAACTTCCAATAATTTATGTAAGTGTAAATAGGTTGCTAATACAACTCCAGTGCTCTTCAATAAAACAAGCTTCTAGTATAACACAGATCTAGTTAATGATCACCATGAGGTAAATGAAAGCTTGTTTTGCTAGTCTTGCCAAAAGTTTATGATATGGTTGCACTACAGTATTTCATTGGAATTACATATTTGAAGCATCCTACATATTTTAATATTTAAAACACAGTGTCTCACTGAACTCATTATAGATTGTCTTTGCCTGTGGAAGGTCCTTAGCACAAGTGTATTTATGAATCTACTTTGTAAGATCCTTCTGATGTGGAAGAAATGAATTCCAGTGCCGGTTTTGAGCAGGGTTAGGCTGAGGCGTTAGCTGATGTGCATGGAAAGTTCTCAGACGTAGGAAAGGCTTCCCATGCCCTCCCACGCTTCCTATCTTCCCCTCTTCTCTTCTTTCCCTTCCAGACATCCACTGATAATATAGAAGATGTGCTATGTAAGGCCTTGTCTCCACTCTTCAGTAGCTATGTAACATTCACTTTTCTAAATGATCATGATTATGGAGTGTCTCATAATTAAGTGAATGCAAGAGCCACCTGGGTAGGGTGGGCAGGCTATAGACAAGTGCTGTAGGCACAGAAGGCATCAGGGGCTGAGGGAGGGTCTGTGCCTCAGCAAGGAGGGCAGGGCTTGGCCTAAACACTGACCTGGAACCCAGCTCTGACCTAGGAAGTTGTTTAAATCAGTACACTATGGCTCTTGGCATAAACAAATTTTAAGACATAATTTGAATCAGTGTTTTCTGAAGAAATTCTATGAAAATGTTTCTCTAAATATTTTGGCAAGTTTTGTTTTTTGATTTGATTCATTTTGGCTTTGGTTTTTGTCTTGGTTTTGGTTTTGAGACAGAGTCGTGCTGTGCAATTTAGGCTGGCCTCTAACCCACCACGACCCTCTTGCCTCAGCCTCCAGAGTGCTGAGATTACAGGCATACACCACCAAATCTGGCTTCAAGCAAACTTTGTGTCTTCTATTCAGTGGGTTTGTCTAAGGTAATTTAGAAGTTTTTATTTCAGAGCCCTTATTTCACCCTGTATAATGAATTCCTTTCAGGGGTAAAATATTTATGATGCATATTGCTTTCCCCAAAGTAACTTTTGATTAGATACTGTACACCTGAAATAGATTTATTTTTTGTTGACAAGCACCCCTCTTTCCCTGGTAGTCTAATTTCGTCATACAAGCTCAATAATAAAGACATTAATAAAACCATGAATGGCTGGTGCTATTTATGATTGCTACTCTCTATTTTGTTTTCTTTAATAATTTTCCTGGTAGAGCTGATGATCTTGCTAAAATATCATGAAAAATAAGCCTGTAAGATTTTTGAGTTTTTTAGTGGTGCAGAAAACTATGGGAAAAAAACACTTAGTGGTAGTTGCTATATTTAACTAAAATCATGATGTACTGTGAGTTCATTCTGGCCCCTCACATCCAAAAATGCTCTCATAAACCCTTTCTCTTCCAATCAGATTAGCAAGAGACTTTATTTACTAAAACAAAAACTATAATTAAAATGTATCTCAGACATATGCTGTTCATGTGGAAAAAGTGCAAACTGATTTGAGTATGTGCTGAGATTGAGCTTTTGACATTTGGTAGCAAATATATTGCTCTTGATTTATACATTCTGTGAAAACATTTTTATGGAATCCAGATTTTTCATATGAAGTGGTATAATGTATTAGTCACAGCTTCTAGAAAGGGTGGCAGCTACTAATCTTAGCATATCCGTCTGTTCAGTACCAGTTTTATGGAGGAAGCTAGACAGGGATGAAGGAGGATCTTACACTGACAAATCCATCCTACTTCAGGGTGGGTCTCCTGGAGATTCAGCAGTGAGAGTATCTAAATAGCACCTTTCCCCGTTCACGTCACCAGTGAAAGAAAAGGGATATGTGGTTTAGTGGGAGGAAGGTATGTTGTCCCAGGGAAGATGCTTCTGAGGGCCACCTGCTGGCTAAGAGAAAGCCTACGGAGCAGCAGATTTTTGGCTTAGCTGTTTGTGTGAGCAGAGTCTCTCGCTGGGATTTGTGTAAGTCTCGACTCATGGAAAGTCTTCTCTCTCCTCTGGCTGGTACGTTAGTAATTTATTCCCAAAGTGGTGTTTGATTATTAGCAAGAAAATCATTCTCCTTACATGTATTCTACGACACACACTAAGAAGTATTCCTATGGGTAATGCTTAATGTCTTTATTGGGATGATTTTAAAATAAACTTTGAACTCAGTAAGAAATATCCTTTTCTCAGCAGTGCCTTTTTTTCTGTAAGGTGACTCTGTTGTGTAGCCCACTAAGTCCTTTTTAGTACAGTTGTACGTGAGATGGGATGGCCAGGAAAAGTGGGAATTCTGGGGCATTAATGTCCCCTGTCATATCCTACCACCAGCTGTGGGTTTAAAAAAGTCAATTCCCTGCCAGGAGTGTTGGCCCATGCTTGTGATCTCATTTCCTGGGAGGCTGAGGCAGGAAGACTGACAGTTAAAGGCCAACTTGGAGATCTTGAAGATAACCCTCTCTTAAAAGGGACACTGGGTATGGTTTGGTGATAAAAGTATTCCTCTGGCATAAGATCTTGGGTTCAATCAGATATAAGATAGATAGATAGATAGATAGATAGATAGATAGATAGATAGATGGATAGATAGATGATAGATAAATAACTTTGAGAAAGTACTGTCTTAAGAGTATAGTAAATACATACCTCTCAACTTGCCTTAAAATTACCAACACATAAGTGGCTTATAGGAGACTACATCTAGGAATGTTATGTGTGCTGTTGTTTCACACAACAGGATCAGTGGTAAAAGTTACATGATAACAATTACTTTGTTGCTTTTCCTATTTTACACATGGTAGTTTATAATACCTACCTCTTCATCTGAATCAGCCCAATGAAACAGCTAAGAATCAACTCTGGACTCACCCCCTTGAGTCCATCTGTAAAAGGCACCATGTTTGCCTTGGCTGTTCCTTCTCTGTGCCTCAGTTTCCTCATTTGTAAGGGGTGGCTGCTAATGGTACCCGCCAGTGTCCCCACCATCCTCAGGCTTCATGGAGCCCTGTTGAGATGGCGGCAGGTTTGAGATTTGCTAAAGCACTTCCCCGTGGCCATGTTTTCTGCTCTTGTTTTTAGATGTTCTTTGTGTGTCCTCATCTAGCCTTCAAAAATTGTCCTAGCCATTGTAGCCCTTTCCTTTTTTTTTTTTTTTTTCCTAGCTCCTATAGGAACTCCAATTTCAGTGAAGGGCATCTCATCACACTGAGGTCACCCATGACAAATTGTCTTTTATTACCTGCTGATTGCAGTTAACCCTAATTTCTTTCATGCCAGCCACACAGTGCCTTCTATTTAAATAGAGCTGTTTCTGGATGTGACTTTTCCAGCCTCTCTCTGGGTGTAATTCTAATTTAACTTGCCGTTTCAGGCAGAACTCTGCTGCAGCTGCAGCTGTGATTCACTCATTCATTCCCTCTAGGTCTTGTCACTATCATGTGGTGCCCAGGAGGTCCCTATGGGCATTTGTGCTCCTCCAGCCAGCCCAGTGTCCTTGGGAAGGATGTGGGCCTTAGGTATTGCTCTTTTGCACTGTTCAAATGTGTTTAGTACTGCAGTTGAGAATATAGCAACAACTGCTTTGCCTCGTATCTAGATTCTAATGAGGTTAATTGCGAGACTTCTGTGCTGGCCATGGCAGTAGCTTCTTGTACATTTCTGTTCTTGTAGAACAAGTACAGTTTTTGAAGCACCAAAGTATTTGAGGACATCACCAGTGCTTTCTGAATAGCAGGTACATTGTGTAGAGGGAACAGAAAGAAAAGAGCAGAAAACCTGAAGCATAATGACAGCTTGCTGTGGCCACAGGCCCATGCTGTGGATAGCGCCAGACTGAGAGGGGCAGCCGAAAGTCAGGATCACTCCTACACTTCATCCTGCGTACCTGGATGTTTGTCAGAATCAAAGTAACTTTTGTCTCTTCAATGTACTACCATCCTACATAGCTGTCACAGTGGCCTCACATTAGGGATTTTGACTATAAGCTGTGTGTTAGAATATCCTCCTTTTGAAATTAGGGGAAAGCTCTGAATCCCTTCTAGTTGCATGTTTTTTAACAAAGACCCAAATGCCCTGCTATCTAATAGCATTTGAAATATGAATCTTGAAGAAATGGGTATAAGAGTGATGAGTGTTATGCTTTGTGTGTAGATTTACCCCCAAAGCCTCAGGCAGGCATGGGAAGTGGGCTTTTCTGATTTGGTGGAATCTAGAATATGTGATGCTGGGATTAAGGGTATGGGATCATTTCACTGACTGGTAAGATACCAGCCTAACCCCAGCATCTTAAATACAGTATTAAAGGGACAGAAAGATACTGTTAAGATCAGTTGTTGACTTTGCTGTCTTCTGCCTGCCATGAACTGCTACCCCTCTCCCATGTTTGACCCTGCCCTGAAGCTGGCCCATCATGGACCAGAACTTCCACAAACTGGGACCTAAAAAAACCTTTCTGCCTTTGAGTATCAGATATTCCTATCTTAGGAACAAAAGAGAAACAACTAAGACAGCGAGGAATTAAGAGCCCAGTATGTGAAGACTCATAGTCAAAGGAACACAGTAAGGATTCATTAGCCAATTAAATATTCATTAACTATATGAAATTAAAAATTAAGAATAACTGGCTAAATTTATTTAGTCATTCTACCTAGCAAACATTTCTTGAATGTCTAAACTTCCCTGGGCTCTGGAGGTAAGAAGTTACCAGGCAGCAATCCTTGGCTGTTGGGATACTGGACTTGGTCATGGATGGGCCTCAGCTGATGCCATCATCCATCCACCATCTCACCAGCACCCAGCCTGGTAACCATGGAATATGCTGTGGCCTGGTGCGGCTGTCTTCTCTTCTTGGGACCTGATGTTCTTGTGAAGCTTTATGCCCCCTTTTCTTCATCCCTGCTGTTACGGTTTGTGTCTAGATATACCCCAAAGCCTCATGTAGTCATAGTGGGCAGGTTTTTCATGGGTAACTGAGTCTAGAGTGTGTGGTACTGAGATCAGAGGAGTGTGATTACTAAATCAGTCCACTGATAGGGTTGGTATAGTCCTGGATGTGATTAAGGATGTGAGTGTAGTACTTACCTAGGGCGGGTAGCCTGCATACAATAGAAGGGATAGAAAGAGTTGTCCCTCCCTCCCTTGCTTTTTCTTTTATCTGCCCACCATGAAATATTCTCCTCTTCCCTGCTACCTTGCCCTTTAGAGCTAGCTGATTATGGACCGAAACTTCTACAAACTGTAAGTTGAATAGACCTCTCTTCTAACTTTGAGTGTCAGGTATTTTGTCTCAGAACAAGAAGAGTAGCTAAGACACCCACTTACTTTCCCACTTTTCTATGTAGAGATCAAGTAAGTAGTTCTGAGTGGCATAATTTAGACAAAGGTTCCTCCACATCTCCTGAAGATTTCCCTGCTATTTAAATGTGGGGACCTGGGAGAATTGAATATAACTTCGAAGTTAGCTTTATTGACTGCAGCCAGTCATTGCAAAATAAGTGTCTTTAAAGTTATTTTTATTGCACAGATACCTTTATGTGGCTATTCTCTATGGTGACCTAAAACTATTTTTGAATAAGGAAGACTAAAGTGTGAGGTCTTTTGGCAGTGAGGCCACCCACCTAACTTGGCTTCCTTTGATGTAAATTCAGAGCTCTCTCTGAATCAACTTGGTGCTACTCCTTGGCCTTTGCTTTTGTTTCTTTGCCTGCTGTCTAGTCAGTGAAAGATGGACTTTGTCTAGTCTTCTTCTTAGTTTCTTAATGTCTGGGTAGTAATTAGTAGGTTTTAATTTCAGGATCACTTCTTATTTTTTTGGATGCATCAATACATAGTAAACAGCTAACATCAGCTATAGCCAAAAGTATATGAATGTTTAGCACTGCATTTAAACTTCTACAGATTCTGTTTTTTGTTTGTTTGTTTTTTTGACAGGGCATCTATGCAGTTGAGGCCACCCCATGTTAAACCTATTTTGTAGCCAAGGCTGGCCCCAAACTCAGAGATCTTTCTGCCTCATCCTCATAAATGTTATACCAGGCTCAACTGATTTTTAAGTTTTAAATTTAAGGAAACAAATACTTATCTTTTTTGGGTGACTATTGAAAAAGATGTCAAGCATTGCACAAGACAATAAATGACCTCCTTTTTTTGAGGTCCTTGGGGCCAAATTCCTATTTATTTCTGTGACTACATATTCAGCAAATGAGTTACTCTGTCCATGGTGTGGCACAGTTTTTCTTACACTTGGGACTCACACCCAGTGCCAGAATACACAGGGCAAGTAGCACCCGAGACCTGCTCTTCCACGGGGCAGTGCAGCTACCCTGTTGCCTCTTTTGTAGTAGACTCCATCGCTGTGACTGAATCAGTTACTTGGAAAACCACAAATGTACACTGACTGATGCCAAGGCTGAGACAATTTGCTTATCCTTACATAGTACACATTTGTTCACTTTAACCTATATCTTGTATCAGACTGTTTGAGATACAGATGAGCAAATGTCATTCATACTCGACCTTACTAAATATAAAGCTTTGACGTCTTACCTGACATTTGTAAAAGGGAAAAAAATGTGCTGGGAACCTAAAAGCTATTTGTGTAGAAGGAGACATTCTAGAAGAATTTATTTGAGCCAGTGTGATAAAACAGCATCAGAAATAGCGTATGCAAGGGCTAGCAGTGTAGGTCAGCAGACTAAGTGCTTATTTAGGGAAGCACAGGGGCCAGGGTTCAACCCCTGGCACTGCATACCGCACTGGCCCCACACTCATGTGTGCTGAGCTGGCAATGTAGTCTGGGTGTGGTGGTGCGTGCCTGTAATTCCAGCCCTTGGGATGTAGAAAACAGGAAGCTCACTATGAGTTGGAGCTGCATAGTGAAACCCCGCAGGGGGAAAAAAAAAAAAAAAAAGTATATGCACCCGTCACTTAGGAAATAGATTTTTTAAACTCTGGATTGCATATTTATTGGACCACTACCTTACTTCATCAAAATCAAGAGTCCAAAAACTAGCCATAGACTAAATACAAACCATTGGTTTTGTGAATAAAGTTTTATTGAAACCATGCTTCTTTATTAATATATTATCTATAGCTGCATTCATTCTGCAATTTCAGAGTTGATTAGTTATGAGTATAGGGCCCTCTCAGTTGAAGTACAGTACATACTATCTGTCTCTATAGAAAAAGTTTACCAACCTTTGGCCAACACTGAAATGTCATCTGTTGTAAAATGCTTCATTACTATATGCACCAATATAGAAAAAATTATTCCAGGTTACAGGATAACAAGCAAGATGCTTCTTGGTGTTAGAAATGTTAAAATATGAAAAGCTACACCTGAAAATTGATAATTTATAATATACACTAGTTCAAATATGAATAAGCTTCAGATGCTTAGTGCTGAGTGCAGAAAAGGGCAAGGGGAAAACATTTTGCAGAATTACCTAAATAGCTTGAAATTATTTGTATTATTTTGATTGATAGTACTAGGAATTGCTATAAATACAGATATGTAACAGACTAAAATAAAAGGATCAGGGAGGTGGTAGAATATATGGGGGGGATTTATGTTTTTGTTCAATGTTTAGTGTATTTAAGAGGTGATTCATTAATAAAAACTAATTTTAAGGGGGCCCAGCAGGATGATTCAGTGGTCTAAAGTGCCTGCTTAGGAAAGCTTAGGCGGCTGCAGGGACCACAGTTCGATCCCTGGCACCACATTCTGTGCTAGCCCCTGCCCTCAGGTCAGGCTGAGCCGGCCATAAAAATAAATTTTAAAAATAATAATAATAGGGGCTAGAGAGATAGCTCCAAGGCACAAGCGCCTGCTGGGCAAGTGCAAGGTTGTGAGTTTGAACCCCGGTCCTGAAAAAAAAATAAAATAAAATAAAAAATAAAATAAAATAATAATAATAATAATAATAATAATAATAAAAAGAAAAGCAAGTTTAAAAAAAAAACACACTAATTTTAAAAGCAGCCTATCTTGGACAAACAAACTATGTGAGAATAAAGTGGTGAATTTGTAAGAGAGAGATGCTTTTTATCATGTTTCATTGTAATTTTAAAGAATTTCACACCTAATTAAAAATGAATTATCTTTATTTCTGTCTCAATCAAAAGAGATTAAGGTTTGAAAAAAGTACATGTTAATCAATTACCTAATTACAGCCCAAGCCTGTTTTTCTACTGGTTCATTAAAATAACATGCAAGCCAGGGCAAACTTAGCAGCTAAAAATTTTTTTTAATAATAGTATTGCAGCTAATATTTAAAAACAATGTAATTTATTCCTCAGCATGAAAAACCACCAGGAGAAAAGTTAAATGTAAGGTGTGTTTTAGTGCACGGAAATAGCCTCCTGTGAGTCACATTAGTGATACACTGGCGTCATCACTTTTAGCCTGACCTCATTTGTTTTGCAGTGGGCCTTGTGGCTTCGCACAACTCAGTTATTCCTCATACTTATTCAGTGCATTCATCCTTTCGTTTCTGTAAGGCAGGGCTTCCAAAAATAGTCTCTAAAAAGAATATTCTGAACTTCAGAACTGTAAGGTGTTCATTTACTACCACCAGATGTTTTCTTTTGCAATGAAGGACTTACTCACTTTCACTTGGTTTTAGCCCATTGTTTCTGTTGTCCTTTTAAGCATGTCTTCCTCCCCTTGGGACTGTTAGGTCAGAAGTAAGCAGAGCTGCCTGACTCTGGGGGTTAGGAACTGCAGGAGTTCAGGAAAGTAGCCACAGGGAATGTGGTTAAGGCCTGCATCTCCCAGGCTGTGAGATGCAGAGTTGAGGGATGTGCTTCTCACCCGGGACTCTACTTTTACTTTCCTCAGTTCCATTTCACCATTTAGTATTGAGAGCACAAGACGCCAGAGACGGTCTGAATCCCCAGACTCCCGGAAACGGCGGATCCACAGATGTGACTTCGAGGGATGCAACAAAGTGTACACAAAAAGTTCTCACCTGAAGGCTCACCGGAGGACACACACAGGTACCGCTCCACAGGGCATCACAGCTCTGCTCTGGAGCCCTTAATGTGTTCCCCTGACCTATCTTTTGTCTGTCCTGAAGTCTTTAAATCCTTCCTTCTGGGCATAGTGAACTTGCATGTGTGTGTGTGTGTGTGTGTGTGTGTGAGAGAGAGAGAGAGAGACTGTGTCTTGTCTGTCTGTCTGTCTGTCTGTCTGTCTGTCCATTGGTCCATCCATCCACCTGCCTACCTGTCTGTCTCTCTGCAGTAAAAGCAGAAGTCTTAGTATGAAGCTTATCAGGCTTAATGGCCAATGGCACAGTAAACGCCAAGATGAATAGAGCTCTTCCCTTTCCTGACATCTTAACCTGCCTCCCCTCTGGTCAGCATGTTGTTCTACTTTTGCTCCTTTTTCTCCCAGTGGTAAACAAATAAACAAACTAAAATTATATACATGCAAGTTGTGAAAGTTTTAGAAATATTTCCACATATTCTGTTTTACTCTCACTAGTTTGGTTTTGGTGTGGAGAGGGAAGGAATGCCTTGATCTTCACCGTTTAGACACAAAAGTGGCTAGCACAGGTTCCATGACTTGACCACCACCCTTCAATCCATCCCCTGCTTACCCAGGAGAAGAACTGAAGATATGTCACTTACCCTTTCCTGCCCACCCTCCACTTCTGTACTCCTGAGTTGGTGTCCCCTGAGGCTCTGGGTGCTCCTGTGTGCCCACAGCGGGGGTCACTGGCAAAACTGAAGATGGGAAGAGAGTCCACGATCATACTGCCGTGCCTAGCAAAGTGACTGCAGATAGGAGGGTGACCCTCAAAGGCCAGGTAGAAGAGGGAACTGCCTTCCCAGTGTCCAGGTAAAACGTGGCACACAGCAAGCAGCCTATTCCTGTGCCTGGACTTGACAGCAGTCAGACTTCAGCATCTGCCTCTCACTGGAAGCATCAAATAGAACAGATTCCTGTGTGGACATCCATATGAGATTCCCATCAGGAGCACAGTAACCACATGATGCAAGCCATTTTCCAAGCCCAGGTAGCAGAGTAATTTAAATCATGCTTCTTCATCTTTTACTTGTCTGTGTTATTACGTCAGGCTGTTTGTCCACCTGTGCATCAAGCCCAGAACTCTGAACCTCGAGGCTGGGCATCATCATTTTGCAATGAATTGTGGCATAAGAGACTTCCCTAAGTCAGGAAAGCATTACAGAATCTGGGGCTTGTGTTCATCCATCGAGCGTGTTATACTGTTTCCAAGGTGGTTGACTGAATGCGCGTTTTAGGGGGTCCTTTCCACATCCTCCTCCTCCCTGCCATCTTCTCCAGGAGATGTTTCCATCTGTTTCTAAGGTACTGCTTTTGAATCAATTTCTTTATCATTAAATCAATGAATGAGGGCAAAGATGTGGAAGTCAAGTAAGTGTGCTGCGTCCACCCAGTAAGCCCAAATCAAAACAAGCAGTATGTCCAGGCTGTATGACTGCGCTTATGGGATCGTTTCTATTTAGAAAAATGATATCTTCGGGGAATCCTCACCTATTTGTGTTATTCCTGTCCTCTTTGAAAATACGTATTTCTGAAAGATTCATTGGCCTCATTTTCACGTAGATACCTCTATTTTAATTATCAACGTGAAGAAGAAAGAAAGGAAACTGTTTCATCAGGTACTACTGAGGGATTTAGTGCCGTGGAGGCACAGGGTGTAGGCTCTGGCTGCAGGTGGAGGACACAGTCAGCATTCTGCAGCTTGCACGTGCACTTTCAAGTCTAGAAATGGTCACTCTATATCCACTGTATTGGCTTGGCCCATCATCCTAATAAATTGAAATGATTCGAAACCTCCCCTCTCTTCCCACCTCATTTTTCCTAAATTAGCTCCTCCATCTTTGCCACTTAATGGTTGGGCTGTTGAATAAACTAGATTCAGGGAAGAATCCCTGAGGCATAAGCTACAGACCCTATCCAGGTGGGGCTTAATTCTTTAACAGCTAAGGATGCACTGAATTGTCCTCCTCCCCACCCACATCTCTTGCTCTTAGACCTCTGTCCACATAGCCATGTAAATGTCCTGCCTCAAGTCAAGAAGCATCAAATCCATTTGTCTGCAAAGCACAGAAATTGTGGTATTGATATCTGCATGTTCCACCTCTGTAGATTCAACCAGTCTTGGAAGGAAATGGAGGAAAAATGTCGCACATGCACTGAACATGGATTTTTTTGTGTGTTACTCCATAAGCAGTACAGTACAGCACCTGTTTATCCAGCATGGGCTTTGTATTCATGTTATAACTGGTACAGAGACGCCCTACAGTATATGAGAAGGTGTGTGTGGCTTCTAGGTCAGGCCATTTTGTAAGAGGGCCTCCCATATCTGCCGATTTGTGTATTTGCCCTGAGGGGAAGGAACCAGTGCCCCAGGACGCCAACACAGGGCTGTCCTTGTGCAGGCAGTCTCCTGAACCATCAGTCAGTAACTTTATTTCTAAAGAGGAAAAAAGAACTAAAATTAGGTTAATTGCTGTCACTGGTTCAAAATGATCTTGTACTGGCTTCTAATTTATAAATATTTACAAGATCTCATAACTGAGTGTTCAGAATGTAATGAACACTGGCTCTGTAGAAATTCTGGTTGGTTCACATGCTTTTAATAAACATCTTCTTAACCTTTCCTTTGCTTCATGCATATTAAGTTACTTGTGTGTGACCAGCAATAATCAATGTGGCACTTAGGCTAATAGCAGATGACTTTTGAAAACCACACACACTGTGGGAGCAGAGGGCAGGCAGCAGTGAGGACTTTCTGGGAGAAAGTCACGCCACTTCTGGCTTGAACACTGGCTCGCTCTGTGCTTTCATAGTTCTGGATCAGCTGCCTCTGTAGGCCTGAGCAATTTCATCATGTTTATAGGAATGTGAAACAGAATCGTTTCCTAGATGTTAGCAAGGAATTTAGAGAAGTGAGCAGTGGCTTTTGAAATTTAAAATTAAACGTATTTTCACTGATGTCCAGTTTAGATAATTTGATGATGGGCCAGGTACCATGCAATGCTGATACTGTGATAACATTCGGTAAGTTAAGGTGTCTTTAAAAACAGACAAAATATATCTTAGCACTCACACTCTGATACAGCCAGCAGGTGTAGTGGTAACTGCCCTAAAGTGGGTGGGTTTTCTATGAGATACAGTGTACAGTGTATTTAAATGAATATGCAGTATATATAAATGAAATCATTTAAATCTGTGCTTTGTATAAATACTATATGCTCTAGACTTCCATCCTTTAAGAACTGTATTGAATATTAAATAATTTAAATTTACATTCCATAGAAATTTGGTATTGCTGTTTAGAAATGCAGTGTTTTCTCTTCAATAAGTGCTGTAGTGATTTCTAAAATACAAGCAAATAAAAAGGAGGCGTTGGTGCTTCGTGCGGCCACTAGATGGGGCAGTAGACCCACCTGGTTTAAGCTAGCTAAGGGTCTGAAAGGAGAGAAGGAGTCCTGGATGGTCATGACTCTAAAATGAACTATCAGAGCTTGCAGAATATTGCATTTTACTGATATATTTTTTAAAATAAAGTTAAATTTAAAGCCAGATATGTTTCTTCAAAAAAGTTAATTAGAACATATAGAAATTGATTGCAAATTAATCTGGGAATATTTTGTACTCCAAATTTATAGTTTGTTGCATAATATATCTGTGAAACAATAGCCAGTCATGTTTAATAATCATTTTAACTCATTTGAAAATTATTTGTCTTAAAAGTTATCCAAATTAAAGCATTCACACTTCTTGCATGTTTGGCTTTACCAATCATAATTCACTCAGTATTTTGCATGTTACCTTTAAAATGCTAGCCTACTGTATAGTAATATTTTTATTTTTTTATTTTTAAATATTTTTATTGTGCATGTTTTCGTTACATAGGGGCTATGTGAAGAGGAGTTGATACATAACACATCTTATTTCTCTAAGCTTCCCCTCCCATTTCTACAAGCAGTTTCTGAAATTTTGTCCTTCCATATCTTTATAAATGAAATGATCCATACATTATTTAATAATGGTCCTGTTGATAAATCATGTACTGGTTGCATGTGATCATATGTTAGAAATACCCATCCTCTCCAGACAGGCTGACCTGAGGTGCCTGCAGGTCCTGTGTGTTTTTGTTGTTACCTCATCTGCTGCTGCTACCAGTGTATTTCTGCTTGTGTCTTTCTTGCTTTTAGTTTGCCATCTTTTTTTTCACTGGGTGAGATTCTGAAGTAGTTGTGATTGTTAGAAAGAAAAACATGGGCTTCAATAAGTTGTTATACAAAGCATAGGGCTGAGTGATGCCAAGATAATAAGTCACTAAAAGAGAAAAAAATACATCTTAGCAGTCACACTCTGCGCTAGCCATCAGGTTCAGTGGTAGCTGCCCTGAAGTGGGTGAGCTTTCTACAAGATGCACTGTGCTGTGTATTTAAATGTATATGCAGTATATAAGTCATTTAAATCTGTGCTTTCTGCCAGGCATGGTGAGGCAGGAGGATTGGTGTGAGTTCAAGAACAGCCCAGGCTACAAAAGTGAGTTCACGGCCAGCCTGAACTGTGTAGCAAGACTGTGTCTCAAAAAGACATAAATAAATATATAAATAAATAATAAATATCTGTGTTTGTATAAATGCAATATGCTCTAGATTTTATCCTTTAAGAACTGTGTTGAATATTAAATAATTTAAATTTGTATTTCATAAACAAATTGGGTATTGAATAGACATTTCTCAGGGAAAATATCCATTCCTGATAAATTGTTTACATCCTGAGCAGACAGCTCAGAGACACAGGCAGCAGACTGTCCTAGCCCATTATCTGTTGATAATACAGTACCACAGACTGAGAGAGTTACGAAGAACAGAGGTGTATGTCAGCTCAAAGTTTTGGTCAAAGATTGAAGGAGCACACATGGTGACTATGGCCTTATGTCTCTCTAGTAGAGCCCCTCAGTGTGGTACAGAGCAAGAGATGGAGTACCTCAAACTGGCTTTTGTAGTAGTCCAACTTTGGCAATAATCCATGACTTCATTAATCTATTAATCCATCGGTTGCTTGACTGGCTTCACCCACTCGCATGGGCAAGGCCTAACCACCTCTTAGAGGTTCCGCCCCTCCCTCCTCTTAATCTCATAATGGGGATTAGATTTCGGCATGAGGTTAGAGGGCACAAACCACAGCAATGAGTAATAGATGAGGAAAAAGAAAATGTAAGTATTGCTGAACTTGAAGTCAGGAGACAAAAGGTTCCATCTTTCTTTGACCCTCTTAGATAAACTTAGACTGACTGACATGTATAAATCTCAGGTTTCTTCAACTTTGAACATGAATATGTAGAAAGTGATTGCATAATTGTCATAGGGTCATTAGTTTTATATCCCAGGTATATATGGTATCTAACTCAGCATGGAGGCTCTAAAATTATTTGTTGAATAGAAATTAGGTGTGCATGTAGGTACATGGTATTATTGAGAGCAGTAAGATTGAAAAAAAAAAAAAAAAAACCTTGGTTATCCAGTATAAATTCAGTGTTTTATTTATATAATCTCTTTCATACTCTTATTAAATTTAAAATTCGCATAACATGTATGTAAATATGGAATAAAGCCAACCTGTTTAATAAGCTCAGTTTGCCACGATTATAATAAATAGTCCTTTATGAATGTATTTGCATACTTACTGAAGCATCACAGTCCATCTATAATGACCCATCCTAGATAGGTTTAACTAAACAACTGTGTAATGAGCATTTGCTGTCCCTGGAAAAGCTTTTATTTTACAGAGGTAGAAAAGCACAGCCATACTTCAGGGAGCCTGTCTGAGTACACTGTAGACCATGTGAGTAGTTAGAGTAAAAACAAGGGAGCATCCGTAGGGACGCCCTTTCCCTTGGCTGCACAAGTACCTGGCTCTGTGGAGATCAGTCCTGTGCTGCCCCTGCCTGCTTGCTGGTTGCCTCCTTTCTTCCTCTTTCTGCAATCTGTAACCGTCTATTTACTGTCCAAGTTGCCTTGCAGCCTCCTTCTCTGTTGAGTCTCCTGACCACGCTCCTTTTCTAAACAGGCAGCCATTCCATCCTCTGGCCCTCCAGCACTCTGTACAGTCCCTGCTGCAGACATTGGTTAGCAGAAAGAATGGGTATGTGGATAAGAGTGAGGCAGTGTAGGAACAACAGATAAGGCAGCCCACTGGACCCCAGCATAGAGCATCGAGCCACTTTGAGGGTGGTGTTATGAGACAGAGGTCACCAGCAGAGGGAGCTAGGATTTCCTGAGGACCTGTGGTGACCCCAGTATTGGACACAGCTGCTTTCTTATCTTCATCATCTATATAAATCCCTGCAGGGGAGCAGGCTTAGCCTGATAGCGCAAAAGCAGAGGAGCTAGAACTGAGGCCATAGTTTCTTAGGGGCTGTGCTCCTGGCATACACTCTGTCTCAGACAGCTTTGCTACTGACCTCTTGCTACTCAACTCTTGGTTAGAGCCGCATTTCCGTGCATGTGTACCTGGCAGTACCCACCCGTGAGCACTTGTCATTTGAATGTGGAAAAGTAATGAGATAGCAAGAGAGTTCTGTGCTCTCTCTGTGAGACTTTTGGCTCTTCAGTAATGTAAGTTGGTCTTTCTATTCAGTCTACTGAAATGTCCTTATCAGAAAGCCAGCGACACACCTGAGTCCAAGTAATTCATCGTGAGAAGCATTAATAGGCAGCTGCTGGTGCTTGCCTGTCTGATTGCCCTTGGCATGCTCGTGGATGTGGGGTGAAGATGAAGGCGGCAGAGTCCCCAGTCTAGTGGATGTTGAGGATGAGACCGTCAGGGAAGGCACGAGAGGGCCAGGAGAGTGCTCTGTCTGTACTGGGGAGTGAGTGGTTCTGCCCAGAGGGATGTGGTGAGCATCCCTTCCCTGTGTGAACACACACGTCTCATGGCCGCCCCAAACAAGGAGAGCGCCCACCTATTATTGCCAGGCTAGCTTGGTAGCAATGTGCTGTGGAAGTGCTGCACGTGTGTTCATTAGTGGAAAGAAGGTTGTCTTAACCCGTGAGAGAATTACTGTTGAGAAGCACAGCGGGTCGAAGGTGCTCAGTTACTTGAGTGCCAGTGCCTTGCTGTGCACACTTGCAGCGGTTTCGCTGTAAAAGCCTTCCCTTATTGAATTGACTTTAAAAATAAGTTGATCTTTTTTTCATATACGTGGAAAAGACTTCCAAAGCAGCCTGCCACAACTCTCTCAGTTAAACATATCTATTCTTGAGTGGGTTTTGTTTTTTAATTCTACTTATGTTTCTTAGCTCATAAATCACCAGTGACACTGGAAAACTAAAATTGCCATGGGATCCTTATGGATCTTCCTTTGTTTCTGGCTCTGTTTTCCTAATATATCCATCAAAGCATTAGGAAAGGCTGGTGTGGGATAATAATATCTCCAACCTTCGTGTTTCTTACATTGTGACTGAGAATGAGTGGATTTTGATTTTTGGTCATCTGTCCTCAAAGGCATGAAAAACTGATACTAACTTAAAATTTACAGTTTTGAGAATAAGAGACTTTTGATAGAATAGGCAGTGTATATTACTCATTAAAATATATTAAAGTGTTTATTAATAGTGTTCTGATTCAGTTAACCATAACAAATGATAAAAAGAAGTATAAATATATGTTCTTAAGGATTAAAATAATGTTCTTTTGAGCAACAAAATATAAGACTTGATCACATATCCTGTCACTAATTTCATAGTTTTGAAATAAGATACTTCTGTGCAGATTTGTAGGTGGCAAGAGTTTTAAATCAAGCCTCCCAAGTCTGTTTTCCTTTTCAAAAGTATGTCTTCAAATTTATTGGTCTAGAAAAGATCACAGGATTAATAAAACATGAAAAGTAAGCTGTTTCATGAAACAGATGACCTTTATGTTGACTCTTGTATGTTCTATTTTCAAAAGAGAAGGAAGATGGTTTTGTTTTCTTTTACATTGCTGGGGATGGAACCCAAGGCCTCAAGCATGCAAGGCAGGATTTCTACCACCAAGCTTGCCCTTGGCTCCTTAAGGAAGTACTTGAGTTAAAGCATCTTGTGCATTTAGTCAGCATAAGTACAGTGCTATTAGCACCAAGCACTGTGTAAGGCTCTGGGGCTATGCAAAGCCATCTTTGGTACTCTGTGGATGAACAAGCAAAATGACAGTAAGCCCTTCCGTCGCAGTGTGCTGTGATGAGTGCTCCAGTACAGACATGCACAGTACACTGCGGAGCTCAGGAGGGACACAGCCACATTCTTTGAGCACAAGGCATCTAGTAAGCTGGAGCGGGTAGAACGCAGGACGGAACAAGACTGCCCGAAGCTGCTCCTGTTGACAGATGGCAGGACCTCCATGGTGGGGCTACACTGAGAGGACCGCTGGCCAGATGTTTGCAAGGGTAGATATCATCACTGGGATGAGGCGGAGGCAGATAAGAAACGTGTGTCCCACTTTTGTAAGCAAGAGCCCAAGAAATGTCTCCAACTAGAAGTTCAAGTTCATCCTTGTATTGATGAGGGTACCTTTTCTCTGCTAGCAAATGTGAGGAGGAACACATCTTGTTTGATGGTCATTGTTTTTGGTCAAGAATCTTGTGAGCTGTGGTAGAGGCTGGGGGAAGCCAAGGGGAACCATAGCAGCTAAGAAGGGATCATCAGGATCCTGGAAAGTATTCCTGTGACAGTTAAAGGACAATGTCACTGCAAACAAAACTAACAGCATAGGAACCAGACAGGAAAGTAAGTGTTGTCACTGCCTGGAGATTTCAACTGCAAACTACCAGCCAAAATAATGTCCTTTGACTTTGCGCTTTTGACTTTCAGTAAAGTACATTGGATTACAGGATATTTTCATTTATTTATATTTGATTTCTGTGTGAAGAGGACTAGGCTCTGTGTTAACAATATTATTTCTCCTATCAGAGGTAACTCAAGATCTCAGCCTGCTTATAAAGTTTGTTTTGTTTTGTTTTCGTGGTACCAGGGATCGAATTCATGACCTTGAACTTGCTGGGTAGACACAGCTATGTCCTGGCCGTATGACCTCAGGCTGTTTACCAAGTTGTGAGCCAATACCCTGGTTCACTAAAGCAATCATCTTAAATGGTGAGGAGTACTGCACACAGTGGTGGAGACACGCACTAACTGGGTGCCTGCGGGGATCTGCTGCTGAAACTGCTTCCTTAGGAATTTGTCAATTAAATGAGTTCATATCCTTAAAGCTCTCAGGCAAAATAGGATACCTGGAAATGTCATAATGCCTTGGCAAATACTATTTTATCCAAAATATCCATCCCAAAACTACATGGGGAGGGAGGAACTCCTTCAGTCTCTTTTACACATAAAGAGAAGATCCTCAGTTTATTCTGTACAGTTCAGGAGAGTAGAGCAGTGTATGGCTAACTTCTTTGATTAACTTGCCAAGATCAGTGGGTAAAAATATCAGAGGTTTCCTTGGTCCACATAGTGGCTTTATACTTAAAATGTTTTTAAAAATCAGGGTCAGGATTGACATCGTATTACCAGAAAACCTTACCTCACTTCTCTTTATTAGGGTTAAGCCGAGCATGTTCCCACAAGCCTCATTCTTAGGCATGAGGTGGGGGCTCTTGGTAGGTGATTGGGTGATGGAAGTGAGATTGCTGACATGCCCAAGTGGGCCTGGGCAGAAGTCGGGTCACCAGGGACCTGAAGGGAAGATGGAGCTCGCTGGTTTCTGCCCCCGTCTCTGCTTCCTGACCTCAGCTCATCCTCCACTGTGCCCCTCTGCCTTGGAGCCAGCTCACCAGGAACTGTAACCCTGAGCTGAAATAAACCTGCCCTCCTCTAAGTTGTAGTGTAGGTTATTATGGTGACTACAGCTCTCCTTAAGAATGGCAAATACGGTCTATTTTAACTTCACAGTGTTTATTTTGCTAAAACAGAAAGATCTAGAATTCCATGACCACAGAACGTGCCATTTGCCGGACATACAGCATCTGCATTTCTAAATTTCAAAGAAACACCGTAGGAATCAATAGGACTCGTTTTCCGGGTGGAAAAACTAGTACAAGAAGCTTTGGTCTGCCACTCAGAATCCACTTGCGAGTTCACAGCTGAGCGTGCATTTGACCAGACGTTCTGTGTGACCTCAGAGTTCGTGGCAGTTAATACCACCTTAATCAATGAAGGCGGAAGGTAGCCTGATGACTCAGGTGCACCACACTCACGCGTTGGCCTCTGGGTGTCAAGGTTTCTATTTCCTCATCTTGAAAGTACCTAATTTCCTTCCCAATCTAAAATTCTGTGAACTTTCATGAACTAATGTAACAGAAACCAGAAGACAGATAGGAATCTTGATTCTGGGTTTTTTTCCCCCCTCATATGCAAATACCATTCCTCATGTGAAACAAATTGTCACAGCAAATATGTTGAGCCTTGAATCTAATGAAGCTCATTTGTCAGTGTCTAGGCCCTGTAACTTTATAAAAGTTAAACAGGGACATATTTCAGAAATGCACTTCTGAACCTAAGAAAAATGCCTTCTTCCTGTTGCAAAAGGTGTCCTTTTCAGTTGCCTGAGAAAATAAGAGAAGCTGATGAGAACATGGGTGTTTTGTTTAACGCAGGCCTTTTTCAACTGCACATTCCTGCAAGCTCATTGCTCACACATCATTTTAATATGAAAGGGCACCTGCCTTCTGTCTCAGTTCACATTTACTTTTCGGCATTTCACGTGGTGACATGGGAGGTACCTGAAAAAGTAGGTTTTGTTCGGTGGATTGGGGGATCTATTCACTACCTGATGTTTTCTTTAGACTTTATTATGCCTTCTGCTGGGTAAACGGCATAGAAATGTATTTAGTGACTCTTAATCCTTTTCTTTAACCAAAATTGAAAGACACAACCCTCTCATAATAAGTCAGCTTGTGTTGACTGTTTTAAGATGCCCCCAAAAAAACTCTCTGATATGTTTTATTTTCCCAAGACATTTATTTTATCTACATAATACCTGCAAAAGCACATGCACATGCATGTGTGTTTGCGCACACACACATCACACAGTTGGTAATACGTGCAAAATAAAACTGCATTTAACCTGAGCTCTAAACATGGAGTTAAGAGGGGTTTTTTTAAGAAACAGAAATAACAAGCCTTCTATGGGATGTTCTATTTTTTTAATCTTTAGAGATCTATTTAATAAGAGAACCTTACCATTTTCAACACAACCTCTTAGTCAAATATAAAAATGGAAATGGAAATGGCATAAAATCTCAAATGGCAGATAGAGTCACCTCACAATTAAAACCCTAGAAGTTAATGAAATGCCACCACAAAGAGTGGCATGGTGTCACCCAGCTAGGCACCAATCACTGAGCTCGAGTCCTTTGATATTTCATGCAAGTCAACTTTGTATCTCAGAATTGCATACCAAGACTTACTGCTAAAGACATGACACTATGAACAAAGAAGAAATACACTGGCCCTTTTTCTGTGGGTTTAACATATGTGACCAGAATCAGTGATGATCTGGTGCTGGAATTAAAATGAGGTCATTTTCAGAAACAATTCAGTTAATTTTCAAAGATTGGCCAGAGGGTGATCAGAGGTATACTTAAAGGTTAGGAACAAGGGGCGAAGAAGTAGGTTTGCCATCTTTATTTTTAGCTTATTTCCAGGGAAGGGAGTTTGGAGTAACACATTTGTAGAATTCCAGTTGAAATGAATTTAAGGAAAATTCACAGTCCCTGAAGAAACGAATGGAAATCCTGTTTACTGTCACTGCCGCGGCTCATCCTGATCTAGAGCAGCTGTGTGCTGCAGCCCAGGGCCCAGCGGTGTCACCTCACTTTGTCATCCATGCCAGTTCTTTCCATAGGAACACTGTCGTGGAAAATCCACTTACCCTTCTGCTCCTAAGACTGGCTTTTTAAAATTCAATTTAGGCTTTTATTATTTGCAAGTTTTTAAAGGGAAAGAGACAGAATGAAACAAAGACCGTGTTCTTCATTACTGTCTTTTAGGGCTCATTTACACATACTTCTGCATATCTTAAAAACATATTTATCATCATAATTAGTTTTTTATTCAGAGTGTGGCATTAGTTCCTGTTATCTTAATATACATTCTAAGATTATAACCTTTCAATTATTTCAGAGCACAAGCATCAACATTATACATGAAAAACAAGGTCTACTAAAGTTTTTTTTATCCATTTCTAAAACTTGGCTAGCCCAAAGAGAGCATTTAATGACTTATTGATCTTTCTAATGAAATGCTAGGCACTGGGTAGGTGTGATCGATACCCAGATCTTGTTTGAGTGAGCCGTAGAAGCCATCCTCTGCCTGACCAGAGGGTCCCTCTTTCTAGCCCAGTGCTTATAGCTCAGCCTCTATAATTTTGAAAAATGCTGGAAGTCTTTTCCTTTTTCCTCCATTTTCTTAAATAGGGGAAGAATGTGTAAACTCCCATTTTATAAATGAAGCAAGGGAGGCATTAAATATTGTGCAGAGGATTTTTGGTTTTTGAACAGTGAAAAAGAAAATAGTTTTACAAGGACACATGTAAGGAAAAGTCCTCAATTGCCCAGGTAATTACAGTTACTGTTTTCTGATGTACTTTTCCCCTCCTCCCTCTCCTCCCTCTACTCCCTGGTAGAAAAGTTGGCCTTGATATTTATTCCTCCAAAAGTGCACACGCTCCTGGGTCCCTTTGTAAGTGGAGAAGCATCTCTTATGGTTTTCCTGAGCCCTTGTGCCTTATCTTTATGATGTCCCCTTGTGCCTGCTCATGGCCTCACGAATTGATTTTCAGTTGTGTACCTGTTTTCTTGCTCCGTGTGCTGGGCTCAGACACATCTTCAGGCTGGTGCCTTCCCCTCTCTTCCCCTTCCAAATACTCATCTGAGTGATGGTTTATAGCCTCTGGATTCATGTCATTGGTCCTTCCTGCAGGATCACCCTTGTTCTGATGCAGCACAGTGATGGCTCATCCTTCTTCCTGGTAGCCTTCTCAACACAAGGGTATTAAGGCAGCTGGAGGAGCAGGGCTCCATCCTGAGGTAGATCTGCTTTGAGTTCCCAGGGACAACCTGGAGGAGTATTCCTAATTCTGACTTTCACCTTCATAGGTGCTTTTTCAGTGAACAGAAAGGATCCTGAAGATATTTGTTTTCTTCTGATAGAAGTTGGGTGAGCCTTTTAACCAGTCACTCACTTTCTTTCCCAGAGAACTCTCAGTTTAAAGTGTTTGTTACGAAGTAGCACGTGTGGCCAGGCACAGAAGGACAAATACCTGATCACATGCACAGGCTATAAGAAGTGGATCTCATAGAAGTGGAAAGAACAGGGTTACACCAGGTACATAGGAGAGAGGAGGGGCAGGCTGATGAACGTATGCACTTAGGCAGGGGCAGGAACACCCGTGGACCACTGCACAGTAGGAGACTGCAGATAATAGCAAACAGTTAGAAGAGGGGTTTTGAAAGTTTTCATTGCTAAAGAATGAATTTGAAGAGATAGATATATTTCAACTGGTTTAAACATTACAGTGTATGTATTACTGCAATGGCATGTGGTACCATATAAGTATGGACAGTATTTATTTATTTATTTACTTACTTATTTATTTACTTACTCACTTATTGTGGAACTAGGGATTGAACTCAGGCCCTTGTACATGTGAGGCAAGCACTTACTCTAGTGAGCTATCTCCCCAGCCCCTGGACAGTTTTTATGTATCAGTTAAATGTGTCTATTTAAACGATGCTTACTAAATTTACATATAACTACCCCACTTATCTGTCTTGATGACAAGCACACATTTGCAGTTAAAGTTATGTTTGAAAATAAAGATCAGAAATACTATTGTTTATTACTGAGAGAATACTTACATTTTGAATTGAGGATTGTAACTTGATAATTCAGATAGCATAACCAAAATATTTCTTTGCCTCCCCGTCCTAAATTAACAGCATGCACCATATGCCTCAACTCAGTAGCCTAACACATTCAAAGCCTACCAAGGGCAGAAGTGCCCTTTCTTATCATCTGGAGTCAGTAGACTTTCTGTACAAGCCCAGATAGTAAGAATCTCAGACACTGAACATGTTTTGTGTTACAACTGCTCAATTCTGCTTTTGCTGGAAAATAACTGAAACAGTGTGTAAACAAAACAATGGGACTGCTTTACTATAATACAGACTCTAAATGTTGTATAATTTCTATTTATACATTCCTCTTTGATATTTTTTCAGTCTTTAAAAATATAAAATTGGAGCCCATAGTTGATCAAACTCAGCTACAGAGGTTTTGGGTAGAAAGAACATAACCATCAGGAACAAATAGAGCAAAATAGGATATGACTGTTTATTTTTGAAGAATAAGTTAAGAGAATTTTATATGCCTAAACAAGTGTACAAGGAAATCAGATGTCACCTGAGGTGATCACCAGTTTCTCCTGGGGGCTGTGCCAGCCCTTTCATTTCTCCTTGAGGTGGTCCTGGAAGTCTTTCCTGCTTCCTCTTGCACCTATTCTCATTGGGGCGAATCTGTGACACAGCCCCCCTCTACTATCTGTAGTGCCCAGGGCCGAATTCAGTGGCTTTTCTAGTCATATATGACAATTTCCCACTGAAAGAAATGTTCATCTTCTTAGTAAACAGCTAAGTTGTGCTGTTCCCCAATGCAGAAGCTCCTTTGCCTTAGATGTTCTCCGTGTGGGTGTCCCTTCTCATTCTGTGTCCAGGACACAGCTAGGAGGCACACTCTGGTGACACACAGTGCACTAAGCACTATGCCCTTAAAGGTAGAGGGACTTTGGAAGAGTTGATTTGTCCCAGGCTTGGCATGAGAGCCTACATTTTTTATGTAAATTTCCAAATCACAGAATGGCGTTCAGCATGTCAAAGCATGTTAAACATTGCCCCGAAAAATTACACAGTTGATTTCCAGTTTTGTGAGAGGTTTTACTAATTTTTATTTAATTTCTGTCAAGCTCTGATCAAGAGATACAAAGGCAGGACTTGTTTCTTTGTAACAAGGAGAATGAATTAGAAGTCGAGGTTTTAGGCCCACACAGTCAGTGGGCTTTTATTCAAAAGGAGTCCTTTCGGGGCATCTTGTGGCCCATGGTTAGCGCATTAGCCTTTCCAGATCACAGAGGCTTAAACTACCCACTCTGTTCTGGAAGGGCAGCTCCATCCTGCCAGAGCCATTTGGGTGACATTGATCAGGCAGTGAGATGAAACATGTCTAGTCTGATTTGTGCTAGCTTTCCCATGTAAGCATTAGAGGTACATCTCATTTCTAGGGCTTGGTAATCCCTCTCTCTCTCTCTCTCTCTCTCTCTCTCTCTCTCTCTCTCTGTCCTTCTCTCTGTCTCTCTCTCCCTCTCTCTGTCTTTCTCTGTCTCTCTCTCCCTCTCTCTGTCTCTCTGTCTCTCTCTGTCTCTGTCTCTGTCTCTATCTCTCTGTCTCTCTGTCTCTCTCTGTCTCTCTCTCTTTCACCACTCTCTGTGTAAATTAGCTTCTTTCCAGTGCTTGCTTGGAACCTGTTCTGTGGTCTGGGAATACTGAAGTCATAGAGCCATGGTCCTTCTCCAAGAATTCAGCAATTCATCACTGACAAAGGCATTAAAACACAATTTTTAGGGTAGCTTGTGAGTGATGTTTTAAGAGAAATAGCAAGCAATTGAACAGTGCCTAGGAAAGGAGAACTCACTCTGTTTAAGGAGGCAACAAAGTTTAGACAGGGTAAGAATTATCCATTCCTCTGTACCTGGATGAAAGCACTGAATTCTAAGCCATATACATTGTTTTACTGGCCTTAAGCCACTTTCGTACTACTGGAGCCTCAGTTTTCTCATCTGTGAAGTGGGGTTAAAAGACTCATTTGTATAGCTCTCTGTGTGGGGAGGGTCAGCAAATGACTCTCTCCTCTTTTTCCAGTGGAGACCTTGTGACGCCAGGAAGCACACTGTGTGGACCAGAAGGCGCAGTGTGAGGTTGCACAGGGACAGGGCTCCTATGCTGAACGAGGGCCAAGGAAACAGCTCACCTGGGTCATCTGTTACCCCAGCCCCGCTGGGAGCCCACATGCACAATGGCAGAGTATCTTTTCCCAGCATGGCCTTTGCATATTTCACAGTCCTGACAAGCTGGTGAGGGGCCTGGTCAAATTACAGACTTCCTCAGACTGCTTTTCATGGGGAGTTTCAGCACTTGGTCTAACTACGGGGCCTCAGACTCACTCTCCCTTTCAAGGCTTAAAAAAAAAAAAAACACCTGAATGAATGCTTTACTCCTGGGATATCCAGGGTCCTCCACAGCACCGATATTTATGAATAACTTGGGGCTCAGTTCTCGGGGGTGAAGGTGCCTTTCCGTAACTGGCATCTCTCAGACAGCTGCTTCCTTTCTACTTTCACACCGCTTTCTTATTGCAGAATAGATAGGGATTCACTTACTTTTTAAGACTTTTGCAAAACGGGATTGGTGCCATTGTGTGTATGCCTTCAGTGGCTGACCAAAGGACACTGTGACCTAAAGTAGTCTTAAACCCCTTCCGCAGTGCACGTGGGGAAGGGGGGAAGTTGCAAGGAAACTTAATTATCCTCGGTGATCTTTTCGCCTTGCTGGAGAGCTCATCCTCCATATTTGGGCTATCAGGTCAGTCCTCATCATTAAGGATGCAAGTGTCACTCACCTGCCACATGTGGTGGGAAAGATGAGTTGGAAACTCTGAACTGCCTGATCGCAAACCCTCTTGGAGGGAGCTAAGACTTCCCCACAAAGATTTACCAAATGGGAAACTCACTGAAGGCACCTGGCTTTCCCATGCAGTTCTGGCTGGTTTGTTCTGGAAGAGTGACAGAGTACCAAAGCACTATGCCTTTTTCTTTTCCAGGGGAGAAACCTTACAAGTGCACCTGGGAAGGCTGCACCTGGAAGTTCGCCCGCTCAGATGAACTGACGAGGCATTACCGCAAACACACGGGAGTGAAGCCATTCAAGTGTGCAGACTGCGACCGCAGCTTTTCCAGATCAGACCACTTGGCCTTGCACCGCCGGAGGCACATGCTGGTGTGAGGAAGGCTTGCTGTCCAGCCGGGCATCAGAGCTGGATCTCCAAGAGGCACCCATTCAGCAGGGCTGAATCCCCTACACAGTGTTAACACAAAAGGGCGTCACCATCCTACGATGTCTGAAACCAGAGCAGGAACAAGAAGGAATACTTCTCTCTCAGTCTGAAGGTAACCCCCATCCTGACTGCTCAAGAGACATCCTCACGCTGGCCTGGGAGTTCAGCGACAAATGCTGAAGAGACAGGCGTTGTTCTCCGTCCTGTGTCCTCTGCCATTTACAGATGTTTGTAGCCTGTACATTTTCTGAGCTGTCAAACGTTTTGTTATCAATACCTAAAAGGTCATCAGCCACAAATTGATGGCTAGAGCAAGACCTTCTAAGTTTGGATAAATCTCTCATCACACCCCACCCTTTGCCCCTTTAAAAAAAAATTGAGTTCTTTAGTAAGCTAGAACACACATCCAGTCAGTTACCAGCAAGCAGCGTGAACATAGACGGGAAGAAGTTGTTGGCAAGGTTCCATTGCCTGAAAATAAAGGCACCCTCGAGCAGCCCCATGCAGTAGTGCTGGCAGCATCTAGATACCACTCACGGCTTGTCATCATGCCATGCCCTGAGGAAAACCAACATTGAATCTCTCATTTGTTTGTCCTTGATCGTTTTCATTTTGTTTCGATTCTGTTGTGTTCATCTGTTGGAGTGGAGGGGTAGTGACATTTCAGTGGAAGTCTGGTCTTGGTCTCCGCCCTGCCATGGACTGGCGCAGAGGTGTTCTGTAGTTGAATAGGAAGAGCCTGTTTAAATGAAAACTACTGCCCCACTTCAAATCACAGTGTTCTGTCACGTAGGCATCATTTCTTCCTACCCCTAGTGTTTGATTACAAGGAATCAGGGGGAAAAAAACTTCCTTAGACACACTGGCACCAAGAGAAGAGGTGGGGCTGCCCAGGCAAAGTCAGTGCACATGAAAAATCAGACAAAGCAGAGATGGAAATAATGCGCCTCTTGAGGAGAAAAGCAATAATGAATAAAAGGACTTTTCTACAATAACTTCTCTGAGGACTCACGTTACCAATTTTCCTACTTACTAAAGGGATTGTAAAAAACACCCCAGCATTTCAGATGTCTTGGTTACATTTACAGAACTGAGGTCATCTTTCTGCTGTTTGTTGTCCTGCTTGGTTGAGTACCACAATTAAAGATTATGCTCCCCTTTTCTTGTTTGAAAATAGTTATTTGGTGACCAGCAAGGCAAAGGAGACAGCTGGGAATTAACTCTTTGGTTAATGGGTCAGTTCTCCTTGCACTGAGGTAGTAGGAAGGAACAATCCACATAGAAAGCCTGCCGTGGTGCTAGCTTCTCATCCTGGAGAGCCGAGGGCGTGGCTCTCCAGTAGGTTCCCTCTACATGTTTCATTTTTTAAACTGTGTTAGGTCCTCATTGGCATCTGCAGGGATATTGAGCCTATTCATCTTGGGGTGAGGATGAGAGGGAAGCAGAATCCCATCCACCCTCTAAACTCTTGAGCCTTTTCCAGTAAACAAAGCAATGCATCACCAACAAGCATTCTTTCAGAGAAAAGTATCATATTTTTGTCCCCACTAAAAGCTGGGTTTTTTCCAGCTTTATGTGGCTACGGGGCTTGGTAAGATTTTTGTTGTTGGTTGTTGTTGTTAGGATTTTTTATAGGTTAGATGTAAAAGGTCTCCACCAGAGACCTTTGCACATATATTTTAATTACACTTGATTTGGGGAATTGCACAAATGGACCTCACAATATTCCTAACTCATTTTGAAAATGTTTGAACGTTCTGAAATCATTTCCAGTGACAGAATGATCCTTTTTTGAGATCTTCTAATTTGGGTAATCTTATTCTGATAAAGCAAGAACTATGAACACTGCAACAAGGATGATTTGTGTTGGATAGTATTAAGAGGAATTTCAGGTCAAATTCTGGCTTCACAAATATGTGCTCTCTATTTTCTGCCAGGTCTGAAAAATTCACCAGGCAATTTCCCTCCAGCAAGGGCTGCAGTTCTGTTGATAGTTTCTTCAGCTACAGAATTCACTACCCACCAAATATTAATTATCTTTTATACCAACTGGAACAGCTTTATCTGCACTATATGCAACTCTTAGCTCCATTGCTTATGACCACTCATAATAGAAAAATGTTTCTTGATGCGTGCCAGCGTTGGTTACTGGTCAATGGGAAAGGATAACAGAGAGGAGCAGCTGTAGCTATGAACCCCCAGGGGCTGGCCACAGCAGCTTGGTGGCAGGTAATAGGGGACTCAACAAGCACAGCGTGCATTCAAATTGGTCCTGCTTGCTCTCAAAAGAGCCAGCCTTTTCTCTGCTGAGAAGTGTCTTGAGAGTATCGCAAGTAGACAGGCTTTTAGAATTCATTGAACTGACAGACAGCGGAGTCTTCCTGACTGACAGCTTGATTTAAAGTTAGCACCGAGCTAAATGAGCCACACCACCTAACATCGGAGAGAGCTGGGGAGGCGAGCTTTTCGCACGTTCCAAAGTGCAAACCAGACTGAGATTGTAAGTTCACTGATCAAACCCGTCAGCATGGCACCATTTCCCCTTCTGACATAGAAGTTCTTCTAAGAAGGGATCCAAGCACAAGGAAGTGAATGAGTCACTGAGCTAGCCCTAAAATCGAATCTTCTTTGGGGCTTGTTTTGAGGCAAAGCAAATTCCCTTTGGTGAGTTTCCTAAGTGTTTTCCTGTATAAAGAAAAGTAGTTTGGAGTAGAAGGAAATAAGATATCTTTAGGCACAGAAAATCCTCAGTCCATGTCATGTGCCATTCCTAGCTTCTGGAAAAGCACAGTGTGTGATGAATTACAGGAAAAGGATAGAATCCTAAAGTACTTTAAGTTGTTCTCTAACTAGAAGCAATTGTTGGCTTTAAGTTGGAAGCTGCTCCACTTGCAGCCAGAGAGATGTGTGCAGTGAGGAACTTTCACACACATGCTCATAGTGGTATCATCTGAGCTGCAGAAGAACGGACTCTGCAGAGACCATTTGTGGGGAAGTTGTGGCACTTGAGCAGTTCCAAGGTTCAGTCCTTGCAGTTTGAACAGAGGCCCCTATATTCTGATCTTGAGTTGTTTGGAGAAAGATTCCCACTTCCTGCCCATTTCCTGCCTCATCTTGCCAGTGGTGTGGACTCTGCTTGATAACTTGTCTTAAGTTCTATTAAGGCATTTACACCGAGATTCCTAAATGGATTTACCATAAAGATTATACTACTGCCTTTATAAAACACATAGGATATTTTTTTCAAAAGCAGTTGAATACCAGTAACATAAGCCCCATGTTTTTGAATGAGCACTTTTTATTCACTTTAGAACTTAAGTGGAAAATAGGAAGGTAAGTTGTCGGGGGATAAACTCATGAAATGTGACAGTGTTCACAAATGCCAGTTTGAGTGTGGTCAGGACTATTTTCATTATGATTGAAATTTGCAATAGCTTGTGCAAAGATTGTGGTCACTTTTACACAGTTTATTTTAACTTCAAATTGCCATTTATGTTTTAAAGTAAATAAAATTCTGCACTTTGAAATGAGATCATTAGAATGATAACATGTATATGGATAAAGATGCAGTATTCCTTATTCTGTACTTTATTTATTATACTTACCAAAGCTGCAATTGAATAAATCTGGTGAGGTGAGGCCTTCAAACATATTAACACACCTTTGTTGTGTTGTTAAGACTGCTTAGAAGTGTCACCCTGATGTTGTCACACATCCGTCTTAGCATTCACTGTCCTAACAGAATGAAGCAGTGTTCATGATGCCAACATCCCTGCTGCAGCCTGTGTTGAAGGGACTGAATTGAGATGGCATTGATAAATCGTCACAGGCCCGGGAAGCCTTAATCTTCATGGTTCATCATCTGCTCTCAGATTTTATTCTTTACAAATACCTACATTTAGTAGGTAAATGTCTTCTGTTATATCACTGAGCAATTTCAGTTTGATTTGGTTTAGTGTAGAAAGGGGTGGATAAGTCCTGTCTTCCGTGTCACACTCCCCATTCTCCCCACACTGCCTTCTGCCTACCTGAACAGACAGCCCCAACAGATGCACATGTGTGCACATGCCTGTACATGCAACGGCCAGTGGGCTAATTAATACCAACGAAGAACTTTTTAAAAAGAATTTGTAATAATCCATGCTATCTAGAAATGTAAGTTCTTTACCTTGCTAGGGAAGCAGCTTATACTGTATATGACTTTGCTTGCATTTTATAGTTAAGAAATGTACATAGAAATTAAAAATGCTATATTTTCACAGTTTCATTATAGAATAATGTCTGTTTAGCAACCCATGTCCATTGGTATTTTGACTATGCTAAATACTGAACAATTGCTATAGAAACTCAGATTTTCATAAGAAAATGAAATAGAAGGATATACTGCATCTTTAAAAAATAGAGCGAAGATATTTTACTGTATTTGTAACGTGATAGTGGATAAAGTATTTTCAGACACGCAAGTTTTACAGAGGTTGTAAATAGTTTGATGAGGTATGTTGGGGAAAAAGCTTCTAGTTTTCATCACAATAAAAAAATAAACTTGTTCAGATATGCCTTGTATATCTTACATGCAGCTACAAGACTGCCACGGGACCCCTGTCCCACAGTCTCAAGCGTAGGTTCTCTGTACTCTGTCAAAATGGAATGGCCACTGCTGGGGTTTAGCCAAATGATTTAAAACCCAATGAAGTCATTTTAAACTTGCTGTAGACAACTAATTCCAAACTCATCTTTTTCTGAAAAGGGAAACAGCTATCCACGCTTTAGCGTGTGCTCTGAGCATCTGGCAGTTGCTCTCAGTTATCTTCCTCCCCGACTAAGTGGTTCTGGATCACAGAATTGTGCAGGTGTTATCCTTGTTTAATTCCAGAGGGATGGCTTTTAGTTGTGGCTTCATGTGGACAAGATTAAGTGCTGTGGAAGGGGCCGCATGTTAAATGAATTTATACTGGCAAAAGGAATAAGCTAATGCCCATTTTCAGAACTGAATTAAATACTGAAAGTGCCTGTCAATAAATATGACCAATGAGATATTCCTATACTTTTACACAGCAATAATTCTTCACCAAACTGAGGTTTTCCTGTACATTTTGAAAACCCATACACGCAGTAAATATATGCACATAGTATGCTGAATCTGTTCCTGTACCCATGGGGTACAGTGGCAAACATTTTTGTTAGGTATAACTCGTCTCATTTGCAAGTAACAGTTCTTACTTCTTGGAGAATGTAAGAATACAAATACAAATATTATTGTTATCTCCATATACCAACCATGCAACAATTACAATTTTCAGATAAAAATTTGACTGCAACTTGCCCCAAATTGTGAAACAGTACGCAAGGCTCAAAACGTTTGCTCAGTTAAAAATACCAGTTTATTTATAGCAACTCACAAGGAACTTTGTTCTACTTTATTTTATCCAGTGCACATAGTTTATCTTCATGTTTTTTTTATTCCTTTTTCCCCAGATACTTCTTGTTGTCATCTAAGAACCACTTTAGGATGAATGTTGACAAAATCACATATCTCCCAAAAGTCTACTGAGGTTCTACTGATACTTGGTAAATCTAGCCTCTAACTAGTTTTCCAGTCAGTCCAGAAAATTGCCTAATTTATGTTCAGAAGCTCACAGGTTTTCCCTAAAATTATTTTACTATTAGGAGAGGAGTGATGGGTAGAAATATCTGAGACTCTGTGAACAGACATGAGCCCTGGAAATTCTCCAGCCATGCCATCTCAGAGCGCAAATTCACCCAAACAAGATGTTGAGGCTATCAGCAAAATTATACACTGTAAAAGCCAAACATTTGGTAAGAGTAATTTTTAAATTATGACTGTCATTAAATCCTTGGGCTTTAGGTGGTGTAGACTACTGTGATGGATACCACTTTCCAGGCCCAGACCACAGCCTAAAAACCATCTACTCGTCTCTCACATTTTAAAAGGGAGGAAAAAGAGAAGGAAGTATATACCAGGCCAAGGGTTGAAATAGACAGTTAAGCATCACAAGAAGCTGCTATGTTCCTTAATCTCACTGAAGTTAAGTCTTCTGAGTGAGTTGTGTCTGCATGTTTTCTGAATATATTCGAAATACTGAAAATGTCCTGAAAGGTCAAAACTTCCAACTCTAAAAATCATAGCAGTTATTAAACATGACATACCAAGCACAGTTTTAGGCATTTTTAGACCCATTACTTCTGATCTGTGTAACAACTAAATGTTATAGATGGGAAACTGAGGTACAAAGACAACGTCCGTGGACACAGAAGAGGGAGATAACCTGAGGAGTCTATGAAGCCACCTGTCTTCAACTGTGAAGCTTCTGTTCTTTCTACTGTCCCACATAGTATATCTGTTCCTAGAAGCCACCTCTCCCTGATTCTAAGTTTTATTATGGGCACAAGTAGTCATTTTTCAAGTAAACTAGCAGGAGAAGATATAACATGATTTGACAGTGTTACAGACTATTTGCATATTCTTGCTGGAAATTCATTCATGATGGATCATCATAAACAAAGAGAAGCATCTGAGCGTGATTCTCCCTGGACCTGTCACTGTCCTCCCAGGTGTTTGGCATGGAGTATAAGAATCATGAAAACTTTTCCCAGTTTTCTAGCATTTTTGCCTAGGTTAATTTTTTTTTTTTTCCAATTCTACACATGTCAACCCACAAGAATCTACCTCCCTGGAACTGGTTCTTAATTCAGAACTCTCTTGCAGGTGTTGGTAGAGTGGCAGTCACAAACATTGAGCTGATACTCAGTAGATGATTCCGGTCTAGCTTTCTTACTTAACAGAACCATCTTGAACTGCTTTAAATAATCTAATAAATCATGTGTTTATAGTATTGTTAGAGTTTTATGTGAGAAGCTGTCTAACAGAGAAACAAAATCCCTTCCATGTAGAACAAGGTCTCTGACAGTGTTGATTCATGGAAGTGCTAATGGACTTTGAAAACATTAAGAGAATGTCATTTCTCATAGTGTTTCTTTTCCTGAAAATGAATCTTCTGAATTATGATCTTTCTTCTTGTTACTTGGCTAGGGGAAGAGATAAAACCTGTATAAACAAATTCTCTCCCATGCTAAAAGCGAGCACTCCTCGTGGATGGGGGCTCTTGTCAGTTAATTGGGTTTCTCCAGCAATAATTTCCCAATGATGGAAACCACCACTTTGAATTGAAAAAATAGATGAGTAGTGGAAATAATCACATCAGTACTTTTTCTTTCTGGATTTTGTCTCAAGAAATTGGAAATGTTTCAGACCACAGAATTTGCCCCTTGTTCAAAGAACCATTGGCCAGTGAATTATCTTTTTCCAAAGCAATTTAACCAAGACTTTCTCAGAGATTCGTTTTTATAGAGAAATGAAGGTAAATATAGAAGGATCAAGTTTAAATCCAAATCTAGGAATAAAAATATCCAAGCAATCAGCAACTAATATATTTTAGGGACATCATAATATCTTCCCTTTCTGCTAATTTCGTGATCTAAAGATACAACAAAATATTATAGAAAATGCTTTTGCCCCACTCTTTTCTAGTTTTCTCACGGCAGAATTTATGATTACATCCACACCATGAATATATTTTGTTCCTCAAACCTTACTAAATTGGATGGGTATTGTTGAACTGGGGCACTGGTGCCTATATGCAAGGCTCTTTCCTATCAACTTGTCTGTCTATAATTTGTTGTGTTTAAAGATTCATTTTTAGAAACCACTGTCCCCATGGGACACTGGCTGTATTGTTTCGTTCATGTCTATGTGGGACACATTGCATCATGTAACGAACCAACTCTGTGGATGTGAGATAACTACTTAACAAAACCAGCTTGAAAATATCATCTTTTGTATTATGTCATCCTGCCTCATAATGCAATTATGTGTATCATGGTCATTTTTAAAAAAGAGAAACCAGCAAATTCATGTTTGTCCATAGAAGAATGTACTCCGAATTTTGTGTTGTGACATGAGAACAGACCACCTTTAAGATACCCACCTGCCACTTAAAATGACTTAGTTGTGATTAGTAGTAGTCTAGACTTTGCTCTTAGTGTGTGGGGGTCAATTCCAGCATCCTATTCTTTCAAATAAATGAGTTTGAAAAAATACACAGGAATAAAGAAAAATACCTTCTCTGGCCAAATCAAGCGGGCATCCCTTTTCTTTTCCTTGACACTTAGCTCATTGCACATGGTGATTGGATCACCAGACCTTTTCGTGTAAAAATGCAAAAACACTTTTTAGTTTACAAAGCAATTATTATAGGCATGAATCCTCTGAACAGCAAACTAAATAAATGGGCTACATCTGACTCACGTTAGAGATACAATTTACAAAAGATTCTTGGGGCTCTGAACCCAGAGAGCAAGCTCGGGGCCCAGAAGAGACCCACACAGTGAAGGATAAAGTCCCCCAAGGATGACAGCAAGCAAATGTGTTGAGTTCTTAAATCTTCATTTGGTTTTCTGTTCAGAATTTTAATTGCAAATGGATTAATTTCTCAAGCTTATCTACAGTTCTAATTTCCTAATAGTTTCCTCTGCATTTATATACTCTGTAGTGTTTAGGCAACCCTGTTATAAGTTTATTAATATTATGTAAGTGTTGTTCTTGTATTTATGTATAGTGTATGTATTGTAAATATATTCAGAGCTTTTTTCCTTTTACTGTAAAATGGTGATTTTTTTTTTGCCCTATGATAATGTAAAGGGAGACCCTCCTAATGAGATTCTCTCAGAGGATGATTATTCCAGTCTATTCTCAGAGATTTAAATGAACAAGTGTTATTGTTTTTAATGGTGTCTCAGACATATTCTGTTGGTGCATTGCTTTTCTGTATTCAACTTTCCTATGAATTGAGCTGTGAACTGAAATAGAGTTTAAACCTTTAACTGTATGCATTTGTATAATTATCTGAATGAAGGCATGAAGGTTAAATAAAGCATTTTGTATGGAACAAAACTCCCTAATTATTACCAAGGCTGACTCCAACACTTTGGAAATCATAGTTATTAACGATCCTAATTAAACTTTTGTTATGAAAAGTTTTATTACTTGTGTATAGTGATTTGAAACAGAACAAGATAGAATCCACACTTAAAAAATGAAGTTCTTATTTTTTCATTACCAGCATGTAAAGAGGGATTTTTTCACTTATAATTTTAATGAACATAGTACTAAAAAGTAGTGCAGAAATACCAATGTAATATGAAAGACATATCTTTTAGAGTCCAGAGTCAAACTCTCCAATTATGAAATCCTGAGTTAAAATTTCTTCATGCTTATTGTTTAAGTATAAGGTCCACCACATAGCAAAACTAAGGCTAGTTGATTTCTGTGGGTTAACAAGAAAATTGTGCCATTGACACTTTTTAAAACAAAACCAGTAAAAAGTAAGTATCTTTTTAGGTAATTGCTAAAATGAGCTCTTGAAAGTCTTTCATACTGTACAATGTCTCACTCAAAAATCAACAAAAGTGTTTTCTACAAAACGAATGGTAGTAAATACAACTGGGCAATGTCCTGAGCATTATATTTGTTCCCTTTATTCATTACAAAGATTATGAGTTACATTCTGTCCATGTCCTAATTTTATAGAGGAAAAAGGGAGGCTCTGACTTCAGGCAGCTTTCCCAGGCAGTCTGGTTCCAGGCTTAATGTCCTTTGCCAATGAAAGGATCAGTGTCACAGAAGTGGATAGGAGGGAAGTGGAGGCGAGAGGCGAGGTGGGGAGGAATGAATGGCAGTACCATAAAAACATTCAACACTCCTTTGATTATATATGTACAAATAACAACAACTCCTATCCTTCATACTTAGAAAAAAAAAGAAAAACCAAAATAGCTGTAATAGAATTTTCTTTTTTTTTTTCCTTACTTTACTACTGGCTCAAAACCCTTTACAAATTAACACAGAGGTGTATGATGATGTTCTGTTGTGCTCAAAGAAACTGGAAAGAGTCATGGGGACTACCTTTACATGCTGCTCCTGTGGAAGCCCACCTTCACCATTGCGAAGCTCTGTGTGTGGTTGCTTTGGCCTTCCATACCCAGTTCTGTGTGAACACTGTGGAGAAGCTTCAGAAGGTGATTTCCTCTTACAGTGAAAGCCTCCTAGCTACTCTGCTGATGATTCCGGCACCAGCCTTACAGATTATGTTTCTTTAAAATTGAGGTAGTAAACCATGAAGTCTAGTTTCACTAAATCGTTGTAAATCTGTTAGTTGTATGCTGTCATAGAAATACTTGTTTAAGGCAGGGGCCGGTAAATGAGAAAAGTCTGTTTCACACTCTGGTGAGGTATGGTAACACTTTGAGTCTAGCACACTTAGGTGCTACATTCTGGGCATGAGTTTGTAGTGAAATGGCAAATTGGACACTACATTTATATGTGTTTGTCCTAATTTTCTGAGGGTTCCCTTCAGGCCGCTCAGTGGCCAAACCAGCTCTCCAGCTTTGTTTTCATTTACATTTCAGTGCACCCGAGGAGACCAGTGGACCAATAGGACAACTCTCAGAAAATCAATCACATGATGTTGTTATGCTCTCGAGGTAATTTATTAGTTGGTATTTCTTCTAGCAGGTGATTCCTGGATACTTCAGTGGTAGCTAGAATTATACAGGTGCTAGATAATGTGCTCGTATCCTTAGGCTTGCTTTTCCTTGGGATGTTTGGGCTCTAGCTGCAATCTCCAGCCTGAACATTGTTAGTTTCCTCCTTATTTCCAGTGTACTGACTAGGGAACAACAGCAACAGGTAAAGTAGTAAGTATAGTACATGCTTAAGATTAAAATATCTTGGGACTTTATTTAAAAAGGAAAATTCAAGCCGGGCGTGGTGGCTCATGCCTGTAATCCCAGCACTCGGGAGGCTGAGGCAGAAGGATCGGTGAGAGTTCGAGACCAGCCTGGGCTACAAAAGTGAGCTCAAGGCCAGCCTGAACTGCATAACAAGACCCTGTCTCAAAAACACAAAACAAAAAACAAAAAACAACAAAAAAAAAGGAAAATTCATTGCTAAGACAAAATTGTATTCTCTAAAAAATTCTTTCATTCCCAAATGGCCAGTGTGGGTTGTCACAATATATACTACATTGTCTTCCCACCCAAGTCACATGGTTGTTCGAAACACAATGAGGTCCATGTGCTGTCTGGATTTAATATACTTCTCCCAGCGGTGTAGTAAGTATAATTTACATCACTTCTCATTTAGTCTAAATTCACCAATGAATGTCTACATAGCATACAACTGAGTGGTGTGGGTTTCAGAAATCAATTATACTTTTGTTCTACAGGAACAACTTCTACGTGATCTCTCTAATACTTTCATGATGTTAAATCAGTGTTTATGCATCTAAGAGAGAGAAAGATCCAAGTTTACAAGGCCATGACATCAGCAACATCAGACTTAGGTTAGCATGCTGAAAAACAGGAACACTCAAAGAATGGTTTGAAGAAGTGGATAGTCATCACGAAAAGCTCTTGCTCTTCCAGTAGCTACAGTTTCCATGGATGTATTACAGTCTGTTTTCTTGAAGAACATTGCAAGATCTCTGTGATGAATTGTTGTGATGCCCAAGTTCTTTAGAATTTTTCATCTGTCCCAAAGATACAGGTTAGTTTAGCATCTTAAGGCTGGCTTTGCCATTGTCTTAGACTCCTTGTGCCTTTTGGCATTTGACCACCAACCAGGTAGTAGAGGGGATGTGGCCATGGGGGGTTAAACATCATTGTCCATTCTCTGGAATGTCGTCCCTCTTTCATTGCTGATTTTGAACCACTGCTTTGTTCTGTTGTGCAGGAATTCAGTTCACCATTTGAGCACTCATGGTGACTATTTTGTAATACAGTGGTACCTTGGTTCATAGATGCAGTTCAGTTCAGGATTCTAGTGAAGATGGCCATGGCCGTGTTCTCCACCCAAAGTGAAGTTTGCAAATGGAAACAATTTTTTGCTGAATGCTTCTTTTTATGAACACAATTGTTTGCATACAAAAGCACTTGCGAACCAAGGTATCACTGTGTATGTATCAATAGTAACTATTTCACATGAATATACAAGTTATATTTGACATACCTAAAGCATGAGGATATAGTTAGAAAACTACATGGAGTTTATTCTACTCAGCCACTTAAAACTCGATGTGGTTATGGTTACTAACAGGAATTTTATTTGCATGAAATAAAAGTACATTTTTTAGTGACTCTTCTATGAAGAGAATATACTACTTAATATGCAGTATAAAACGTACTTAAGATAAAAATATGACCTTTGAAGTAAGTTATAGATTATTAGAATAATTAGGTAAGTATACTTTCTATGGCCTTAAATTGTAAATGGATAGGCAGCAGCAGAACTGGCCAAAGTGTTAAGAAAGTTTAAGGTATGAAGAACCACTCTGTAATACAGATAGCCTACCAGGCTACCCATTCCTGAGATGTACATTGTAGTATAGATACCTAGATTTGAATTCTGTGCCCAGTGAAAATCAAAGCCTCCAAGAGATGTCAACTTCAAGAGTTCAACATCGGGACAATGTGTGGTGCTGCTTGCATTACCACAATTTCACCATCACCTTAGTCTTGGAGTAAGGTTCACTCCAAAATCCTATGTGTGCTGTGTGTGGGATGGACTGGAATGCAACAGAACAGCATGGCACAGCATGGCATGCTAGAAAGCAGAATTTGCAAAGCAGTCTGAAAGCATCTACTTCACCAATCCATCTCCTCTTCCCCTGCCCAGCTTCTCCTAAAGCAAATCCCAGTGTTCTCATGGCTCACACTAAGGAGTTTCTCCATGGTGATGGTTAATTATCTGTCTCACCAGGGCCAGACCACTGTGTCCATAGATTTGGTTAAACATTATTCCGCATGTTTCTATGACATTTTTTGGATGAGATTAACATGTAATGAGGTGAATTTTGAATGATACAGATTGCTCTTTATAAATGGGTGGGCATCATCAAATAAATGGGAGGCCTGAACAAAGATTCATCCCTCTTCAGCAAGAAGAAACTGTACCAACCTACTACCCTGGGGCTTCACAGGCAGTGCTTTCCTGAATCTTCAGCTTGCCAGCCAACTCCATCAGACTTTGGTTTTTTTAAGCTTCTATGATCATAGAAACCAATTTTTAAAAACAAATCCTTATGTGCATAAGTATGTACATGTCCAGTGTTTTGAGTTCCCTGGAGGAGCTTGGCAAATGAGTCAAAGATCAAGCTACCTATTATCAAGGTAGCTTGATAATAATAGGTCAAGCTACCTATTATCCATCCTCTAGACCTTGAAGTCTTACTGCATTCTCTACATGACCAATTGATATATGTTGCCAAAAAAAAAACCCCAAAAAGCAGCCTTTTTCATAAAAATTCTGGTGCCAGTTGAATTTGGAAATGGAGATATTACAGTTAGTCTAGTGAGGGATGTAGCACTTGAATATGAGGCCAGCTTCAATTTAGGGCTCAGATGAGATGATGCGTTTTGAAGTTGTTGACTGGGCCCAAAACTGGAAGAGTGAAAAAACAGGATTGCTTCAGGACTGATTGATTCATCCTTAAGTTCTTGTTCTGCTTCCCTGAATCTTGTAACCCTGCTCCCTTCTAGAAGCTTCCGAAGATCTCAGGCCTCACACATAGGAACAAGCATGAACAAGGAAACGATACCTAAAAACTCTCCCAAAAGTGAAATCGGGAAGGAAAAACCCCTTCACAAAGCTCTCTTCCAGTTTTATTGGTTCAGATTTGAAAATAGGCATGATACTGAGCCAGTACTTGATGAGGAAACTATTAAACCGGTCCACCTCCCTTCAGCAGAAAACGAGATCAACTCCTGAAATGTAAGAACTTCATGCGAAGGAGAAAAACTAGGTTTCAAAGTGAGCTGGAAATTTTTGTTGTTTTCTTTTTCAACTTCTGTTTTGTGAAATTTTTAACTTACAAAAAAATTTAAAACCAATGAACCGTTCACATAGATGTGCAGCTCATTACACTCACAGTTTTTAACTCTAAGTACAAATTGTGGGCACCTCTGCACTCTCTTGAACACTTCAGGACCTAAGAACAAAGATATTCTCCCATCAAAGTTGTAAAGATGTCTCACTGATGTCCTTTATAGACATTGAGATTTGGAAACAACACTTTAATAGAGATTATAGAATCAACAGCCCTTTTTCACCTATTCTCTTTAGCTTTGCTTGTTTTGTTTTGTTTTGTTTTTTTAACATTAGACCTCAGTTTTATTTTACTTAATTAGATGTTTGGGTATACATACATTATCCAAAATATGAAAGAAGATATTGATGGCAATGGTAGTTCCTTGGTGATTTTTCCCTTTAAATTTTCCTATTTTTCTTGTTCTTCTTCTCATTATTATTATTTAGTTAATACATTGCATATTATTGTCTTTGTCATAGTTGTTCAGAGTACAAGATACAGGTATGATTTCTTGTCTAAACATCCTTAGTACAGATCTTTCTTCTCATTGCAGAAGGAGAAAGTAGCTATATAGTTAATCCAATAGCTCATAACAGTAGTGGATTATCAGCTCATCTGGTATTATTGGGAGCTGTTGACTTGAGCACATCACAACTCAGTGTATCAACATGGCTTCCTTTTTTATACCTCATGGTTAGACTTTTCCACTGAATGGTCAAGACCAATAAAAAGCAATACCCATGTTACAAAAATTAGTAAAATTTGTATCTGGCAAGGTCAGTCAGGTCCCCTCAGGGTGCACTCTGAAACCATGTACTGTGGTTTGCAAAACTAGTTAGTGGGTGAACCACAGCCACTGGTTAACCACCTTACTCTCTGTGGAAGCCTGAGAGAATGTTCTCTCTCTAGGTGACTCTCCTTAGGCACACTGTACATCATCGATCACTCTCTTCTGTAGTCCCACAATCTCTCTGAACAGAACATTCGAGACTCCACTGAGTTATATGCTGTTATAGTACAGTTTCTTTTATGTCCTATGTTCTCACTGACCTTGAAGGGCTAGAGCCAAAATATTGGCTATACTTGTATCCCTTCTTCTCTAATTATTTGGACTGCCAACTTAAGCAGTTAATCACCCAGAAGAGAAGCTTAATGGTACTATTTCCTACAACTTAGGCACTTGAGCTTAATATCACCATCCCTCTGAACATCAAACACCCTCTCTAGACAACATGAAACAGGTACCTTCCATCAACTGTTGATATTCTAAACTTTAAAATTTCCATAGAATGTTAAAAGAAAACAATTACACATAGTTACACAAGTATTTTTGAACTTAACTATTTGCAAAATTGTAATGTTACACTTCTATGGCCTTTTTCCCTTGTCTCATATTCTATTACCTTTCGTTCTTTGTTTCTTTTTTCAGCAAACGTTTACTTGAGAGAGTAGAGCAATTAATGATATGACATTAAAAGCAGTACATAATTAGATGACCAGAAATAGGTATTCTAAACATTGTTTTAGTATTATACATTGTTATCCTCAGTGTATTTGCTTAGTTCACAGATATCAGTAAATATAGTTACTAAAAGTTTAAATTCTACCAATTACCTAGTAGTTTGAAAATCCTGGTAGAGATTTTTAGGACTGATGTCTTAACCATCTTTTGTATATAAGTGCATGTTTCTGTCTCTACCATGTTTCCTAATTTTGCTCCTTGCTCTTCTTCATTATTTCATCCCTAAATTCTCACTTTCCATTTAAATGTACTATATGTTCTATTTTTATTTCTTATACTGAGTTCCTATATTAGGGAGACTATACAATGTTTAAACATGTAAGTCTGATTTATTTCACTTATGAGTATATGTTCAGATACGACCACTTATATATGAAGTCTTCTACTTTATCTTTCTTTAGAGCTGAGTAATATTCCATTGTGTAAAAACACATTTTTCAACCATTCTTCAGGTGACAGGCATTTTGTTTTTTCCAAGATTTGGCTATCACAAATTGTACTGTTATAAATATAGGTGCACAAATATCATTCTGATATGATGTTTTCAGTTCTGGGAAAATTGCCAGTAGGGGGGCAGCTGGATTGAATGGGATTTCCAGACCTAGGCTGTACCAGTCTGCATTCCCACCAGCTGTGTAGAAGTGTTCCTTTTTGCCCACAGCCTCTCCAATATTTGTTGTTGGTTGATTTCTTTATGATAGCCGTTCTTTCTGGGGTGATATCTAAGTGTTGTTTCAAGTTGTATTTCATGGATGGCTAGCGATGTGGAGCATTTTTTGATGTATTTATATGTATATATGTCTTCCTCTAAGAAGTGTGTTTTCATTTTGGATGCCCATTTCTGGATTAGGTCTTTAAACTGGGGCCCTAATTTTTTAAAAAAATTCTTTATAAATCATAGATAGAAGACTTTTCTGAGAACTTGCTAACATTTTTTTGAAATTTGTGGGTTCTCTTTTCACTTTGTTGGCAATTTCTTTTGATGTGCATAAAATTCTCCATAAGAGGAGGTCCCAGTTGTTAATTCTTTCAAGTATTACATGTGCACTTTGATTTTTGTCCATGAAATGCTTGCCTACACAAATGAATTAGATTTCCTCCTACTTTCTCTTTGAGGAGCTTTAGTGTTTCTGTTTTAATATTTAGATCTTTAATCCATTTTGACTTTAGTTTAGTGCATGGTGATAGACCTGGGTCAAGTTTTAGTTTCTGGCATGGAGAGAGCCAGTTTTTCCAGCAACATTTAAGAGGCTATCTTTCTTCCAGTATACATATTTGGCCCCTTTGTTGAAGATAAGGTGGCTGAGTGTGTTTGTATTTGCTGCATTTTCTAATCTATTCCACTGATCCTCAGGTCTATTTTTTAACAATACCATGCTGATTTTATCACAGTAGCTTTGTAGTGTAGTTTTAAGTCAGGAATTGCAATACCTCTTGCCTTGTCTTTGTTGCCCAGGATTGCCTTTGCTATTCTAGGTCTTTTCTGGTTCCAAATAAATTTTAGGAATGATTTCTCCAAATCTGTTAGGGATATATTTTCCACAGTACTATTGTAAAAGGTATTGTTTCTGTAATTTCCCTCTCAGTGTGTTTGTTATCTGTGAAGAGGAATGCTATTGACTTATTGATATTGACTTTGTAACCTGCTATGCTACTGAATTTGCCTATTAATTCTAGTAGCTTCTTGGTGGAGTGTTTTGGGCCTTCCAACTGGAGTATCATGTCATCTGCAAATAATGATAGTTTAAATTCTTCCTTTCCTATTCTTATTCCTTTTATTTCTCTCTCTTGTCCAATAACTGTAGCTAATGATTCCAGAACTATATTGAGTAGAAGTGGTGACAGAGGACATCCTTGCCTTATACCATATCTGAGAGTGAATGACTTCAGTTTTTCCCTATTGAGAATTATGTTAGCCACTGGATTTTCATTCATGGTTTTTATCAGATTGAGGTAGAGGCCATCTATTCCAATTTTCTGTTGGACTTTGAACATCAATGAGTATTGGACTTTGTCAAAAGCCTTTTCTGCATTAATGGATATGGTCATGTGGTCTTTGGATTTGGATTTATGGATGTAGTGTATCACATTTAGAGGTTTGTTTATGTTGAAACATCCTTGCATGTCTGCTATGAATCCTACCTGATCATGATGTATAATCTTCTTGATGATTTGCTATATTCTATTTGTGATAATTTTATTGACGATTTTTCTATCTATGTTCATGTGAGAGTTTGGCCTGTAGTTCTCTTTTTTAGTGACATCTTTCTTTGGTTTTGATATCAATATACCACTTGCTTCAAGAAATGATTTTGGAGGATTGTTCCCTTTTCTATTTTTGAAGAGTTTGAGTTTTGAGATTATATCTTCTGTAAATTTCTTGTGGAATTCAGTGGTGAATCCCTCTAGACATGGCCTTTTCTTTGTCAGTGGGTCTTTTTTTATTACATTTTGTATTTCATTGGCTGTTATTGGGTTGTTGAGCATTCTTATGTCTTCTTGATTCAGTTTAGGTAAATTGTACCTTTCTAGTAATCTGTCCATTTCGTATGTGTCTTCAATTCTGTAACAGTAAAGATTCTCAAAGTAGTTATGAATGGTCTTCAGAATCTCTTTCTCTTTGTCATTGTTTATAGCACTGTCGTGTGACCTTGGGTGTAGAGTTTGGTGCAGTTATACGTTTAGTGGAATTGTTACCCAGAAGAGATTGTATGGTTAAGGCAGTTTTAGCTTTCTATTTATAGAACTATAGGAACACTAATAGTGGGTAGGGATATTTAACAGTTGACAAGCTTTTGTAACTAACAAGTTTGTGTTTTACACAATAAGAGCAATCCTTATGTCTGTGTAGGTAAGAAGATATTGGGAGTTTGCATTTAATTTAGTTCACTTAAGTTGTATCTGATTACCTCCCTTTGATGTAGCTGAGACTGATGGGGTCAGAGGATGAGGAGTTCAGTCTGGCAGGCTGTGTGGAGCAGGAAGTCTCTCTGGCACAGCACGGAGGTGCCAGAGTGGATGGGCCCAAGGATGAGGAGGTTGGTCTAGCTTTGCTTATTTTAGATTTGGAGGTTTTGTTTGTTTGATATTGGTCTATTATGATAACAGTAGTTCTGAAGAATTGGACCATTTACTTCAAAGGTATCCCTAAAATAGATTTTTTCTTGTGAGTGAGTTCAGATTAGATATTTTTAAAGCACGGATGCTATATAGGTGATGTGATTTTTTTTAGTGCATTACATCAGAAGAAATGTAATGTGGTTTGCCCAATTAATAATAATAATGTTCTACTTGGTCCCTATTATGAAGGTTTATGATTGTACCTACCTTATTCTTGAATTTTGGTTTTGTTATGTCCTTAGTCCACAAAGACTTTGCAGAAGGAAGTCGTTTTATTTAAGGAATAATTGTATTTATTAAAGTAAGAAACCTAAAGCTTAGTTCTTCTTTAACTTTATTTTATCTTTTTAATTTAGTGCAGGATCTACAGGGTGTCACTATGCAGATCAGACTTATACTAATTCTTCTGTTTTTAGCCCCCCAGTGCTGGGTTTACAAGTGTGTGTCGCCACACCCAGTCTTACTCACTATCCCAGCACCCCTCCCCCAGGGCCGGGGCTGGCAATTTAATCTGCTGAGCTATATGGCTGGCCTTTTCTTTCCCTTTATACTTCAACTCATAAGTGTTCGTATTTTTATAAATCCAGAAAGCATAACAGTAGTCTATAAGGCCCCTCGTAACAAATTCTCAATGTTAAAAACTGAGCTTATAAATTTTAGACATATGATTTCTCTTTTAAGAATGTTAATAGAGATTTGACCAAGAGCCTATGTCCAGCATGTGAGGGAGACTACCTGAGGCCTGCTGGATCTTCATTTGACTGAGAGTCCAGCCCCGGCATGCAAATGAGATGACTTAGGCTCTGCTGGACCCTCATTCAACCCAGAGCCCAGTCCCAGCATGTCTGGTGTGGAACCCTGCAGCAGAACTCCCTGTAGAGGTTCTGAAAAGTGCTATACAGAAGCAAGACCAGGAGCAGAACATCTTACCAGCGTGGCACAGCGGGATCACTTCCAAGGGCTGCAGCAGGAAGAAGTGGAGATCAGAAGCCAGATCCAAGTCACATGCACCTGCACAAGTTTGAACTTGATTGATCCAGACCTGGTGCTACGGGAAGAATTCTACCAAAGCTCTACACCAAAGGTCAGAAGACATACCTATACAAAATGACAAAGAGAAGGAGCAAAATGCACTCTCAGGGCTAGAGCCCACCCAGAACAAATACAGGAGACAACAGCATAGAAGAAATTGGAAATCACACACCTGAAATCTCTGAAATAGTAGCATCATAAGTAAAGAAACAACTGTATAAAAGCATTGAGGAAATCAGATTAGAAATAATTTCTGAAGTAAAAAAAAAAAAAGGAAATAACTATAATGAAAGAAGTACTAAATGCTTCTAAAGATGACCTGGATAAAAAAGTAGAGGAGAGTAGAAAAATGAGGGAATCCTTGAATGAACAATATAGGAAAGTAATAGAATGCATGAAGTAGATTCAAAGTGCTATACAGGAACATAAAACCTCAATCACAAATTGGCAAAACCATTGAAATGAAAGTGAAAATAGACTTTCAGACCTGAAGACACCATTGCAGCTAGTGAAAATATAAGTAATGACTCTTCAAAACAATTACGATGCAAGAAAAAATAATTCAACATCTGTAAGATGATGCAGAGATGAACAACATAAGACTAATAGGCATCAATGAGAAAGGAGTCTGTACAAGTGATATAAAAAGAACATGGGCAGAAGTAATAGCAGAAAACTTCCCAAATAGGGGGAAACCAGGTGACATTCAGGTAACTGAAGCATATAGAACTTCAAATAACATCTACCCAACTAAAAACACATCCAGACCTATAATAATCAAGATTCCAGAAATTCAGCAGAAGAACAGTATACTAAAAGCTGCTAGAGAAAAGTAACAGATCACATTTAAAGGAAAACCCATCAGAATAACAGCAAATTTCTCTTCACCAACCTTGAAGTCAAGAAGACGATGGAGCAGAGCACTTCAAGTCTTGCAAGAAAACAATTTCCAACCCAGAGTGATATGCCCTGCTAAAGTCTTCCAAGTTTAATGGAGAAGTGAAATACTTCCATGACAAAGAACAACTAAAGAATTTTATGATAACAAACTCAACCCTACACAGACTATTAAAAGATATTCTAGAGAGGAATCAAAATGACCACAACTCTATGAAGGAGAATGGAAAGAACCCCACCAAATAGGGGTAAAAACACAGGAGAAAAAGAGGTATACAAAAGCAGTCCTACAATTACTCTTTTGTATATAGCAGCAGAATATGTCCATCAGCATACTGTACAAATGGACTTCTTCTGCACCCTATGCATCATGATTCTGTCTGGATCTACAGGGTGGATATCAAGGAAATGGCAGTAGCTCAGTCCCACAAGTAACACCTGGCCACCAATAAGCATCCACTATCCATGTCCACCACATACTAGGACTTTGTGGGATAACCTATCCCCAAACTGTTAGAAGTTCTGATCATATATTTCCCATTCCAGTATTTATGTTATGTTTATTCTTAGTAATTCTTTACTATCATGAAAACTTTTTCTTAGTTGCATTGTTTTGAAATAATCTTGAGTTAATATTTAATTATCTGGATATTATTTAATCTTAATTTTTGTTTTAAGATTTATACTGTATCTTTGACTTACAATCTACTTATAAAGACATATGATATTTCATCCTAGAATTGGAAACTTTAAAATGTATATTTTGATTTTCCACAGACTTTATATTACTTCTTGTCTTTTACACACAAATAGGGCTTTTTTTCTCTTTCAAACTTTTGAATTAATTAGTCTGATTTCTTACACAATTACTCTTTTTCTTTTCTAATGTGGAATAAGAAGATACTTATAAATTTTATTCTTTGATAGCTAAATATATATATATATATATATATATATATATATATATATATATATGTTTGAATGATTTTTTTACAATTAGTTTTGGACAATTTCATTCTTGTGTATCTTGGTATGATTTTATTCAAATTTCTTGTGCAAAAATTTCCTTTTTTTTTTTTTTTTTTTGAAATATGGTGTACTCTCTCCTAAATACAGACATTTCAGATCTTCAAATATTTGTCTATCCCTTTCTACTATGAGAATTCAAATTGTATAAATATAAGTTTCTTGATTTTAGCATGGAGTGAACTATTATATGACTGGTTTGTAATTACTTTCTTCATTTTTATTTTACACAACTTTTATTATTGTATTCATTTAAATTTGTAAATTCTGTATAATGTGCAATCTATTATTAATCTCATGCTATGTATTCATTTCAGAAATATTTATCTAAAATTTAAATTAAAAAAGCATTAATAGATTAACGACTAGCAGTCCCCAATAATTAAATATGCTCAGGGCCAGTGAGATAGCTCAGCAGACTGAGCACCTGCTTAGGTAAGCCAAAAGGGTTTGATCCCTGGTACCATATGCCACACCAGCCACCTAGTCCAGGCATGGTGGCACATGCCTGTAATCTCAGCACTTGGGAGGCTGAAAAAAGAAGGACCACTGTAGGACGAGCTATGTAGTGAAACCCTGAACCAAATACATTTAAAAAAAAAACAAGGAAATAAACATTCTCATAAGTCTGCTAAACTTTAAGTGTAGTGCTTTTTGAAAATTTTGTTTCGGCCGGGCGTGGTGGCTCATGCCTGTAATCCCAGCACTCGGGAGGCTGAGGCAGGAGGATTGGTGTAAATTCGAGACCAGCCTGAGCTACAAAAGTGAGCTCAAGGCCAGCCTGAACTGCATAGCGAGACCCTGTCTCAAAATACAAAAAAAAAAGAAAAAGAAAAAGAAAATTTTGTTTCAATTTGTATGTAAATGTTACAAAATTTTAATTTAAAATTTTAAAATGTTTAGTTTTTTCAGCATTTTTCCCATAAAAATAATTTTATTCTCAAGATAATTGGAGAACCACAGGTAGTGTTAAGAAATAATGCAGACACATGCCTGTAATCCCAGCACTTGGGAGGCTGAGGCAGAAGGATTGGTGTGAGTTCGAGACCACCCTGGACTACAAAAGTGATTTCAAGGCCAGCCTAACTTACATAGTGAGACCCTGTCTCAAAAAGACAAAAAAAGAAACAAAGAAAGAAATAATGCAGGCAGATTTTATTTGTTCTTTTCCATAAAGACATCCATTTGGCAGTTTTCCTTAATAACATCTTGTAAAACCATACAACATAACAATTAGGATATTGATGTTAATACAATTCATCAAATTGGACATTTCCCATGTTTCACTTGAATTTATTCTGTCTGTGTGTGTTTAGTTCAGTAACATTTTAAAATTTGTCTTTAATATATATTTGTGTTATATAATAAGTGCATTGATGTAGGGAACTGGTACATATGTATATATAGGGAACTGGTACATATACATATTACCTCATAATCATTTTTACTTCCTCTTCCCTCCTCATCCTCTCATCTCCCACCCTCACATCCCCAGCCTATCTCCACAAAGAATGCCTGAAATTACATAGACTACATTAGAGTCACATTAGATTAGCTTCTACTTAGTAAACCTCTCTTAGTTATCACAGCACATAGTGTCAAATATGCACAGTTTTCATATTCACAAATATTAACTAACTCAGTGATTTTGCTTTTTCACATACTTCTATATTTAATTAAAAATGCTCTTGAAGTCAAAAGGAAACAACTCTAAAATTTCATGTCATTTAAGGGTTACGTTCTCAGAGTTCTCATTTTGAGACACTGACGTCGTTCCCAGCATGAGTGGGTAAGTCTGGAGCTTGAACTAGAGAGTCTCACTCATATATAGGAAAATCTACTACTTAGCAAAAAAGGCCCTGTGCACCACATCCCTGAATTTCACTTTCTTACATACTTCTTTTACATCTGCAGGACCGCTAACGAAGCTCTGTTTGATTTATTTGGTTATTGACGGACTTAATTATATTCATACATTCCTGACACATGCTTTCCCCTTACCTCAAACATCATTTGCTCCGTGTCTTCTTGGTGACTTTGAGATGTTAGTGAGCAGAGATGGCGCTTTATTTGTCTGTGTCCCATAGAGTCTGGTACCAGATTAGCACCAAAAATAATGATAGTAGAGTGGTGATAGGGTTTTGCTAAGGAAGAAAGAAACAGTAAAGTTGAAAGCATGCTTCTCATCCATCTCAGAGAAATATAAAGATAAAGTTGAACTTTGGAATTTGAATATTTTTATTTAGGCAATGGCCATCTTTGGCCATTTAGGATATTTTTAATTCCTAAATAAAGAACCTTGTTTTGAAACTGTCACATTGTTATTTCTTACTAAATGTAGTAAAAAAAGAACCTGTAGTAAATGTTTTGAAAAACTAAATCCTATCTTAAATGCATTTACACGCATAAAAGTAGTTTCCTTAAGGAGCATAATATAAGAATCCATAATGACACTTGTAGAGCTGTCACTGTGGTTCTGTCATAAAGTGAGTTCTTAGCAGTTGTGAGGCCCTGGTAAGTACTCTATGCTGCAAATACATACATACATACATACATACATACATACATACATACATATAATTCACACGACAGTGAGAGGATTATTAAGTATATTCCATAATCTTTCATTAGAATTTACCTATATATCTATAAAATTTCATGATAAAGTTTGAAATTCTCTTATTCAAAAATTTAAAAGTAGGTTGTTTATCAAAATATCAAAGCGTGTCCCAGGAAGAGCGCAGACACCATCAAGAGGACCAGCGCCATGGCATCCAGGAGTCCCTGCTTGGCTCTGGCAGGGACCGCACTGATTAGCACGACTGTCTTCCCACTTCTATTTCAGCCCACCAAGGCGCATGCCAATTTAAATATGTGTATGTCTCATCATTTCTCTGACTTTAATACTTTTGCATCTTTAAGAAAAAAAAAAAAAAGAACTCATTAAGACAGTTCACACTTGGAAAGCACAGAGTTGAGACCATAAAATATTTAGCAATGACTTTCATTTGATTATTTGATTATGGTTGGATTTAAAAAGCATCCTAAAAAATTGTGAAACTCAGAGTGGCCACTAATATACTCAGTCCACTCAGACAATCATACATCTAAAATATACCAATTATTTTAAAAGAAATTTTTTTCTTCAAGTAAAAAAATACGTTGACTGTCATTCTTGGTGAGTAGGTAGAAATGTCAATGAGAAACTTAGTGTTCTCATGAGAAATATGTTTTCTCTCCAGTTGAGGTATTCACTGACGTGGATTCACAGCTGGTCCCTGTGACAGGACGCACTACAGGAAAAAAGGACACGACCTCCATGCTAAGTTCTCACAGCCAGAGCAGGTGGGAACAAGCCACCTCCTCAAAGGCATTGTTTTCTTTTTCTCCCAATATGAATATATTTCATTCTGACACTGTCATTTCCAGCCCTGTGTGAGAGATTCTGTAATATCAGAATCTCTCATCCCTGATGGGGCCTTTAAAAAGTGTTGTGTTTCCATTTTTCTTTTTAAACTTCATTCTTTACGTTGATGTGGCTGTCTTCCTTCACATAAGTCAAAACAGTAGTCTCTTTTTTGTCGTGTGTAAGGTGACGTTTGCCCACCAACGTAACTTACTTTTTTAGAGCACTGCATTACATGAACTCATTATAACCTTGAAGAGGCACTACTTCAACATTTTTTTGTCCCTTATCTGGGGACTATGACTTGTAAATGCTTGTCACCTTGCAGGGCAAGAGGTGGCATTTCCTGTGGCTCTCTAACTGATGGAAGGTGTGAGCTTCTATTAAAATATTTAAAACATTAAAGATGGCAGAGGAAACCTTTTGACTTCACTGTTTAGTCTCCTGACAGTCTGTGTCTATAAAGACTATCAGTGGACAGAAACCAATAATAAAGTCCAAAAGTAGATAAAAGCATAAATGCTGAAGCCAAAGTATTTGTAGAGCTCTATAAATCTGTTAGGCAGACGTTGCAGTTTTATCTTTACATGCAGGTAAGTCTCAAGGTTAACTGCTCCATAAAGCCCTGCATGGGCTGGTGTTTGGCATCTTCACTTCCTTATCAGCAGGACTGGGGCTCTTCCCTTATGGTTCTGCTTCTTTAAAACACATTATTGTTAACAGCTTCTTCAGCCTTAGGTTTCAGAAAAAGCCACTGGCCTGTTGGCATTGGCTCACAAATCACAACATTGTTGAGGTAAATGTAAAGAGGATGGAGGGTCAACCCAGGCATAGCAATAGATGGCACAATGGTGCAGAAAGGGACCTCCCACCAAAGTTCGCCACAGGCTTTTCTCCACATGTGCCAGAAAACCAGGTAGAAGGGTGCAACTGGAAGTGTTTCTAGAAGCTTACAAAAGAATCTTTGGGTAACGTACAGTATTAGAGCCACAGCCTTTGGGTATTTGTTACAGAATATTAAAATCTCTTCAAAATGTGAATGCAAGGGAAAGAACATTGACTTTAAGACCCAATAGAGTGGTCTTAGACATTGGTTAGACATCACTTATTCAGTTTACTAGCCGAGCGATGCCTACAAGTCTCTTGTCCTGGGGGACATATCTAATACAGGAAGCAACAATACCATCTCCCGTGGTGTTGGAGGCACACGTGGGAAAACGTATTTCAAGTGCAGTGCTCAGGAAAGTCAACTTCACTCTCCACCTCTGTTTCCTCCACAGAGGGGTCTGGGTAAGAAGCCTGTTTCATTACCTTCACGTTCTGTCCTCTACCTGCCTCAGGACATCCTACATTTTGGAGTCACAGGTTCCCCTTCAGATGTAAAGCAGACAATTTGATCATCGTCATTTTATTATAAGGGGGCAATTCCCCTTCAAGCTTCTGCAAAGTACAGTAAAGGAGATACTTTTCCTTGTCAGTATGGTTTGTAAGATTTGGAATTTGGGCATAAAGGACATCACACCTGCTTAAGTGTAATATGGTGCCTGGCTTAAACCTATGCAGAGAGGTAACTACTTTGTCTAATAGCCAGCTGAAAAGTGAGCTAGCCCCACTCCCTATAACTTGATTTCTTGCTTGTTCCCAGGGTGCTTGAAATTACCCATTAGACTGCATGTATTTGTCTAAGGCTTCTTATCTCTTGCTAAATATACCTGTAAGAGCAAAGATCACAACGTAGTATGAATGTGTCTATAAAGATACTTTGAGGAATGGGGTTGGATTAAAAGAAAGTACAAAATACTGACCTTCTGTTACTGTCTTCTTTTTGTGGCCATAGTTGTGGTTGGCCACAGTGGCTGGGAGTTACCCAATGACATGAGGTAGAGTGAGAGATTTACAGAGACACATATAGGAGGGATGAGGGCTGGAGAAAATCTCTGCCGGATTTATGTTCTTTTATTGGGGATGGAGGGGATTCTACCTAAAAAGCAAAAGGCATACTATTCAACAAGGAATGCACAGTTGAATAGAATAAAAAGTCTTGAAACACACATGCATGAGAGTCCACACTTATCAGATGCTCAGCTGGCCTAGTTTGTGTAACACCCAGCAGGCAAATGCTTATAAACATTACTTCCTGCAAATGGTACCATTGATAGTAAAGACCTTTACCCTGTTTTACAGGTAAGGAAACTCATAGTCGCAAAATAGAACAAATTTTCAGAAATCTCCTGACCTAAAAATACTCCCAGAACCCAAATGCGTGTTCTAGGCACGTGGGCTTTGTCAGGATGATGAACTTGTCTGCTAATGGTATTGAGTTGTACAAAAAATTATGCACAGGGATTAACTAGGTTAGTAATAAACCTAGTTGTTGAGTAGCTTATTAATTATATTTGTTTCAGGTAAATCAGGACTTTTTTATAACAAGTTCTTTTTAAAAAATTGTTATTTATTTATTTATTTATTTTTATTTCTTGTTTCAGAACTTTTGTTTGTTTGTTTGTTTATTTTTATGGCCGGCTCAGCCTGCCCTGAGGGGAGGGCTGTTGCAGCATGTGGTGCCGGGGATCGAACCGTGGTCCCTGCAGCCGCCTAAGCTTTCCTAAGCAGGCGCTTTAGACCACTGAGCCATCCTGCCAGGCCTCTAAATCAGGCTTCTTAATCCCTGACTTGTTCATCTGTAAAATATGGAGAATTCTTGGCAAATACTTGCTGAGTTTTATCTTTCAACAAAATATGGTGTGTAAAGTTTGGGGCTCTGTTTATTTGTCTCTCACTTTTACTTGACACCTGCACAAAAGTCTCTATGACTCCAGTGAAAACCCAGGGAAACATCTGGGACCTGGGATCTGGGGCCTTATTGTCCCTGTTCTTCCCCTCCTTGAAATATCTCATCTTTTATTTGCAATGTGAGAAACCATTTCTTATTTCAAAAGAATAGATTTCTAAAGAAACTATTGAAATAAGCTAATACATGTTTGGCCAAACTTATCCTCTATCTCGCTGTAGATTTGTTCCTGATCTTTACCAGCGACCTTTGTTTTTCAGCATGAGAGTGCATACACATTGGACTTTCCCAGATTAAAAATACACATAAACCTGGAAGCAGCCACCACAAAGTATCGCTGAGTAAATATGATAAAATGCAGAAGTAGATCATTTACATTCGGTGAATAACAAGGTATTTGCAGGCATTAGCTGTCCTTGGTCAGCCCAATTCCGCTCATATAGCTTATGCTTTCCCTTTATTGATGCCCATAAATAAACATTCCCCATCTTAATGTGACCCAGCTCAACATTCAGCACACAAAAGCCTATATTTTATAGTTATGGGCCCAACTTGACCTCAAGGAGAGTTGTGGGATTGCTGTGCTCTTGTGTGTAGGCTTCCAGCTAGGATCGACAGTTTTGCTTGTGGATCAGTTCCTCACAAATTAGCCCTACTGTCCTTCTATTCCTTCTCACTTTCTTTTGGGGTTTTTCATTGCTCTATGAAGGAGCTATTGTTCTGGAGAAAGAACTGAAACTGATACCTACAAGAGCAGAGGGTTGTGTGGGCACAGAAAAGGAGTAGGTGTGGAGACAGTTTCTGTGTTTGCTTTTGAATAATAATGCATTAGGGAGAGAATGAAAAAGGTCTGAGTGTGGTGCTGTTTGTGTGTATATAAATAAATATGTATGCATCAGTGAATATGAGCAGCACGTGGTGCCGAGGGTTGGGCTGAACCCAAGGCTTCAGCACTGAGTAGCAGACCTAACCCCCTTTTATTTTTTGACACAGGGTCTCACTAAGTGGCTGGGTTGCCCAGGCTGGGCTCAAGCATGTAATTCTCAGTCTCAGCCTCCCAGAGTGCTAGGATTAGAGACATGTACCACCATGCCTGGATTACATTTACATTTTTAAGAGAATTTCGTCAGCAAAGATAAGGGCAAACTATATCCACAGTCTAAGTGCAGTTTAAGTTTAGAATCACTTAAGCAGCTTTTACTCTCCACACTGTTTCCCCTGAAAATATGTGCCTAATTAATATTGTCTTATTTAATCCTTACATACCCCTGTGGGGAAAACATTGCTAAAAGTAAAGACCCTGAGGCTTACAGAAGTCTGAAAAACACAGTGAGTAAGGGCTAAAGCCAATGTGTCCATCCCCAAACCAGGGCCTTAATCACACCGATGCTGTGTACAGTCATTACGGTAATCCACTCTTAGTCAGAATCCACATCCTGGGCTCAGTGACAACTGGCTCAGTTAACACAATATGCTGTTTTTATTCAGCAGTAAAACAGTGGTGTTCAGTACCTTCTCAGTGGTCCTCAACCTTTCTAATGCCATGACCCCGCAATACAGCTCCTCATGTTGCAGTGACCCCAAGCCAAAAAATAATTTTGGTGGCTACTTCAAAACTGTAATTTTGCTACAGTTATGATTCGGAATGGGTTTAGGCGAACCCTGTGTTTTGGTTGTTCGATACCCCACCCCCGGGGTCACGACCCACAGGTTGAGAATCACTGATTTCCGCTAGTTTTCCTATGCCTATTGCATTTTCATTTTATTTTGAAGGCTTAAAGTTAAAGGACTCCCTTAAGAACAGTGGAGGAATGTCAAGCTCTATCAGGCATTATAGCAATCAACAAGGAATGACTAGACATAAACTCTGCCATAAAGCACTTAACTATCAAATACTTACGAAGTTTTTAAAATCCAGGCCTTACTTAGACCCAAGGAATGAAGAAGTGTAGGTGAATGACTTTCCACACTCAAAAAAGACTACAATGCTGAGGAAACAGGTGAGAAAAAAACTAAAGTGGAACACAGTGTAAAAACTGCTCTGAGGACTGGTGATATAGTTCACCAGACTAAAACCTTGCTTAGGGAAACTCAGGGGCCATGGTTCAATTTTGGCCCCACCTGCTACGCCAGCCCCACTCTCGGGTGTGCTGAGCTGGTGATGGAGTCTGGGCGTGGCGGTATGTGCCTGTAATCCCAGCACTTGGGAGGCAGGAAACAGGTGGATCACTATGTGTCAGAGCTGTGTAGTGAGATCCTGCATGCACACACAAAAAAAGAACTGCTCTGTATGTAATATAAATATATGTTGTTGGTGGTGGTGGTGGTGTTGGTGGTAGTGGTGGTAGTGTGTGAGTGTGTGTGTTACTTAATCCAAACTTGGGCAATAGAAAAACCTTCTGGCAAGAAGTGATACCTTCACCAAGTTATAAAAGATTCATACAAACCTGTCGGGTTATTATAGGAAAGATGACAAGGGAAAACAAATAAACTAGAATAGAAAAAAAAAAGACAAAGCTTTGTGGCTTGGAGCACAAGCAATGACAATTTAGTATGGTTAGAGTATAGGTCAGTGATCTCAAGTGTGCAGAAAATTAGAATAATCTAGGGAGCTTTGAAAAACTCCCCAACGTCTGAGTTATGCTCCATAGCTATCCTTCAGAATTCTCTACAGATAGGATACAAACATTAGTAATTTGTAAAGCTTTCTGAGTGATTCCAACATGAACTTGCATTTAGCAACTACTGCTATAGTGAACTAGTCCTCCAAGAGAAGACTTGTCAGGTGACATCCTTATCAGCTAAAAGTGAAAATCCTGTGCATGGCACTGGAGAAGTAATAAAGCCATTAAAACTCAGATACCAGGACTTCATCCTCCCACCCCTTTTCTTCCTATGCTATCACGAGATGCCAGTGCTGATTGTGCTAGTGTGGAATCCACACTTGGAGAAGCACTGTTCAAAACAAAATTTCTCAAATCCTAATGAATATATGATCATCTGGGATCTCATGAATATTCAGATCCTGATTTAGTAAGTCTAGGGAAGCCTGGAGCTTCCGGATTTCTAAGCAGTCTTTTGATGATAACAATACTACTTGTCCTCTGGAGATTCTGTGGGGGATGAACTAATGGCCACCTTGGACCCCCACGCCACTGAATCAGCCTAGTGCAGGGTGTGGAAGGCCTGCCTGAGCATTGTAACCAATAACATACAAAGAGAACCCTAGCTTCTACCCCTGACTTCTGGGCCTTCCCAGGGTGCAACAGGCTCACATGAGAGACTGTCCTGGGCTCTAGACCTCTGGCTGGATTCATGGAGGACACTATCATGTCCTCCATAGGATCCATTTGGGTCTTTGGTGTGTGGACAGATCTCTTACATTCTTTTGCATTTGACTCTAGGCAAATATGATGACATACTCCTGTAAATTATGTGTCAAGCATTAAGTGTTTTCCCTACAAACCCTAACCACAACAGGTACTTTGATTACAAGAGGATAAAATAGGGGAGATGAAGTTGGAAAAGCAGTTCGGCCCTATATCATGAAGAACTGTGTAATGTCTGACAATTCCAAGTCAGTTTTGAAAGTAAGTTAGGTCATCGCATGCTGTGTTGACTGGTTTCTTCTTTCATTTGGCTAGATAGCCCACCAAAATCAACTTTAGCCTGTCAAACAGCTGGCAAGAATACCTTCCTTCTTTTTTGTTGAACTCAACATGTAAACAATAAAGAACTCTCCAATTCACCGAACATAAAACTCTTTCACTTCAACATTAGATTGCATTAGATCAGCTTAGTCACCACATCCATAGCTCCCCTGTGCATGTCTCCTGGAGAATGGAGACATCAATTATCTCGGCCCTGTGTTTACAAAGCAATAATTAATATAGGGGATTCAATCACTCTAATTCATTAGAGCTCTGAAAAAAAAAAGATCAATTCCTACAACTATCTTACTTCTGTGTAACAAAAGGATAGGATTGGAATAATGTTAAGGGGTAGGTCACCAACAATACAGGGAAGGAAGTTACACGCATGGGCAAATGGAAGCTGTAATTCACCCCCAGTCAGCGTGGTGCCCCTGAGTTCCATGTTCACTCATGAGCTCCAAGTGTACTCTCCATTTTGTTTCCCCCCAGCCCCGAGAAGCAGCAGCATCACCAACTGACACAGCTGACCGTAAATCAGGCCAGCACACTAGGGCAGAGAGTAAGCTCTGGTGAGCCAGCAGCTCTGAGGAAAAATGATGGATGCAAATGATTTCTTCACAGCAGACTAGAGTTGAAGAAGAAATAGTGGAAAGAGTTTAATCAAATGCAATTAAGGGAAAGGATTATTTTGCTCTGAGCCACAGAATAATGTCAGGTCAAGGTCTCTATTAGTATTATTTTTTCTTTCTTTTTTTTTTTTGGTGGGACCGGGGTTGAAACTCACAACCTTGCACTTGCTAGGCAGGCACTTGTGCCACTGAGCTATCTTTCCAGCCCCTTCTCTGCTATTATCTTATCACAGTGAGTAGGTGAGAGAAAATCACAAAAGACAACCACAGAGAGGATGTGGGCTACGCACAGACCTCCGGAGTTCAGATGCAGACAAAACACAGACTCTGCCTTCCAGGGTGACAGCCAGGCATCAACAAGTATAGCCTTCAGAATGGCCTGGATCTGAAAGTGCTGCTATTAAGTCCAGGGGTCTTGTGGACCCACCTACCCCACTGGCTATATCCAGAAAAGATTAGGGGCTGGGTTGCTTTCTGCATCTGGCAATATGAGCAAGGATACATCTTGGTTTAGATAGTTGCCACAGTCTGAGATGTATGGACAGAGGCACTTCTGTTTCAGGGTGGAGCATCCCACCAAACTATAGGCCATGAAGCAGATGGAAAAAGCCATGACTTCTGAATTCTAACACAGCAGATCTTGCAAAGAATGCATGTATTAAAAATATGATTTTTGG
>PVJA010000020.1:0-303343 GCA_004027025.1 Myocastor coypus | reverse complement strand
TTCCTATTCTTATTCCTTTTCTCTTTCTTGTCTAATGGCTGTAGCTAATGATTCCATAATTATGTTGAATAGGAGAGGTGCTAGAGGACATCATTGTCTTGTGCCAGGGCCCTCTATTCCAATTTTCGGTAGGAGTTTGAGGATAAATGAGTGTTGGACTTTGTCAAAGACCTTTTCTGCATCAATTGAGATGATCATGTGATTTTTGGCTTTGGCTCTATTCATATAGTGTATTGCATTTATAGATTTGCATATATTGGACCATCCTTGCATCCCTCGGATGAATCCTACCTGGTCATGGTGTATAATCTTTTGGATGATTAGTTGTATTCTATTGGCAAGGATTTTATTGAGGATTTTTGCATGTATGTTCATGAGAGAAATTGGCCTGTAGTTTTCTTTTTTAGTGGTATCTCTCTCTGGTTTTGGTATCAGTGTAATACTTGCCTCTAGGAATGATTTTGGAAGAACTGCTTCCTTCTCAATTTCATTGAAAAGTTTGAAGAGTGTTGGGATTACGTCTTCTACAAATGTTTTGTAGAATTCAGTAGTGAATCCATCAGATCCTGGACTTTTCTTTGTCCATAGACATTTTATTACATTTCGTATTACATTGGCTGTTATTGGGTTAGTGAGAGTTATTATATCTTCTTGATTGAGTTTGGGTAAATTGTACTTTTCTAGGAATCGGTCCATTTCATCTGTGTCTTCAATTTTGTGAGAGTGAAGATTCTCAAAGTAGTTATTTATGATCCTCTGAGTCTCTGCTGTGTCTGCAGTAATTTCACCCTTTTTGTTCCTTATTTCTTGAATTTGAGTCTTTTTTTTTTTCTTCTTCTTTTTGATGAGGTTAGCTAGGGGCTTATCAATTTTATTTAATCTTTCAAAGAACCAGCTTTTCGATTCATTAATTCTTTGTATTGTTTTCTTTGTCTCAATTGGATTAATTTATGCTCCAATCTTTATAATTTCTTCCCATCTTTAGTCTTTGTATTTTGTTTGCTCTTCTACTTCTAGTTGATTGAGGTGCTCCAGGAGAGTATTTATTTGTTCCCGTTCTGTTTTTTTAATGTGTGAGTTCAGAGCTATAAATTTCCCTATAAAAACTGCTTTCATTGCATTCCATAAATTCCAGTAGGTTGTGTTTGAATTTTCATTAAATTCAAAATATTGTTTAATTTCTTCTGTAACCCACTGGTTGTTGAGAAGAGTGTTGTTTAATTTCCATGTATTTTGGGAGTTCTTGTGGTTTCTGTTGTCATTTATTTCCAATTTCATTACACTTAGATAATATGCATTGGATAATTTCTGTTTTCTTGCATATACTTAAGCATGACCTATGTACTAATATGTGGTCTACTTTAGAAAATGTCCCATGTGAAGATGAAAAAAATGTGTATTCTGGCGTGGTTGGGTGGAACACTCTATGTATGTCCTAATTCCAGTTGTTTCCAGTTCTGGTTCAGCTCTGCTACTTCTTTGCTAAGTTTTTGTCTGCTTGACCTATCTTTTTCGGATAAGGGGGTGTTGAGTTCTCCTGTTAAGATTGTGGTATTGGATATTATAGTTTTCATGTCCATTAAGGCTTGCCTTTTATAACTTTCTGCTCCTGAGTTGGGTGCATACATATTTAGGAGTGTTAGCTCTTCATCTTGAAGTTTTCCCCTAACCAATATGTAGTGACCTTCTTTATTTCATTTGATCAGTCTTGCTCTGAACTTTAGACTGTCTGCAAACAGTATTGCTACTCCAGATTTTTTTTGAGGTGTTGGAGCATGTAGTATTGTTTTCCATCCTTTCACTTTTAGCTTATGAGTTTCTTTATGAGTTAAGTGCATTTCTTGTAGACAGCAGATTGTTGGATTTTGCTTCCTTATCCACTCTGCTAGTCTATTTCTTTTAATTGGAGAATTGAGTCCATTTATATTGATGGTTATAATTGAAATATGTTGACTTATGTTTGACATGATGTTTACTTACTACTGTTTACCTCTTCTGTGTTTAATTGAGTAGCCTATTTGGTGGAGTCTTTCTGTTCTCATTTCTTGAGTTTGACTCATTTTGCTCCCTCTCTAAAGTATTTTTTCGTACACTGTGTATGGTTGGTTTTGACGTCATGAATTTCTTTAGTTGTTCCTTGTCATGTAAGCATTTCACTTTTCCCTCATACTTGAAAGAGAGTTTTGCCAGGTATAGCAGTCTGGGCTGAAATTTGTTTTCATGGAGGAATTGAAGCACTCTGCTCCATGCTCTTCTTGACTTCATGGTTTGTGAAGAGGAATCTGCTGTTATTCTGATGGGTTTTCCTTTAAATGTGATCTGTTTCTTTTCTCTAGCAGCTTTTAGTATACTATTCTGCTGAATTCTGGAATCTTGACTATTGTATGTCTGAATGTGCTTTTACTTGAGTTGTTATTTGAGGTTCTGTATGCTTCAGTTACTGTATGTCCAATTTTTTTTTCATATTTGGGAAGTTTTCTGCTATTATTTCTCCCCATATTCTTTTTATATCCTTTGTAATGACTCCTTCTTTCTCGTTGATTCCTATTAATCTCACATTGTTCATTTTTGCATCATCTTCCAGATGTTGAATTATTTTTTCCTGCATCCTAGTTGTTTTTAAGAGATCCTTTCTTATCTTTTCACTAGCTGTGACAGTATCTTCAAGATCTGAGATTGTATCTTCACTTTGGTTCATATGGGTTTGCTAGGTTGTGATTGAGATTTTCTTTTCTTGTATGTCTCTTTCAAACTGTTTCATGCTATCTATTTCTTTCCTATATTGCTCATTCAGGGAATCCATCATTTCTTATTCTCCTCTAACTTTTTTATCAATGGCTTCTTTAATAGTACTGAATTCTCTTATTATAATTATCCTTTCTCTCTCTATTTCCGACATTATTTCTGCTCTGTTCTACCCTACTTTAGAAACTATTGATTTACAGAGTTCTTTTTTAACTTCAGAGGTTATTCCTGCTCTGTTTTCTTCTATATGTTTCTGCAGTTGTTTTTCTGTTTCAGCATCTATGTTTTGTACATTTCTTTTTTTACTTCACATGTTATCTCTGATCTAACTTTCTCTGTACATTTCTGCACTTGCCTTTCAACCTCGACTGTTACTGATTCAGAGATTTCATCTGTATGATTCCCATTTTCTTCCATGGTAGTGTTTCCTGTATTTGTTTTGTGTGGACTGGGGATCTGGGATTGGATCTTGCTCTTTCTCCATATCATTTATAGCAGTGATCTCTGCACCTTGGTGAACTTATACAGTTAGCACCTATGAAAGTTTGGGTCTGGATCCACCAAGCTTGTTCCCCTCCAGAGATGTCTGTCTGCAAGTTGGAGCTCAGCCAGTTGGCTACCACAAGGCCCCATGTGTCAGGACGGTGGTGAGCCTTGTGGGTACAGTGTGTGGCTGTGTGGGAAATATGGGTGTAGTCGGGATTTGGGCAGTTGATGAGTTGATGGGATGTATTGGACTGAGAGAGTTCTTACCCGGCCAATGTGAGCCCTGGTCGGGAAAGTGGGTGGAATCTGAGCTCAGGTTATTGATGATTCAGCCAATGGACCAGGGCTGATTCTCCTGGTTGACCCAGTCAGGATGGCGGAGGGGTCTGGGCTGGAGTTCGGGGGTGACATGTGAAATCCAGGAGCTGGGGCTTGGTCCAGGCACTGCGCAGCCAGTCCAGATGGCACGGGGATCTGGGGTGGACTGACGGGGTGAGTCCCTTAAGATGTGTGTTGGACTGACATTAAAATATATGTTACAATTCATGAATAATCCTAAAGTTAAGTTGTACTTAACAAGATGCTCTTGTGCTACATTTTATAGACAGTTACATCTATGAAATTAAATGTATGACAACTAAATTAAATATTTATCTACCAATTTTGTGCTTTTTTCATAGATTTAATGCAATAATATAGTGATTAGTTTTTGTACACTGTGACAAAATTCATAAAAGAATCAAGTTAATGACAAATAAGGCTTTAGTTTGATTTTCCATTTTGAAGATTCTATCTCACACTTGTTTGCCAAATTGCTTCTGAGCTTGTGGAAAGGCAGCATGTCATGGCAGCAGCGCACAGCAGATGAAATCCTCGCTTCGTGGTAGCCTGAAAGTGAAAAACAGATGACAAGGAGCTGGGTCCCAATGCATCCTTCAAGGGCACATTCCCTGCGATTTAATTTCCTCTCGCCAGACTTCCAGACATTTTGGGTTTCACTACCTCCATGTGGCAGTGCGGGCTGAACACGAAGCTGCGGATGAGCACTTACAAGACACTTAACCAAACAGCAGCAGGCTGATTTTTCCCATGCTACAATATTTTCTTAAGCATCTGGAAAACTCATGGTTTCCAAAAACTGTTTCTGTGATGGCTAAAGGCAAATGTTTGGGAAAAATAAATTCCACCACCTGATTCATCTTGAACAAAAACTCTGAGATGATAAGTATGACAATACGTGAATCCACACTGTACTCAATGGCTTAAAATAAATCCACACAAGAAATATGTGCTGTATACTGGAAACATGTACAGAAGCAAAAGAAAGGAGATCAAGAGATAAGTGGAAAGGAAGGAAGGAAGGCAAGGAATTAAGATGCATTGTGTTTGGGTACAACTTCACAGAAGGAATGCAAACATATTGCAAGCATGTCCTGATAAAGAAAATGATCTAAAAAATAAAACTAATGTTAAAATATCCCACAACTTTATTTTTCACAGTTCTGGAGATTGAAAACTTACAGATCAAGAACACTAGCAGCTTTAGTGTCTTGATAATTGTCTGCTTCTTGTTTCAAAGATAGATGTCATCTTGCCGGACGCTCACAGGGTAGAAAGAATTAATCTAGCTCTTTGCACCCAGATATTGAAAACTGTGCTCTCGCAACTGCATCATCTACTAAGGGCTTGCCTCCTAATATTTAGGAAGAGATAGGCATTAAGTCTATGGGAGAAGGACTTTCAAAGAAAAACATAGCTGACTGAACATTTGTAAACATACACATTTACATATTTGCATACGCTGTTCTCTAGCCCTGTAGACAAATGTCATCGGCAAAGACCTGAAGAAGGCCAACTCGGATTTATCTCCTTACTGACTCTGTAATTGTAGAAAAGTCCCTGACCATCTACAACCTTTGTTTCTTTACTCACACAATAAAGGTAGCACCATGGTACTATGAATGGGATGTCTTTGACATGGAGAATGGAACATATTCTGGATACAGAAGGCATTGTAGCTGCCACAGAAACCAACCTAGTGCTTTTATCTACTATTTTTCTTTTAACTCAAGAATAGAAAAAGTTCTTCAAATGTTTTCTTTACAGGAAAAGAGTGTGTGATAAAAAGAAAGAACTTTTCTATTGTTTTAGCAAATATTACAAGAGAGCTTTTCCTTTAATAGAAAACACTTGAGACATGTTGATTTTCTTCATCAAATGTCATTTGCAAAATTATACTTGACTGATACAATACTAGATCACCTTCCTTTCAGCTGTAAGGAATTGAGTTGATGTTCTTCCTGTAAATGCAAGGAGTGACAGTAATAAGATCTGAGCTTTTGAGGCTAGAAAAAATGATTATTGGCATAAGTGGGAAATATGTAAATATTTTTAAACATTATAAAAAAACTTTCAAAATGCTATAAGCAGGATGGCCAAATAGCTTAGTGTATTAAAACTCCTGTAAGCAGGAGCAGCGGCTGGGAGTGTGATCCCCATGCCTGCTGTGCCGGCCCCACCCCTGGGGCCTGCTGAGTTGGCACTGAGACTGGGCATGGTGGTGCATGCCTATAATTCCATCTCTTAGGAGGCTGTAAACCGGCAGACCACTAGCAGTCTGATCTAGTAGTGAGGTCCTGAACACCCTATAGAACGTTCCCTAAAAAAATACCAAAGAAAAATACTATAAGCTTAACACTGATGGATGCTTCCCACAATTGAAATATGCTATTTGATTTGCAAAGACATAACCAACAACTTTGTCTATGAAACACAACTCTCCAATGAATCACCTTGATATATTAAGAAACAAATTCTATTCTTTTCTAGTGAAGTTGTTCCTGTTAAATATTTGGTTGTGTTGGTGTGGTCATGGTGGGGCTGGTAGCTGTGGTTGGTAGATATTCACTTGGTGTTTTGCAAGAAAGCTGCAATCGTATGCTTCTAATGCCAGAACATATTGAATGATATACTGTGAGAAGTCTGTCTCCTTTCTGTGGCCCCCAAAAACCATGTGTCCACCCTGCTAGACCCTCCACACTTCCACAAGCAACTACTGTCCTTAAGGCTCTCATTAAACATTTTGGTTAAAATATAAAAATTTAGTGTCATTTCTAGGAGGAAACCAATAAATATTTTTTATTCACTCAGCAAACTTAACTACAAAGGAAAAAACTTTGAGAAGTAGAAAGAAAAAAATATAGAGAACAAGTAGAAAGTCTACATCATGGATTTAATTTTGATAAAAATTTCTTCTCTGAGAAAAAAACTATGTCATGAGCTTTTGGTGTGACTGCTACTATAGTTATATGTGAAAAAAAATCCTAAAAGTTGATGAGATTGGTGGTATGTCTTATCAAATACATCGGATCATAAAATTTTCTTATGGGAAGTAGTGTCCAAATTCTATCACCATCCTTCTATTTTGTAGATGAAGAAATGACATTACAGACAATTATATGACTTGCAAGAACGTATTCTCTCCTTTCTAATAAGTAGATATTTTAAAATTATAGCACAATAAAATTTCTTATCTCTGCATGCTAAAAATAAATACAATTTAAATAGTTTGTATTTATTTTATAAAATATACTCAATGAAATTAATACATCATGTCAGCTTCTGCATAAATAAACTGAAGTAAAGTATATTTCTTTTGGATATAGTAAGCATAATTTCTAGCATTTTTAACTATTAAAATGTTAACATTATTGACTGAGTTATTGTTAGATCCAAAGACTGCGGCTTCTTATTTAAAAAAATTATTCATATCTGTTCCAGCACTTTTCATAGAACCTGGTATGTAATATGTGTCAGATGAATATTTATTGACTCACAGATCAACATATTGTGCAGTCGTGTTTTTTTTTCTTTTCACTTGACATTTAACATTATCCATTACTTTAAAAGGGTTCAGTGATGCAAAGTTAGTTTACTATAAAAAAAAAAAACTTTAAAAATAGAAAATGTTTACAAAGAATTTTTTCAGTCTCATATTCTACTGAATGCATAATCTGATATATTTCAAGACAAGATCAATTAATACCATTACCAGGAGTCCATCCAACAAACACATGAAGTGCTTCTTCACTTGCATAGGATTTCTTACAGATACTCTAGTACATGCTTCAAGTTGATTTCACGCTTTCTCACTCTCAACAAAACTTTGTTCTCTTGTCACTATCTCCAAGCTTTATCACTCAGTCTCACCACCATATCTACAGATGAAAATTCCTTGCATTATCCAGCTCCTTCTCTGTGCTGACTGCCAGCTGAAGTCTGCCTTCCCTCCAGGCATGCCTCAGTCTGGAGAGAACTTTCTCCTCTGGACTCTTCTGATAGTGATAATCTTCAATGCACCCTTAAATTCCTTTATATCTTGACACTATTGGCTAAGTCTCTACAACACGTTTTTGACCATGCTACTGGGGTTCATTTCAGTAATGTAAAATAGTGAATAAAAAAGGTAAAAATAGACAACAGAAAGTAGAGAGATGGATCTTTTCCAAATTGAAAGGGAATCAAAAGATGGAGGAATAGAAGGGAAAGGTGATGGATGCCAAAAAGAATGAACATGTGTGACATACCTACTCCAGACAAGGAATGTGACTATTATGTATTGTGTGTTTGTGAGGAGGACCACCAGAGCAGCTCTCTTTGAAAGAAGAGTGATTGTCTCCATTTTGGCTGTGCTTGACCCTGTTTCCTTGTAATGATATGTGTAGAGCTGGCTAGGACTTCTCTTCATCCTTTCCATTGGCTTTAAGCAATATATATTGGTCTAGCAGATGTGCTGATGACAGCACCTTTAAAGGTGGCATGGGTGTTTCCCTGATAACCTACACCTGCTGCTCTTTAATGTGAGCCTGGCTGAGACAGGATGAGGTGCCAATGCTTTGAGCTGCCAGATGGGATCAAACCCCGAGATAGAGTCTATGATTTCCTGGGGTTTAAAAGATTGCATCAGAGCCAAAACACCAGCCACCCTCCCCCCCCCCCCGCAAAAGTTAGATACTATCTCAATAGCATAATGCTAGTTAGTTACTCTACATATCCTTCGCTCTGCATTCAGCAGAGGTAAGTGTAGACCCCCCCCCAACCTGGCTCAGCTCACAGTGCTCACCTACTTCTCACAATTCTGTCACTCTTCCTCAAGCCACTCACCCTCCACTGAATAAAACCTGGACGTGGCCGTAGGTCAGGCCCTTGGTTCTGGAAAGCCATATTCATGGCTAGATTTAGGGCCCCTTGGGTCCCCAATAATTATAAATATGTTTTCGTGTCTTTATTTCCACTGTGGGTTGCACTTGGAGTAGTAGATTGGAATTAACTTGGTGGAATTCCACTAACATATCTTTGGGATTACAAATATTGATTTATTAGACTGAGACGAGAACCTGGAAGGGACTTCTACATATATATACTCATTCAAAAAGGAGGAAAGAAACAACCTCAGAAGTGTATCAAGTGAGCCCTGCAGTATGAAATTTGAAACTGAGGCCCATCCAGAGGCATTAAGTAAATGACCCAAGTTCACAAGCTCACACAGCAGGAAGGGATGTGTCCCTTGTGCCCTTATGTTTTCCTACCTCCCTGTGCACCTAGAGAAGTAGGGCTGTTGCATGTCTTTCTGCCCACGATGGCACAGTAATGTCTCAGCATAGCACATCATGTGTGCCTTCTTGCTGCTGTCTTCTTCTATGCCTCATACAATGCATAGACCTCACTACAGATTTTGAGAAATGTACTCTTAGTGATTTGATAGAGGGATTTGTGCTAGTGTGTATTCATACAGTGAGTCAGCAGTTGCTTTTGGTTGAGGATATTTGGCAAGTCTGGTCAGGTTTGTGATAGTTCCATCACAACTGATGCATTGCAGAATATGACCTGTCAAGGCAAGTAGAAGGGAGGAGCAGGCTGAGAAAATATGAGTTAATTTACAGTTTAAGAGAAAAAGACATATTTACCCCATGTTTCCCTTTATATACTACTTAGAAAAACCAACATAAATACAGACGCATATGTACATATATGTGATACATTAGTTGTCTCGGTCCCCTCCTCCTGTGTTGAAACCTTACTCAGAAGTGTGGCAATATTTGGAGATAATTAGGTTCAGACAAGGTGATGAGGGTAAGACCACAGAACAGGAGTGCTGCCCCTTAACGGAAGAGTGCAGACAACTGTTGCCCCTGTCTCCTCTTTCCCTCCTCATGCAAGGAGATGTAAACAAGAAAGACAGCCATGAAAGTCAGATGGCCTAAAAATGTGTGAGTGTGGGCAGCAAGAACGCAAAAAGACACTGCCAGAGAAGCGTTCACTGTTGATGCAATGAGCTCATTTATTTTAACCTGCTGCGCCTTAAAAATTATTTTCTTTCAAGTATGTAAAAAATAATAATCTGGCATACGGAGCCAAAAGGGAGACTTCTGACAGATGCTGGACTCAGGCTTTCCAGCAAACACTCGCCCTTCACCAGCTGGCTGGTTCTAAATATTTCAGAACTGTATAACCAAGGAGAGCACTGTATCCCAGGTGCTTGAAAACAAATTGCCCAAATTTCCACTGTTAGTCATTAGCTTCAGTGAAAGTCAAATGTCATTAGATCTAAAGACTTGCAGTTTCTTCCCTGATGAGGTTTTTCCTTGTTACTTTGTTTATTTCCCTGCCATGAATGCTGAGCCTCTCAAGAGTTTGGCCAAAGTTGAGATGGGAACACAAGCAAATGCTGAAGTTGGGCCTTGAACCCCTGGCACTACATCTGGACTCTGTCTTTGGCTCATTTTTCTCTAAGTGTGTCACACACCTGGCCTCAAGACCTCATCTCCTGCACACGCTGTTTCCATCTCTTTTCAAGCACCTCATAGAATGCCCCTTCATTTTCTCAATATAGTAAAAACAACTGGTTTGCCCCAGCACTAGCGTGGCACGATGAAAACTGAGATGTGATGAAGAAGGCCAGTCTGGGTACTGATTGCTCCACGCTGAGCTCCTGTAGAAGCCCTACATTTGTTCTGATTACTAAGATCCATTTAGTTCTTCTTAGTTTGTCTTGCTGTCACTTAGGGGCAAGTTTATTGGTATTTGAGATTCTCTGCTTTCTAGCTTGACAGTAATAGTACTAACAATGATATTAACATTTAGTAGAACTCAGTGGATGGTAAATATAAGCATTTTGTAGATTTATGACTCATGAATCTCTATACTTCTATAAGTAGGTGTGCTACCATTCCCATTTCACTGATAATGACTTCACGACCTTAAGGAGTTGAACACTCTGATCCCCAAAATCATAGTTTTGGTGCAAGCAAGTTTCAAATTGTCTGTTTCTAGAAATTCTATTCTGAATGTGAGACCTCACTACCTCTCCCCACAATTTGCCACCTATACCAATAATAACAACTCTTCCAGGTAGGGCTGAAGAGACCCGTGGTAAGATTGATGCTTTGGGTTATTTCTCAATGAGTTTCATGGTTTTCATTGAAATAAACCACTTAAACTCTGAATCTCCTGAGTACAGGCTGCTTCTCTTGGACAAAGCAATAGAATATTTTCTTTTCTTCTCCATTTTTTTTTGGGGGGGGGGCTGGGGGAGAAGGTTCTTCATGGTGTTCAGGGTCTCGCTACTAGGTTGGACTCATAATAATCTGCCTATTTACAGCCTCCTAAGAGTTACAATTTCAGGCATGTGCCACAGTGCCCAGTCTCAATTGCCATGCCCTGGGGGTGGGACCAGCACAGCAGGCCAAGGGATTGAATCCCCAGGCCCTGTGCCTGCTTGTAGGTGCTTTAATCTACTAAGCTATTTGGCCAGCCCAACATTAATTTTTGTCTTTGCTAAATATAACTGTTAATGGCCTTTGGGTGATGTGTGAATGTGGTAGAGCATTATTAAAATAGTCTACTTCAAAGAATAATAGAAAATTCAGATGATTTCTTTTGTTAAATCATGTCATATCAACAATAACCTACTCATTTCCTCTAAGAAGAAAATCTGAAATTTAGTTATAAGAAAGAAGAGTATAAAAGTGAAAATTTGTTTTTTTTTCTTTCTCCTTTTCACTTGGAAATCCACCACTTTCATTTATTGTGTGGATAAAAGATTATTAGAGAACTTTTTTTTCCATGTGCAATGTATCTTGGTTTGAATATCCCATAAATTTGAAATGTTCCAGATTTTTATGGCTTAGTGTTTCTCAAGGATGTGTTTATCTTTACTGTTTGTTTGCTTTACAGCGAGCATTTAGAAGAAGGAAATATTTTAACAGTCATTTGTCACCTTGTGACAATTCCCAAACATTCCAATTATTTCTTTAAAATCTATTCCTGTGGAGGTGGAGAGCTTGTTATTTTAGGGAACTTTTCAAAATTTCCTATTTTTCTCTCTTGGCATCTTGTAAAACTTTCAAGCTTTCCTTTAACTGTGGATTTCTGAAATGAAAGAAAATTATGTCCCATCTGTTATTACCACACAGCACCCAGTTATGGACCAAGTGGATATCTTTTCCACAGCCACTACATAAATAGTCCAAAGTTGAAATGAAAGAAAAAAATCTGAGTTTTTAAATTTCCACAAATCAGGAATTCACTAACATTCAACATAAAGCAAGGGCTGGCCTGATAGCTCCACGAACTAAAGGTCCTGCTCAAGCAGAGCCCAGTGACCCAATTCGATTCTGGGTTGTCATGCCAGCCTTGCCCATGGAGCACACTGAGAAGGTGACTGAGACTGGGTGTGGTGGCACACATCTGTAATCGCAGCCCTTGGAGGCTGAAAACAGGAGAACCACTGCTCGTCTGTGCAGTGAGATCCTATAGACCCTGTCCTAAATCCAGAAAAACAAAAACAAAACAAAACAAAATATTAAAGCATTGAAAACTTTGGAAAAAAGATAACGGATGCACAAGTGACCTGCATCTACTTGTTTGGTTTCATGGAATTACAGGTCACTGCAGAGGGTTGCAACAGTACAGCAACCATGTTCTCCCACTAGGGCTCCTTCCCCTCAATTTAATCTCAGCAAGGTTCATTCAAAAAAATCTTTTTTAAAAAAATTATTACTCTTATTAAACAATAACAACGAGAAAATTTCAAAACCTTTAATAGAAGTCTGCTCTGTTTAGCACCCTGCTAAGTACTACAGGGGTAGCAATGAACAAGGCTACCCTATAAGAAGCACTCACATCAAACTACAGACCATCAACAGTACTCCAGACCCTGCCTTTTCAGTATTCTGCAGTAATTATCCTTGCCTTTTTCCTGAAGGTTGTTACTGGGTGAATTCTAATGTCATCTGTTATTGAGCCTTTTTAGTAAATGGAAATATGGTCTTATGTTTTGCATCTTGCGTTTGTTCAACAATATACTCATAAAATTCATTCCTGTTGTGTAGCAATTTGCGTTGTTTAGAAGTGTTAGTTGTATGGACATATACAGTATTTAGACATTCTACTGTTCCTGGCCATTTTGATCTGTTTGGATTTTGGAATCATACAAGCAATGTTTATCAATCCCAGACATGATACTAGGCTACATGTACATGCACCTTTGCTAAGTGTGTATCTAACGATAAAAGTACTATGTAAAAGAAAAACCACGTGCCTGGCAGGATGGCTCAGTGGTCTAAAGCGCCTGCTTAGGAAAGCTTGGGTGGCTGCAGGGACCGTGGGTTCGATCCCCAGCACCACATGCTGCGCCAGCACTGCCCTCAGGGCAGGCTGAGCCGGCCCTAAAAATGAACAAAAGTTCTGAAACAAGAAAAAAAAAAAACACCATGCTTAGCCTTAATGCAAAAATGGGCACATCAATGAGGCTCAAATAGCTTTCCAAAAATCTCCGCAATACTGCCAACAAGGTCTCTTTGGCCATAACCAACTCACTGGTCCGCTATCCAACTACAAAGAGCAGGCAAAAATGGAGTTTAACTGCATCCATTCTGTGCTACGAGACTCTAACCATGTTCCCAAGGGAAAAAGGTAAACTGATGTTGTGTGGCCAGCAGAGGCATCTGCCAATCCCCCTCTTCAACTGCCTTTGCCTCAGCTGAAGATCGACTGTCCAACTACAGATTCGAGTAGCAACCCCAGGGTTATCGTTCTCTTCCAAATACAATTTATCAGTAAATAACCCCAGTACTGCAAAATGTACTGCTATGGCTCATTGCTAGATGTCCCCCTGGAGCCTTATGGCTGCCTTGCTCTTAGGAGGTAGGATCAGGTTAGGACAATCACTGTGGGTCGCTCTCCTCCTTGGCTCGTTTCTTGACTGCTCTGTTTCCTGTCCAGCAGGCTGTGGCATCTCTCCTCTCATGCCTCTCTGCCATGCTGTCCTGTCTTGGAGCCTACCAACTACAAACTTAAATGTGAACAAATTGTGAGACAAGGGAACATAAAGTTCTCTTTTAAATTGTGGGTACCAGGCATTTTATCCTACTTGAGACAAGACAGAAGCTTTTCTCTGTCTCTCTGTCTCTCTGTCTCTCTGTCTCTCTGTCTTTGCCTCTGTCTGTCTCTGTCTCTCTCACTCTGCCTCTGTCTCTATCACTCTGTTTCTGTCTCTCTTAGTCTGTCTCTGTCTCTGTCTCTCTCACTGTCTCTGTCTGTGTCTGTCTGTCTGTCTGTCTGTCTGTCTGTCTCTCTCTCTCTCTCTCTCTCTCTCTCTCTCTCTCTCTCTTTCTCTCTATCCTTGGAGGTAGCTTGGCTTCTTACCTCTTTTTCCTTCTCTCACTCTCCCCTCCAACGGACTATGCCAACTTTAGGACAACTTGCTCCAGTGTCCCACCAGGCTCTCTAGTGGGATCCTCCCTGGCTAACCAAGGGCCATTCTCTACTTCAACATGAGTTCAACTGGACAGTTAGTAAAATGCTCTCCCCAGCTCCCACCACTTCAAACACTTGCATGGATTAGATCAGGAAGGGAGGGAAATGTGCACATCTGCATACTCAACTTTCATAGTAAGCACTAACAGGTCTGCAGCTCTTGTTTAAGCAGCACTCTGCAGCTACTTCTCTGGTTTCAGTCTTAGGAGGGCTCCATTCTATATACTGGCTCTTCCTGTGCTATAGGGCAGGAGCTGTTAAAATAAAGACTCTTTGCCGGGGCCTGGCAGGATGGCTCAGTGGTCTAAAGCGCCTGCTTAGGAAAGCTTAGGCAGCTTCAGGGACGGCGGTTCAATCCCTGGCACCACATGCTGTGCCAGCCCTGCCCTCAGGGCAGGCTGAGCCAGCCATAAAAATAAATAAATAAACAAACAAAAGTTTTGAATTAAGAAAAAAAAATCTTAAAAAAAAAAAAAAACTCTTTGGTGTTCCTGTAGACCTGATTTAGTTGGGTAGGACAGACTGAAAAATTCCTGTAAATCTATTTGGGAGGATCCTTGGTGACTGGACATATCCCTATACTACAGTTTGGGCAGCCAGCACTATAAATCTATTGAAAGGGAACAATTAATATCCAGTTGTTTGATCAATTATTCATACCTATACTGGTAATCTCAACAGTGATTTTGGAGATAGCCAAATGCAATATAACGACCACTATTAAGTTTATATCATCCTGAAATTCTGCATCATTGTTTTTAAAATTCTGTTTAAAATTAAAAAAAAAAACATCTATTGGGATTTTTTTTTTTTTTTTGACAGAGCTGTTGTCTCCAAAGAAAGAGCACTAAGATCTCAGAGTTGTTACTGTCAAAGATTCTCAAAGCCCAGCAGCCACTGAAGACTCATAGCATAGACTAGCACCTGACTGAATCGACCTGTGGTGTGCAGCATGAGCTGGCATCAGGTGGTGACAGCTGGCAGAGTGATCAAAAGCTGGCTGTGCCCACAGCTGGCATCTAGCATTACCTGGTGATGCTGGGCCTGTGAGCAGAGCTGTGCTTTGCTGACTTATGATTCTCATCTGAATGGAGCAAAGGAGCCTTCGGCTGACGGACAACACGCTGGTGAGGAAAGCCACTGTGAAACGCCTCATCCCTCTCTTCTTCTTGCCATCCCCTACTGTACACAGCCCATGGTCATGTGTTACTGCAATGACCCACTCTCTAAAATAAGTCAGTAGCTTCTCATTGTATGTACCATAAAATTTTAATACCTTACAAGTGGCCTGCCCAGCCATCTGTACATGCATGCCCAGTCTCAGCCCTGTGCCCTTTGGGCCAGGCACTAAAACTGCACACACTTGGAATTCTCTCTCAAAGCTCCGTCTGGTCTTCTCGTTTTCTTTGTAATTGTTGCCCCCACAGCTGGAACGTTAATTTTATGAAGACAGAGTTTGTTTGAGTCCTTCACCTAAATCAGGAATAGCATACATATGCCTAATCCTGGCTAGTTCACATTCCTGTTGAGCAAAGTTATGAGGCTATGAGCAATTTTTGTTTATTATGACTTACAGTATATTACAAATATTCCGGATATTGTCTAGCAAATAAGAATTACTTCTGAATGCTGAAAACATTTCTTATAGTAATTATACTAGCTAATTTGTGATGTGCCAACAACTTTAAAGTTAATTAATCAACTAATATTTTGCAGTAGCACCAATAATATGTAATATATAAGCTCTTAACATCAGATAACAAACAATCAGGGACATATTACAGTCTGAAGAACTTTACAATTGTGAAATGAGAATTTAGAAATAAATGTAAGTGTCCATAATCTAATCCAATATAGATTTTAGAAAGTACTAGAAAAGATTAATTAAATTCAGTGTAAGTTATTCCTAATTTCCCTACTCACACACGCAGTGAACATTCTGTACCAATGGATTATATATGACCCATTATATAAGCATTATGTTGACAAATTCAATTTCTTGCTTGTCCTTCATACTAAAAAAAAAAATTCTTCCATCACTATTCATATTTTGTCGCTATCTACTCCCTACCAACAAATAAAACTGACAAAAGAACTTACAATAAAACTGAGCAAACTGATCATTAACAAAGGAGACCGCCATTCTCTAAAGAGAATTTTCCAAGACCCCTGCAGCGCTGTCCAGGTGCTGGGAAAGTGCACTGTCAGCACTTGTCCTACTGAGGATTGCTGGGTATCCTCCCTCAGGGAAGGGAAACTGATTCCTTGAAGTGTGTTGACCCATCTGCCTTTAAAAAAAAAAAAAAAAAAAAAAAAGGAAGACAGTTTCAGGGAAATGCACCATTAGGAAATCAAAGCTGAAAAACTTTATGGTTCCTCAAAAAAACACTATAAATAAAGCATGACTGAATTTTTAAAAGAAGTATTTAGCAGCCTTAGCTTATCTTATGGAGTAAATCCGTCATGACATTGAAAGATGCTCAATAAGCTGATTATTTGTAAGAACCAAGACTAATATCATATAAAGCTTTACCAGATTTACAATTTTATGGTGTTACTTTCAAAGTTCACTTTGATGAGTTCTTTCATTTTCCGAGTTACTGTTTGGGAGTTATTTGTATCTATAGTTTTATTAATATGAAGCATCCTCTGAATTCTAGATGTCAACTGCTTAACAGATACCTTTCTTATATTTTTAAAAGAATACAAAATACTAATTAAAAATACACATTAGAAATGATACAGGATTTTGCTAAACAAAAAAATAGGAATTAGACAATGGTTGCTTAGTTGTTTAGGCTACCAGATATAAATATTCAAAATTTGTTTAAAGCAAAAACAAAAGAAGACAACAAAAAATGTATAAGAAATTTAAAAAAGAAAAAAAACAAGAATAAAAAGAAAGAAAATGTAAGCATTAACTGCTCCTTTCAAAAGACCAGCAGAAATTGGCAGTGCAATTATCCAAGTTACGCTACGTATATACACAAACATTCACTTTTTTTTCTCTTTCTTTATTCCAGTTTCCCCTTCCCATTGAAGAAATTTTTTCCTGTTCACAGTACCTATTGTACCTCCCTAATTTTATTACTCTTTCAAGTTCTCACAGTAACAAGGTAAGACAAGGGTTGCACATGTGGTTAATTTCACTTACCAATACAGTCTCTAGCTGCACACATTTATCTACAAAAGGCTCAAATTTATAATTTTTATAGCTGAATAATATTCCATTGTATAAAACTGCCATATCTTTTTTTATCCTTAAAATCAACTGATGGGAATTCAGGTTGTTTCCAAGATTTAGCTAAGACAAATTGTGGTGCTAAAAACATGGGTGCACATATATCACTGTAGCATGATGATTTCAGTTCTTTTGGGAAAATACCTAGAAGGAGAATAGCTGATATGAATGGGATCTCCAATCACAGCTTTTTGAAGAATCGCTGTATTGCTTTCCATAATGGTTTTACCAGCCTGAATTCCCACCAACAATGGAGATGGCATTTTTCCCCACAGATTCTCTAGTGTTTGCTATTGGTTGACTTCATTTGTTCATCTATTTAGTACAGCTACTCAGCTCAGACCCATAGTGATCCTACTATCTAGGCCTCTCCAGAATCAGAATTATAGGTGTGGGGCACCATGTCCAGTTTTGGTGCCTGAAAGCATATGGTACTGGGGAACAAACCTGGGGCCTTGAACTTCCCAAGCAGGTGCTTAGACCACCAAGCTATCTCCCCAGCTCCTTGGTTTACTTCCTGATGATAACCCTTCTTTTTGGAGTAAGACGGTATCTCAGCATTGTTTTAAATTGCATCTCTTGAATGATCAATGATGTTGAACAAAAAGCAGATACCATTCGTTGTGCAAATATTGTACTATCCAAAGGAATTTAGTTATCTTTTTCTTATGTCCTTTATGAAGCCTGATCCTGCGTAAGTACATCTTATGTATTTAATACACAATCATTTATTTTATGATATTATTTAGAAAATACAGTATCGATAGAAAATAATTCAACTATCATTTCCAACTCTGTCACATATAAAATAGAATGCAATGCACTGGTTTTTCATTGACAACATAAATGTTAAGATTGATAGTGAGGTCTCTTGTTTAATTATTTCTTTTCTTCTTTGGTTTTCCTCCCCCCCTCCTTTTCTTCCTTCCTTCCTTCCTTCCTTCCTTCCTTCCTTCCTTTCTTCCTTCCTTCCTTCTTCCTTCTTTCCTTTTACTTTTCCCTTTTTTGTCTATATTAATGCATTCAACAGATTGTGCTGAAAACCTTCATTAAAGTATCTGTCATTTCAGTACAATTCAGCCCTGACAAAGAAGATACTTTGTCATCATTGAGTTTAGAGTTTACAATCCCTTGAAAGAAGACAGATTCGTTGCTATATTTCCTGTTGTATCTATAAGTGAGCCCTTGTTTTGTAGACACCTTAAGTAAAATTATAATTTTATATATATGAATACAAAGCAGAATGAACAAATCAAGTGAACTTTTGTTTTGAGGTGTGTAAATGTGACTTCTGGCGACCTCAGAAAGATTGAATCAAAAAGACAAAATGCAGGCAGTTTCTTCTTTCTTATATGCCCCTTTTCCATAAAAAAATTAGGTTTTGCAAATTATACATCAGTATCCTCAAACACACTTCAAGACACTGAGTGAAGACTTTCATAGTCTGTAGGCAATCATTTTAAGTTTCACGGACAAAGTTTTCCCAGGTTGTCATTCAATTTCACTGACCAAACCACTTACGCGCTTCAGGATTGTCACAATTATGTTGCTCTACTTCATTTTGTCCATTTGTATACAATGATGAAAACTAGAAAGCAAAACACACTGACTTGGCTAACAAGAACTACCGTTCTCACAAATTTAGGAATTTTTAAATAGTGGTAGACAAACATTAAGTATTTAAAAAATCATCATGTAAGACCATTCTCACTAGATTTATGGAGGTTTATCAAGGGATATCAAAGGAAAGCTTTTTAAAGTGTGTTATAGTGAGTGTATAATATCCAAATTTATTTTAGAAGTATTTTCATTGACAAATTATTTCAATTGTACGAAATCTATTACATTAAACAAGGTGTACTTAATAGGAATAAAATAAAATAACAATGTAATAATACATTTTTCATATATAAGCAGTGTTTAGAGTATATATCAGCATTTTCAATATCAACTGTTTATCTGCTCATAAGAGCTAAAAAAAATTTCAAAAATAAATTCCTATGTGAACTACGGTGAAAATGCAAATAAAACGCTACCACAGAGACAACTCCTGCTTCGATTATCACATCTAAGACAGTCTTCACACAGGACACTAGCATGTTCCATACACGGGATTTGCTCACACTGTCGGAACATGTGTGTGGCTTCCCTATCCTGTTTGGCAGCCAGTCAGACTTGTCACCTCTCTTCTCTTCCTCTTTTCTTTAGGAACTTCTTATTATATTATATAATGCCCTTTAGTAGGAAAATGAAATATCAATAAAATAGTATTTAGAATAAATTCCCAAATTTTTCACATCAATTGATTTTTTTCTTTGCTTACTATATCAGAAGCAAATTCCTATGTGAACTACAGTAAAAATTTTAAAAATACAAATGAAACTCCCCACAGAAATACTCCTTCCTTCAGCTACCAATCCTCCAGCAGCTCTCATGCATGTGCACAGAACGTTCCATGCACAAGCATCGCTGGCGCTGGTGGTGCGTGAGTTCTGCCGTCTGTGCTCCCAGGCCATACTCGGTGTCTTGCCGCTCCTCCTATTTTCATAGGAGGCTCTCGCGATGTTCCACTGCCTATGCACCAGGATGCTCCAGAATTCTTTTGAGGCATTCTCTGCACACACAATATTCTTCCTCTATTGTAACTGATCACTTATCAATTCCATTCCAAAATCTCTAAGAAAATGTCTCCATGATCTTTTGTGCTTTTTGCTTTCTTTATAAACTATGAAACGATTAATTCCTCACATGTTTTGGGTTCAATAAACCAGAGCCATTTGCCATTACTCTGTGTTTTGAGTGACGTCATACTTGCCACATAAATTGTCAACAACATTTCTGTTTTTCAGTATGTTGCAAAATGTGACTATTTCCAGCTTTGTTTGTGTTGAAGATTCGCTAGCTATCTTTCTTTTTTTCTTTACTTCTTTTTGAACAGGGTCTTGCTAGGTAGCTCAGCTTGCCTGGAAGTTACTATATAATGCAGGCTGACCTTGAAACAGGATCCTCCTGCCGAAGCCTCCAGGGGGTTGAGGTTACAGGTGTACACCACCACTCCTCACTTCACTATCAATTTTTTAATCAAGATGTTTTTCTTTACCAAGTAAGAGGCTACTTCATGTCTTTCTGAGGTCCAAAGATTGTAGTACACATTTCTCTCCTGTGAACTAGCAACATTTTAAAGGAGTCCCTACCTTCTTCTTATGAATGTTTCCTGTGCTGGACAACTGACAATCTCTTAGTCAATGTAGCATCAATAAGTAACTAACGAACCCATTGTTGAATGTGACTTTTGGGCTACTTTCTAAAAGAGATGCATCAAGTCTGTTCACAATGTCTTATTGTTTTGTTTTGTTTTTAATGTTATGTTTTTGGTACAGGGTCTCAACAAGTGGCTCAGATTCTTATTGATACTCCTGTTCCAGCCTCCCCAGCCCTGGGATCACAGGGTGCACCACCATGCCCAGTCTCAGTGACCAACTGGTGCACCGGGGGCAGGGCTGTCTCAGCATGTGGTGCTGGGGATAAATTCAGGTCCTGTGCTTGTTTAGGCAGGTGCTTAGACTGCTGTGCTGTGCATCCATCGACCCACAATGGTTTTTTACTTCATGAATAAAGAGCTTGTGGCTGAGTTCCAGGATAAATTTTCTAAATTCAACTTACCAAATGTCTTCACATCTATAAGGGCATATAATTTTATACCATATTTAGAAGGTCTACTTGTCATATATTGCTGAAAGCTTCGACAACACAAAAGGATGCAAGATGTCCATCCATTGACATGTGTTTGGATGGTGTATAAATTGCTTGGCAGTTCAAAGCAAAGCTTTCAAAACAAATGAATGCATAGCAACCAAACTGTCAGATTTGTTTCTTTCTTGGTGAGTCTTTTTTATTATCAAAACAGAGGCAATGTTGAAGAAATCTTAATCTCTTGAATGCGAAAACTACATCTGTTAGTTCTTTAGAAATCCTTTTGGTTCTAACAATTAAAATGGTATAGTCCTGCTCTGAAGACTTTTAGTTCAGATAGTGAAAAGTCATGATAAATATATTTTTATGGGACCATGGATATAGTACAGCAGGCTTAAGGAACTGCCTGGCAAGCACAAGGTCCTGAGTTCCATCCCTCCTGGTAGCCACTCAAAAAAAGATAGATAGATAGATAGATAGATAGATAGATAGATAGATAGATAGATGCACAAAGAATATTTTATTTGTAGTTTATTTGTGTACTTCAAAATATTTTGTAACATATCATCCATTACAAACAATATCTAACATTGAGTCACAGTACTGGCATTTGGTCCAACAGGGTTCACCCCTGAGAAAAACCTTATCACCCTTTCTGACCTAGTTCTAACATTACACCATTCAGGTAAACATGACCATTTTATAATATTTTCACTAGCCAATATTCACACTGCTGTTTTCTTACTCTTCTGAATCAAGGTCTTCATTCTCTGTGTCTTTATCTTGCTAACTTCTTTGGCTTACCTGATCCAGGTCATCATGGGTAGCCAAGTCAGCAGATGACTCTCTTTCAATCTCCTCACAAAGCCATAAAAACAGATTTTCCTGTGATATTATTCTAAAGTGGGCTCACTCTATGAGAAAAATAAAAAATTAATCAAAATTAAAAATTATAAAGACACAAAAATATAATAACTCCCAACCTAGGTAAAACTCACCTACTACTCTTGGACACTCATGCCTGCACCTTGCTCTTCATCACACCAAATGGGTGAACACAGAGCTTGCTTCCCGTGTTTATCCTTTGTAGCTATGAGATTCAGAGCCAGCTACCATTACGCTAAAGTACATACTTTCATTAGAGAAGGATGTTCAAGGCATCTATGACCCAAGATTAGGAACTGAGGGTTCCCTGAAGCCTCCAAATCCGGCTGTCACTTGCTAAAACAAAAACTCAACTTTAAGAACAAGGACTAAACATTATAATTTTATAATTGAAGAATAGCCCTAACAAAAGTATTTGTTTTTTTTAATATCTATTAGAAGAAAGAACTTTAATCATATTCCAATATTATTTGACAACTGTTCCTGAGGTTTTTACATTTTCAGAAATTTTTTTACACATGAAGTAGGCCCCCACCCTTATGGGTCTTTATTAGCCAGTATTGTAGCCATTCCTGCCCTTTAACCTTTCTTTTGCTCTGATCCTATCTCTATTATTGCGCTGTGCATTTCTTTTATTTATGCATTAAGCTTCCTAGTGACACCTACAGGTATCTTCAGGCATTGCACATCCCAGGATGGGGTTAGAGAAGTTTATTGACTATCATGAATTTTTAAACATTTAGAGGTTTTCACACCTATTTCATTTTTTTCCTAGAGTTTTTAAAAATGTTGCAGAGTTTGATAACATTTCACACCCATCAAAACACTTGACTATCACAGAATAGCCTAATGAAAATGTGCATAACAGTTGTATCTAGATTAAAAACTTGGCTCTGTCGTTGGCTACTAGCTACGTAACCTGGAAAATGTTACCTTTCCATTTAGTAAGTCAAATTCTTTATTTATGAAATGTATATTAAAGTATTGTTCACTTGGGCCACAAGATAGCTCAGCAGACTAAGCACCTGCTTAGGCAAGCACAGGATTTCATTCCTGGCACTACATGCTATGCCAATCAGCCCACAGGCACACTGAGCCAGCCACAGAGATGAGACCCAGCTTGGTGGTGCATGCCTGTAATCACAGCATTGGGGAGGCTGAAAACAGAAGGATCACCACAGGGTCACCACAGGGGTTTAAAGAACCTGCTTAGGAAAGCTAGGCAACCACAGGGACTGTGGTTTGATCCCAAGCACCACATCCTGTGCCTGCCCCACCCCCAAGGCAGGCTGAGCCATCCATAATATAGAAGAAGAAGAAGACGAAGAAGAAGAAGAAGAAGAAGAAGAAGAAGAAGAAGAAGAAGAAGAAGAAGAAGAAGAAGAAGAAGAAGAAGAAGAAGAAGAAGAAGAAGAAGATTTGCAGGACTAAATAATTATATTTCAAACGTGGAAAAAAACTGAGTGAAATTAGATATCTTTCAAATATCATAAAATTTAAAAGTGAAGTGGAGTTGGTGCAATAGCACATACCTCTAATCCTAGATATTCAGAAGGTTAAGGCAGGAGGGTAGCAAGTTCAAGGCTAGCCTGGACAACTTGATGAGATCCTGTATCAAAATGTAAACAAATAAAATAAAATAAAATAAAATAAACAAAATAAAATACGTTAGGGATGTAGATCAGTGATACAGTACCTCTGGGTTTAATCTCCAGTATATTTTTTTTTAAAAAAATAGTTGGTCCTTTTTCTAAGTTTTCTACAGGTCATTAAGAAAGTATTCATAAATCCTTAAGTACTAATATGTTTAACAGAGAACCTTTAAGAAAGCCAGTAACAAAAGCTCAATTAGTACAATGAATCAGCTATTTGTGAAACCATACATCCTGTTTGAGATTAGCAAGAGGTTGGTAGATTTTCTTTTAAAAGAAAAACTGTAGTCAGAGTATACAAGGGAATAGATTTAATACAGGACACATAATTTATAGGATTATTTTATAATATTAAGCCCACAAATCAGATGCGTAAGTGTACAAGAGCTCTATCTATACAGAGACCCAAAGAATCCCGCTGAGAGCCTGGATCCCATGGCAGTTTCCTGCATGAATCCAGCTGGAGGCCTAGAGCTCAGGACAACGTCTCATGCAAGTCTGTATTAAGAATCAGCACTAGGAAGGCCCAAAGGTCAGTGGTGGCACTAGAGAGTCTGCACTAGTATGATGAGAGATCTGTGCCACAGACTGAGAGATCAACACTGAAGCCAGGAAAAGATGCTCAAGGTAAGGAGCAGAGCTCTCCTGAAAAGAACTGCAGACAGCTTCAGTGACAGTGAGCACCCAAGCTCCTTTGAGAGTGTGAACAGCTGAGTTCAAATCAGGAAATCCAGAAAGACAAATCTCTCCGGAAAAGCCAGCAGTACAGTATTGTACCTTTCAGGTCTCCTTTTACCCTGTTGGCAGCAATACTCATGTGGGCCTTCTATACCCAGAGCCATGTTAATTTAATTCAGCTGAGTGTTAAAAATTGCTTGTTATTCCATCACATCAACATGGTAGAAAATTATGGACCCTCTAATTTTTCTTATTTTTTCTTCCTTCATGAGACCAGACAATGTTCCAGAGAGAATGGAGTTTGCAGAAGTGCTGACTGAAAACCAAGTGACAGGAAATGTGGATTCTGCTTCTCTCTACTTCTCCAGCAATGAAAAGGTATTGACATATTCAGGGGTGCACTGAAGAAAAGGCCACTTAAACCAAATCAAGAGCTACAGGAAAAATAGGAATTGTCTCATATATTTATTGTATATTTTTTTATGGTTTCTTAAAATTGATTTCCTTTTATTCTCCCTACATTGTTTTCCTCCTTTGTCATGGACATATATTTCTACTCCTCTAACACCTCAAAATCCTTCTCCATCCTTTTTTCAACTTTCTCTTCGTTTGTAGCCAGTCTGTTGATTTCACACTGTGTATGATACAAGGACGAGATGAGGATCGTGTGTTTTGTTCCAATGTTAAGGAGATAAACACAAATTATAGGAGTCTATTTTCATCCATGGAACTGATGCTTCCAAGGCACCTGTGCTTTCTGAAAGCTGGATCATACCAACCCTTCTGTACAACAGTTTCATTAAAATAAGGTCAATACAATAGATTGCATAACAATATCAATAATAAAATGAAACAATTGTAATACTATACTTAATGAAAATTATGTAATATGATCCCCCATCACACACACTATCGTATTTCTAGACTACAATTCACTACTGATGATGAGAACTGTAGCAAATAAAATCTCAGATAATAGGGAACTATTGTATGGACACAAGAATGTCTAGAGTTTTTTTTTTTTTTTTAAAAAAAAAAAAAAAAAAAAAAAAAAACAACTGCAGTATAGACAAAAGATCCCAATCTTTCCTAGGGCTTTTCCCATAAAGGCACAGATTGGGTCTTCAGTAATGTGTAGGCAAAGAGGAGATTGTAAGCATTATTACACATTTCAGTAAAGTGAAATGAACACCATGAGCAAATTCATGCAGACCAAAAAATAATGAAGGTTTCACTTTTTTATTTTATAGAGAATACAAAACAGTATTAAAACAGAAAAGTTACAAGTGATTCAGAATTTCACCTAACAAAGCAATATGATTTTCACAGTACTTATCTTCCAACAGTTCTCCATATTACCAGAAATATACATGTAAAAATGGAAGAAAGAAAAATTAAATATATAAGAAATTAAGAGAAAAAGGAGAGATAATCGAAAAAAAGAAGACAAAACAAATCCAGTGTTATTTGCTCCTTTTCACACACCATAGTGTATGGAAATGCATAGTGTGGTTTTAAACTAAAGAACAAATTGTCAATTTTCAGGACTACTGCACTAAGAGCTAGAAAAGGACACTACTGCAGAGAGCTTTGAACAATCACACAAAGAGAAAGTTAGATATTTAGTGGTGCAAAAGGAGCACAGCATCGCTAAGACAATCACACTGGCTCAGGGCCAAGAAAGGCCATGGCAAGACTGGCAATTTCTTAACAACCATAGTGGTCCATTCCCAAGGTTTCAAACATCTGAAATCACCACTTCAGTTCGTTTCTGTAACAACTAATATGTCATACAGAAAGTAATACCCTCTAATTGCTAGAAGTAAAGTATAGTATGCCACATATGATTTATTCCATATTATTTCATTTTCTTAACCACCCTCTGAAGTGGGGCACAGATGAAAACGTGGGGCTCCAACCGTGTGAGGGACATGTTCAGGCTACATAACAAACACATCACCTGAATCTCAGGTCTTTTGAGTTGAAAATAGAAACATGAGAAGCAACAACAAAAACCCACTAGAGTTGATAAACTGAAAATATCAATGCTATGAGATACATTTCTGGTTTCAAGCAAGATGTAATTTTTATCACAAATTATAAAACCGTACCTTATAAACATTAACTCACTCATGATGGGTGGTTAATTGTGTCATATGAAAGTCATGTGACTGGCTTGGTTGTATGTTCAGAATTTCCCTACATCTGAAAAGAACTACAATACATTTGGTCAAATGAGCCAGACTTCAACAATGTCCCCCAAATTCAGGTGCTTTCCTCATCTTATTTTTTTAAAAATCTGCCAAGTAATGATTTAAAAACATGTTGATTGATTATCACAGGGCAAACATATTTATTATTTATTTATTTATTTATGTATGTATTATTTTTGTCTTTTTGAAACAGGGTCTCGCTCTACAGTTCAGGTTGGCCTTGAGCTCAGTTTTGTAGCCCAGGCTGGTCTCGAACTCTCACCGAACCTCCTGCCTCAGCCTCCCGAGTGCTAGGATTACAGGCATGCGCCACCGCGGCTGGCTAGGGCAAATATATTTAAATAGATGCCTTTTGAAAGGTTATATTTTACTTAATGTATGGTGAATATTTAAGAAGACACAAATTCACATATTTTCTCACAAAATAGGAAGGAAAAGTCCTTGATATATTTTAAACCAATGAGAAGACCTGAATGATTCCTATTCGTGAGATTAAACTTGTTTAAAGGTTGCTTTTTCATCAATCTTTGAAATATAATTACGGGAAAGGAGGTGACAAAAGAATTGAGGTGTGTTATGGACAAGGCCCCCAACTACATAAGCAGGATGGAAACAATATTTATTATAAACATGAGCAAAAAAAAAAAATAATAAAAAGGAAGGGGGAAAGGGATCAAAGCATGGACAGAAGGGAAAGAGAAAGGGGATGAAAAGGGAACTGGATGTGTCATGCACCTGGGCCAATTCCCACCACGATGTAAATATTATGTGCCAAAACATTATTAAAGCATACACTGATAGAAAGCACAGCACTGCTGGTGTGGCTCCTCGGTCAAGCACTTAGTTAACACGTGAATCAAGGCTCTCTCTCTCTCTCTCTCTCTCTCTCTCTCTCTCTCTCCCTCTCTCTGCCTCTCTCCCTCTGTAAGTATATTTATGCTTAATATGCTATATTTAATACTTGCCCAGGTAATTGCAATAGAATGTCATTGTAACGAAAAGCATAAAAGCAAACAGAACCTTAGACAATGAATCCCACGGCCCTTATTAATCACATCTTTGAGAAGCACAACATTTGCGACTATATTTGCATGTCAACCACTTGGTTCTGATACTACCTGCGCTCCCTGATTGTAAGCACGTCTAGTGTCACCAGCACCAGTGTGCGTCCTTGGGGACGTGGGCGGGACCGCGCACACCAGCCAGCTGCAGGCCTTTGTTCCCCTTGCTGCCGCCAGCTGCCCAGCCTTCTGAGCTTACCTGCTGTGACTCCCGACCAAGCTTCAGTTGGCCTCGCCTCAAGCCCTTTCGAAAGGGAGCGCGTCTAGGAGCCCCTGATGCTTTCACTTCACAGATTTGTCGGGAATAAATGCTCACTGATGAAAGTGGGCCTGAGAGTAGTCACGGATAGGAAGCTCCTGAAGTTTCTGATAAACTAGATTTTTTAAAAAAACTGTTTTGGTGGGTAAAATAAAAGAGGACATGCACAGATCAAGGTGGCCAAAGGGGTCTCCAGGGCTTCTACCTCCGAATTGCAGGCACAGAGCCGAAGCTCCATGGGCCTCCTCCCACCTGCCTGGCAGCTTCCCCCAGGAGAGGATTTCACAAACAGCTAAGAGCCTTGGAAACTCACCTGCAAGCCAACTTCCCTGTGACAAGCACACAGAGAGAGAACAGTTAATTAAATGCCAGATAAACTTGGAATGTTTATATTCCTCCCGTCCTCTTACCCTTATTAAATTCCTTTTGCAGTTCCGATAATAGTAATAATGGTGAACTTTACTGACAAATGATTGATTCCTCTACTTACGTATTTTTAAAAACAGTGTTTAGGCAGCATGATGAAAAATGAATAGGAAAGAGGAAAACAACACCCTGAATGCCATGCACACCTGGGCCACAAGTCACCTGATAGCTGGGCAGGGGTTTACATTCTACAGAAGCATGCAATGTAATCAGAACTTCGTATTAATACTATGCATAACACACAATGTAAAGTTTGAAGATATATCCCAATTTTCCACTGGTTTATTCTATGAGCTTCAGACAGGCTGCTATGATAGTTTTGTTCATTTTTTCATGGCACCTTCAGTTAACAACTATATTTGAATTAATATCTGAAACTCAGTGCAACTATACCTAGTAACTGGAGCCACGAACAGACAGTGGTAAGTGTGGGGGCGGTATATAAGGAGCAAGTTTATAACTAGTTCCAATGGTCACTTCTTTTCATCTAGTATGTTTTCAGTCAGCCTGAATACTTGGATGGAGTGGGTTTTAGTAAACTCCGGGAAACTAGAAGCAAACTACATTAAGGGAGGAACTGTGTGCTGTTCACTGATTTGGCCCTAGTCACACACCGTAGCCCAGAATAGGACCTGTATATCATTCTTTCAGTAGCTGTGTTCATTCTGATCACCCACTGCATTCCAGGCACTATTAAAGCAATGAAAATATATCATTGAATTAAACATATCCATATTTTAGTACTTTGGGAATTTGTATTTTAGAGAACAAGAATATAAACATTATGAACAAGGTGTTTAGAATATGAACAGGTAATATGCTATGGGAAATAACAAAGCAGAGCCAGAAGGACTGCGGTGAGGAAATGTGAGAATAGCTGAGATTTTAAATACAGTGGCAAGAGTAGACCTAGAGCAGTTGCTGCCTCAACCAACACTAAAAGAAACAAGGGTTGATGCACAGGCACCCCTCAGAAGTGTTCTGGGTGGAGGGAACTGTAGGCCTACAGATCTGGAGATGACAACACTAGACCTTTGTAGAAGCAAGGAGTGTGTGTAATGAATGGTCAGACCACAAGAGTGGGGTAGAGTAGATACTTGCCTACATAGGTCACTGTGAAGGGAAATCTAATGTAGGGACTGGGGGCTGCTCAATGAGTTTGAGCTAGTCTGAATGAAAGAGGCAGATGATGGTATAGGGTTGGAAGCAGGAGCAAAAGGTTTGGCATATGTTTACCAGACTCCTTGGCCAGTCTGTGGAGGACACATGGGGCCAGACTAGAACAAGGACATGAAGACATGTTCAGAATTGCCCCATGATGAGAGATGATAGTGGCTTTGACCAGCTTGTGAAGGCAGGGATATGTCCAATTTTCCATGCATTGGTGCCACACATCATAGGTGTGGCCTATTAGGTGACTGATTATATCCACGTGTTCCTTTTGGCTTAAAAATTTGGTCAGATAAATAGTAAGTTCTTCCAGGACTCTACAGATGTTATTCATTTAAGCTTCTTGAGACAGAAAATACCTGGATTACTTGGGAGGGCAGGATCATACGATCATTAGCAGAGGGAGGATGAGGGTCAGAGACAGGAGTCAGAAGCCTGTTGATGGAAGCCTGAGCCTGGGGCGATGTGTAGGAAGGGCTGTGGTGGAGGGATGCAGGAGGCTTCCTACACGTGGACTCTCCCTGGAGGAGCGCAGTTCAGCTGACACCTGAATTTTTCCTGGTGAGATCCATTTGATACTTTTGATTCCAGACTAGATAAAATAGATACATTTGTGCCATTTGACAGCACAAAGTTTGTGGCAATTTATTACAGTAGCCACAGAAAATTAATACAAAAAATAAGATTTTCAAATAAATAAATAATAATCACACGATTTCATATGTTTATATCTATGTTTAATTTGCCTGTTTCTATATTGTTCAACTTTCAGGTTGTTTGCTAAAATTTCCACCTATAATGCTAAGTAAAATGTGTATCTCAACATTAACCTTGGTTTACCCTTCCGATTAAACCTTAGGTTAAAAATCTAGAAAAATGATTCTATAATGACTTACACACACACACACACACACACACACACACACACACACACACACAAAGCAGAAAAAAAGCCTTCTACCCTTATATTCCCACACAAAGACTAACATTTATTAACATTAGGTTTTTATGTAAAAAGAAAAGTATTGGTGATAAAAAGTTGAGAATTTGGAACCTATTTTCTTTCTTTCTTTCTTTCTTTCTTTCTTTCTTTCAATGTATTTGGTACAGGGTCTCACTACACAGCTCAGACTCATAGCGATCCTCCTGTTAGTTTAGCGTCCCTGGTGCTGGACTTGCAGGTGCACACCACCATGCCCAGACTCTGGCCAGCTCAGCATGCTTGGGGGCGGGGCCCGTGCGGCTTGTGGTGCCTTGGATGGAATCTCAGTCCCCAAAATTGTCTAAACAGGCCCTCAGTCCACTGAGCTATCTCGCCAGCCCTGGAACGTATTTTCTACCATTTGTCACTGTCATCATTTTCAAGGACAAAGATGAGACAAAAAGGAATAATTTGCAAATGTGTGAACTAATGTGGGCTATGGATTTTTCTGGGCCTATTTGAATGTTAACATTCATAGCAACAAAGCAGGCATCAGGGTTGTATTTTTTAAATGAAGAAATATAGCAAAGGTTATAAATTATGTCTTCTTTATGCTAATAATCCCCCTATGCTAAAAATATGAAACTTCATGAAAAATAAAAAATAATATAAGCATAAAGAGAAAGAAACAAAAAAGCAGAATTGCACAGTAAAACAGCTATTTTTCTAGATAGCATCAGATTTTCCTTCACATTCACAGTATTAAACTACAATCTAAAAGTTTAATATCTTCAGTTATGCATTTATAAACCATTGCTAATTTTGCTGGGATACCCAAGTTAGTCACATTCTCCTGTGTCTTGAACTGTGAAGGAAAGACTATGAAAAAGAATATTGTTTCCTCTATGTGACTGTACTGCATCTTTAGTGTCTTGGTGGCCTCTTCACCATCAAATTTGAGAGTGGGTCCCTTTGTCAAGCTTGACCCTGACAACTCCATTATGAGGATATGGATGCCCGTCTGTTGTGAGCCTGGCAATCTCAGGATTTGACTGCAAGTAATCCACAAATAAATGTCCTCAGTAAAGTATCTTAAGGTCTGTAACTTTCAAAAAGCATATATATTTACAACTGTATATGTGGCATCAGCAGTTTTAAAAAACAACAATTATTTTTATCCAGTTGGAAGAACAATTTTTCACAATGCTAATTCTTAGTTAACATAAATATTCTAGCATTTAAAGTTTTAAATACCATATAATATAATAATATCCTTTTAAGGCTGATAAAATATAAATTATTCTCAATTAATATGTGTTTGAAATTAGGCCTATATTTTAAATAAGCATAAATCTACAGCAAGGCTAGAAACTAACATTCATTCAAAACTGACAGTACAAGATCTTTATTTCTTATATTTTTCAAAATAATATGCAATATGCTCCAAATAAGCCCTTATTGATGTTTTTATTTGAAGAATTAGTATTTTAAGCTAAAATAAATTATAGATATTTCTGTGTATTTTAAAATACATTTTATACTTTAAAAAAAATTTTTTTTCTTGTTTCAGAACTTTTGTTTGTTTATTTATTTATTTTTTTTTTATGGCCGGCACAGCCTGCCCTGAGGGCAGGGCTGGCGCAGCATGTGGTGCCAGGGATTGAACCGCGGTCCCTGCAGCCGCCTAAGCTTTCCTAAGCAAGCACTTTAAACCACTGAGCCACCTGGCTGGGCCCCTATATTTTATATTTTTATAAATTTGTACACATGCGATATGGTACAAGATTGTATCTATAGAGGATTAATCTTTTTTAAAAGTAGAGATAAATTTGTACACATGCGATATGGTACAAGATTGTATCTATAGAGGATTAATCTTTTTTAAAAGTAGAGATTATGTACTTCTTTAAAGTAACTACCATGTATGAGAAATGTGTTGCTCCATGGAGTTATTTCTTATTTTCATGTATGAAGCAAGGAAGAAAGAAATATCACACAAATGCTCCTTAAACACTTAATAAATGAAGCTGCTTCTTTTTAGAATTAAAAGAATTGAAGATCTGACCTATAATGTATAATCTCATAAGCAAGGAGGATCTACTTTGTGGGGTAGGCTCGTTCTCAATTTGGTTACTGTTTTCTAAATTCTTAATAACAACACCTTATTATATAAACAGATTTCATCTTAGAGGAATGGCATTTGTGTTTAAGTTTCAACTTATGCTTTTCTCTGAACCTAATAAAACCAACCTCAGAAGTGTACATGCCAGAGAAGACTTTTTTTTAATTCCCCACATTTTTGTTTTTTTGGGTAGATTTTTCTCTGAAGCCTACTGTCACTCATTACTGACATTTGAGCGAGAGTGAAAAGACAACAGCATGGCATTGAGGTACGTGTGTGGGAAAAGGATTTCTTATTGTCATGCCTTTCACCTATGACTGCTCTCCCAGTATGATGTTAGGATATTTTGCATTATGTAATCACCTAAAGAGATTATTAAAAATTAGTTTCCCACGTTCCACCTCAACTCAGATTCACTGAATCACTGTTGCCAGGCAGGGTGCGGCTCAGGAATCTACAAGCGGAATAAGGCTCCCTGGCAGTGCTGGTCGAGAGAGGTCATGGGGCCTTTCAGCACAATGTCACGCATGGGTCTCTAAAGGTCATCCTGTTGAGTTTCTTTAATACCTACTGTACAACAATATCATACTGCATGCATATTTATTGTATATAATGTAAGGCTTTTCTTCATATGATTGATAATTTGTGCAACTTCCAAAAATGATAGCAGTCATAGATTTTTAAATATACTCAAATTATCCCAATACCTATTTTGATACTAAGTCACAGAAAGCTACTTAAATGCTGTCTCACACACAGCTCAGTGACGGCACCTGATTAGTCCATATACAATGGTACTGTCATTATTTTGTGTTATTTCAGACCATCCTTTCATAAACATAAACATAAACTCTCTTCTCTCAACTATTTGGATCCGCAGTCCTGCTAGGGATGCAAGCCACACTGTACCCTCAGGTAAGGATCCCTGTCTTTTTGGCATTCCTTTTAACTCACAGTCATGTTTTGTAGCTTGACTTTTAAAAAAAGTTTGCTCCCCAAGTACAAAATTATACCATCACCTTTTCTATCTATAAACTATTCTCAGATAGCTCCAGCCCTACAAGATATAAAGATGAGTTCATTCTCCTGAGAACCATATTTACATAAAATAATATCATACTTAGAATGAAAATACAGATATTGATTCAAGTTGCTATTTGTGATCTGGGCCCCAATATTAGAATTTATATGGGTGAATTAATAAGTCTTGAAGGTAAATAATAACACAACAACTCTGGGACACCACTTTTAAAAAGCCATTATTATGTGGTTGTGAAACTATGACCATATTTCTGTCATCTTTGTCTCTGTATATTCTCTTTCTTATATCTTATATCTTGTGGTTCTGTCTTCAGAAACTGCAAATACTGTTTCACATGCCAGTTATCCAAGATCATCATTTACTAACTCAGTCTTCCATAAACATCCTTAGTATACTCAGGAGACTGGTCCAGGACCCACACAGTAGAGATGTCAAAATCCACAGATGCTCAAGTCCTTCATTCAAAATGGTACAGTTTTTGCGTATAATCCACATATACCCTCCTGTATTCTCCAAATCGTCTCTAGATTATATGCAATATCTAATACAGTGAAATGTGATGCATTTGTGATATTTTATTCCTTGCAGTAAAGTAACAAGAAAAATGGTACATGAACAATTGGGCCATATATATATATATATATATATATATATATATATATATATATATATAATTTTTGGTTGGTTAAAACTACAAATACAAAAGGCCAAATGTGTATATTTCTATCCAGAGCAGGCAGTGTTTAAAACACAACTTGTTGATTTTTATGCTTCAGTGAACTTCCCACCACTCAAGATGGAGGCCCTTAACATCTTTTGGTACAGGGGATTGAACTCAGGACCTTGTGCTTGCCAAGCAGCCCTGTAACATCTTTTATATGAACACTCTGATCCACAGCCAGATGTTACCAAAATAACTATCGAGATGTCCTCTTGTGTGGTTTTTGGTATGACCAGCTTCCATTAGGTAAATGCAAATGTTAACATTCAAGTCCCTTCAATTGTATTTCTTGACTTTACATGTTATACAGAATGAAATACTTAAGTGCTCTTCTGAGGTAATACAAAATATTTTTTAGTTTACAAAACATATACAAGTTAGTATGATCATCTAACACTAACTCATTTTCCCCTGTTGCCACAAGATTCAGAGGTTAGGGAACACTTAGTATGTAATAACTGTCTGAGAATAGCATTTCTTATATGAGCAAGCTGCTTATTTTGTTGCAGGTCCCCACAGGTACTTAAATACAAATTTTCAAAATTTAAATCATATTTACTGATGCAAATATGGAGAAGGAATGAAGTATAAGAAATTGAAAAATTAGTTGAAGCTAAAATGAAAGCTAAAATGCTACCAGGAAACTTAAATTTAGAAAGCCATTGAAATATTTTCAGAGCTACATATCGGAAAGCAAAAGTATCAAATTACTCAAGCTGTAGCTAGGGAGGCAGCCCCAAAACCAATAGGGAGAAAAATTTCCCTAAAAATGATGGATGATTTCATCAGGAGAGTGAAAATTAAATCAGGAAGAAGGAATACATATGGTTAGTAAAATATGTCAAACCAAAATCTGCAGGAATAGAAAAAAATAAGTATTTGATGTTTTTGCTAATAAATTGAATTGTATTAAAAGAAAGTTAATTAAGTATTAAAAGAAAATAAAAAGCTTTTTCAATTAAGTGAAAGGAGATTAGTTAACAATGGCACATAAGCATTTATTAAATATTCTTGGATTTCCTTAAGACATTCGAAAACTTTAATTTGCGTTTTAATAACCAAATTAAGCTGCAATCTGCCTATCACCTTAAGAACATTGTAGGATATTAAAATTTGAATATTTATATTTTGCAGAATTTCAATAAATACTACATATTTTAATGAACTAAACATGATGAAATACTACATATATTTTACCACAAAGGCAGAGCAGCAACAAAATTCTGCTGAACAAATCTTAAAGGAGACAATATGTTTTAAAGGTAACATGCCTTTTGCTGTTGTCATGGTGTCTTGTTGGGAGCGGCAGGAAGCCAGGAAATCTATCAAGTGTGTGTAGGTGGTACTAAGCTTCCCTGCCTGGAGCAGAAAGCTACCCCAGTGCTGAGAAAAACATCCTGTCTGGTTCAGGCCAGCTATTGGTTGCTGGATAGCCTTGTGTTATGGGATACAAACTTTGTAGAAGTATAAATAAAGGATCGTTTCTGTGTTCGTGTTTCTGTGTTTGCTGAGTTAGTCTTGTCCATCAGGCAGACTGACGACCACCTAGCCCAACTTTTCGTCTTGTCTATCTTTCTGATTCTTACTACCCTGTCTCCCGGGGGGGTTGAACCATTCTCAGTGAGATCAATGGATTCCTACATTTACAGATCCCTGCAGTGCCTGACATAACGTGATTGGAGTATGTCATTATTTTCTCATATGTTTCTCTGAAATCTCTTCCATCTTTGGTTTCTAAGCAGTAGAGCATTATTAATATGTATTCCATATGTAGCACTAAAGGTTGTATGCTTTTCTTTTGCCATGTTTTTCAGAAATAAGTACAATTTCAATAATATTATGATATTTTACATCGGTCCAGAAATATACTATTATGCTAACACATGTAATAATACACATCACAAAATATTTGTTATGGGAATATTTGTTTCAGATTACAAATTAAATGTGACAGATTAGACCTGTGGAATACAATGCCTTCTGTATAAAAATGTTGAATTTTCTGCTCTTGGACAACTCTAGTTAGTTCTAACTGATTTTAATGTATGATGGGTAATCTCACACTAAATTTGCCTGTGTATCTGCATCAACCACACTTGAAGGTTGTTCTCAACTTTCTCTCTTTAAATGGAGAGATTCGATACATCACTTGACATTGATTGTCTGTATATTTATCTGCTAATTCTTGTCTAGTATAACAGAATTTATCTAATATTGGCTAATATTTAACAAAGAAGAAACAGATATGTATTTTTAAGTTTAGAAATAGTAAGATAATGCCAGGTCTTACAAAATGTTGAGTTAGTGTCTGCGCCCTGTATGAAAACGGGCCAGAATTAAGAATCTGTGCCCCTACGGGGGTGGCTGTCACGCTGTCGATGTGTGTGGACAGAAACTTGCTGCGGCCATCCACTTGGAGCTGGCTGCGCACTCAGTCGTAGAGCGGGGTTTTACCATGCCCTTCTCACACCTTTGTGTCAAGCTGCACAAGCAATTTTGTCTCTTCTGTGTGCTCGTGGTAATAATTCTTATCCCAAATAGGTTTAGCCTGCATTCCCTTCTAAAGGTTAGTGTAGTTGTAGTGATCCAGTACCATGCTTCACATGTAAATGGTGCTTATTTGAAGCTATGTTGATATTGCATTTCCTTTCTACCAATTATACAACGATTATACCAAATCAATCCCATTGTTTCCTTAGTGTATGATTAAGCCAAAAAAAAAAAAAAAAAAAAACCCACATAGAAATGGAAATGAAATCTCCAGTAAGAAGCAAGAGCAGTGGCAACAGTGAAGAAACCAAAACAGAGTTCTAGGTTAAACTAGATTTCCAGCAAAATTCTGAAAAAAATGACAATAGAAACCTGAGTGCTGCATATTAACATGAAACAAAAGATCAGGCAGAAGTCCCTTCTCAGCCAACACTCAGTAACATCTCGACATTTAGATTAAAAACTTCAATTTACCTATGTACTAGCCATGCAAATCTGATATTTTAACATGTTTTTGGGGGGGAGATTTTCAGGTTAGCTCAGTGGTTTGAGTGCTTGCACCTGTAATCCCAGTTAGACACAGGGGACAGCAGTTCGAATCCTAGATCCACCCTTAATGCAGCCTGAGCCAGTGATGGAAAAAAAAATGCTCCTCAACATGTTTGTGTTCTAATGGAGTGACTAGTTAATGGGATTTTTTCCCCCTTTTACTGACAGTTTTCTACTTTTCCACCTCATCCACGAACATGCAGATGCGTTGTATGTTCTTTGTTTAAATAGTCTCAGAAAAGATTAAAAAACACCTGTTAGTGAATGAATGGGGAAACCAATGTGATATCTCACACACACATACACATGCATACATGCACGCTTCACTATTATTTAGTTATAAATGTGAAGTTCTGACACGTGCTATAATGTGAATGAACCCTGAAAACATTACAGTAAGTGAAATAACCCAGACCCCAAATAACAAATTTTGCATGTTTCTACTTATAGGAGGCACTTGAAATAGCCAACGGCATGCAACCACGTAAAAACTGAAACCTATGACAAAAGAGGTGGGTAGAATCAGGACTGGGAATAATTGTGCTAATGGTAGAAAGCCTCACTGTGGGATGATTGGAAACATCTGGAGATGATGATGAGCTGCATATGGAGATGATGATGAGCTGCATAACAGTGTCAACTTTGTAAATCTAAACTGTATACTTAAAATGATTAAGATGGTAAATCTTACATTATATATTTATATTTTGTCCCATTAGAGAGGGGGCAACAGAACTTAAAACATTGTTAGTCTATTTGAGATTAGAGCCACTTAGGAAGCATGGTGGTGTAAAACTAGGAAGGGTCAGAAGAAGCAAAAAAGAAAAAAGTAGGCAAAGGTCAATGTCGATGATTATTAAAATGACTGTTATGTAACAAAATTACTCATTTTAGTGAGCCATTCTTCAAATGTCTACATGTAAAAATTCTTTAAGGTAATTTTTTTAAAGAAATGTTTAGAATAGTAAATGCTCTTTGTTTACAGGTTGAAACAGGGCTAAGAATACATTTTTATTTCTTATAAGGATACTTTGATGAGAAGTCAACTGTGAACATAAAGTTGACATATTTAGGGTGAATTATTCACTAGCATTTTAAATAACTCTGCAGTCAAATTTCATGTACATGGCTTATTTTTACCTTACAGATTAAAAGATAATAATTACTTAGTTAAAATTATGCAAAGAGGTGCTGAGAAAATGTAGCTGGCAGTGCTACATTTTCTATGAGGCCACATGAGGATAATGAGCTTAAATATGTGACTGCGTTTTACTCTGACATATATTAAAATTTTAAAACCAAGAAATATAAAAAGTAGGAAAGAAGATACTTTAAATCTCTTAGCAAACTTCCTCAAATAAAAAGATTGTACCGATATATTAACTTCTTCCTTAAATTTTAGTGTTAAAACAGATTTTTAGAAACTTAGATTACGTATCTTCTGACATATGATACTTTAGTTCTTGCAAATATGTTTGTAAATCTCCTGCATACCAAAAGTTTTTATACCAACCAAAATGAGACAAAGGTTTAAAAGATATTAACACATTTGTTGGACTGATATCTAAAATTCACTTCTCTATAAAAGCAACTAGTAAATGATATCAGAAGCATCTTTTGCAGAACTGTGGGAGTTCAAGGCTTGAAGCCACCTTGGGAATGTTTCTTCAATAAAATAAAATCATTTAATCTCAATAAGGACAATGAGATTTGTGCCATTTTGTCATAGTCCTGTCTCCTTGCTCTCCCTCACTGCTAACCATGAAAGCATAATAGCCCACATTCCTGGTGTAGCTTGACAGCCACTACAGTTAACCCGCAGAGCTGGAGCTCATTCACTGACAGCCCCAAAGATTGCTCTTACCTGATTTGCTTGAAGGACCCCTGAAAGACCAATTTCCATGTCTGACTTCTACTAGTCTGAGCGCTAAGATCCTTCTCCCTTATAGGGGATGGGTTGGAGGTGGGTAGTTGTGGCGCTTTTGTCAGAAACAATTGCAGCAAATGTTTTATCTTTACAGCTTGCTGGGGAGATTGCTAACTATTGAGGCAAGTAATAGACTGAACAAAAAGAAAGCTTAAATGGGAAAAATGAAAAGTAAGATGTGTACAGTGGTTTCAAAAAAGGTTCCAGCATAACCCTGGACATACAGATGGCCATATACTGGGAACGTAGATCACCTTATATGGCCATAAGTGTTCTTGTAGGATAATTATATGGAACCTTATGCATAAGCATAAGTGGGGGCTTAAGAAAGAGTTCTGGACTTCTAGGCCAACTGAAGAAGGATTGTGCTAACATGTATGAAAACCTTTCAGTAAAGTTGGAGACAAGTTTTGGATCTAGTCATTTGTGGAAATTTGGGATCAGGCAGTATTTAACTTATTAACCAGACAAGTACAGATTTGGGAGATTACATATGACAAAGAACACAGAATACAGAGAAATATTCCAGCAAAATCACCATATAAACAACATCAAGAGCTATAACAATTGTAGATTACTAAACCTTGAGGAAAAGAGATGACCAGATCTATATGTAGAGGGGTCACATGATATCATTTAAAATGTCTAGTTTTCAAAAAAAAATGAGATATGCAAAAAAGGAGAGAAGGTCATACACACAGAAAAAATGTAATCAGAGGAAGCAACTTTCAAGGAAATACAGATGCTAGTTTTATCAGAGAAAAGCTCAAATCACCTTTTATGTATGTTCAAAACCTTAAGTAAAATGATGCTTCCATATATTATACTAAACTATGTGAGAAAATCCATGCATGGTGACTCATTCCTTTAATCCTAGCACTAAGGAGCCTAACAGGAAGATCACCATGAGTTGAAGGCCAATCTAAACTATATGAGACCCTCTTCCAAATTAAAAGTTCAAATTAAATATATATGTATGTATATTTTGAAAAAAATATAAATTATTATTATGCAACCCTGTGTGCATTCAGTTATCTGACTTTTGAAAAAAGGGCTAAAAGCATACATTGGAGGATAAAGGCTAGGCTCTTCAATAAAAAGTACCAGGAGGCCCAGCAGGATGGCTCAGTGGTCTAAAGTGCCTGCTTAGGAAAGCTTGAGTGGCTGCAGGGACCGCGGTTCGATCCCGGCATCATATGTTGCACCAGCCCTGCCCTCAGGGCAGGCTCAGCCGGCCGTAAAAATGAATAAATAAACAAATAAAAGTTCTGAAACAAGAAAAAAAAAATTTAAAAAAGTACCAAGAATATTGACTACTTATACGCAGAAGATTGAGTCTAGGTCTATGTGTCTCACAATATGCTAATCTAAAACCAAAAATAAACACCAGTAATCTAAACGTTAAAACATAAACAATCGGCTGGAAGATAAAGTAGGTAAAACTCATAAAGAAATAGGTATAGGCAAAGATTTTCTGAAAAGAAATAATATCAAGAATCAACAGATGTGATCGTACCAAGTTAATAGCCTTCTATACAGCAAAGGAAGCAAGTATCTGAGTGAAGAGACAACCTGCAGCTGCTTGTCAAGCACAAGGACACGCGTTTGATCCCCAGTACTATACGGTGAGCTGGCCCCAGAAGCCTGGGTGCTCTGTGCTGGCCACCAAACTAGGGGTGGTGGCTCATGCCTGTCATCGTAGCGCTGGGAAGGCTGAGACAGGAAGATTATAATCTATGAATCAGAGCTGCTATGTGACACCCTGTGACAAATTAATAAACATAAGATTAAAACAAAAATTGCTACCAGAGATAAAAGGATATGTTGTAATTATAAAGGTAATACAGTAATTATAAATATCCATCCAGCAACAAAGCATAATATAAAAAGTAAAAGCTAGCAACACTGAGGAAACAAATGGCTGAATGACAACAGGTGGTGAATTCAGTACCTCATATTTAACAGTATATAAAAAGTTAGACGATCAAATGTAATTATGAAAGAGTTAAAACTTTCTGCTATAATCAAGAGTACAACCTGAATGTCCTTTCTTACCGTTTCTTTTTTGTTGTTGTTGTCTTCTTCTGTCTTTTTTTTTTTTTTTCTGTACAGGGTCTCACTACTGACTTGTAGTGATCCTCCGGCTTGTACCTCCCATGTGCTGGGATTACAGGCGTGTGCCATGCCTGGACTCCATGGCCAGCTCATCGTGCTTGAGAGCGGCAGGTGGGGCCAGGAACCGAACGCTTCCCTAAGCAAGCACTTAATCCGCTGAGCTATACCGCCCACCCTTTTCTTACTATTTCTATTCAATGCTGTACTGGAGATTCTAGACAGAATCGTGAAGCCATAGTGGAAAACAAAAGCAATGTGTGTTAGAAGTGATGATAGACTATTTTCAAATAACAAGACCTCGCATGTACAAAATGCTCAAGAATCATTAAACATGTTAAAAATTAAAAAATAAATTAACTCAGCTAGCCTTTAGGATATGAGGCTAATAAAGAAAAATCAATTGGATTTCTATAGTTGGCTCTTTTGCACTGAATTTTCTCTCCACTAATCCCAAATTTATAGGTTAAATGTCTCACCTCTAGCATACAAGAAAGACTAGTGGTACCTCACACTATGATTGCATCTAGCCTCAATAAAGTTTTTTTAAACATATGGTGGATCCTAATCCAATCTGGTATACTAATAAGAAGAGGAAATTTAGACTAAAGGATATGAGGGAGACCTGTGTATGAAGGACAGACTGCATAAGATCATATAGACAAAGTCATCAGCCAGGAGTCAAAAAGGAAGTTCTTGGATGATATCAAACTTGTAGACATTGCAATCTTGGACTTGTGACTTCCATACCTATAATAAATATTATTTATATAAAAAGTTAAACAATGTTGTGTAAGCAATTCATAGAAAATTAATCCAGTCATTAAGAATCCAAAAATTAAATTAAAAGCATTTTAATTTTTAGTATTGTCAGACAGAATAAAATAAGAACAAATATAACAAACAGTGCAAGGTTGCTACACTAAAACTGAAAGAAAGAAAGAAAAAAGGAAAGACAATGATGAAAGAAAACAAAGCCTGGAAAGACATCCATACGGATGCACTGGAAGACCTTATTCTCCAAGATTACAGAAGTTGCCATGAGAATCCAGAGTGAACAGAGTTCTTTCCAACACTTCAAATGCCTTTGTTGTGTAAATGGAAGAGCTGACTGAGAGTCATAGTAACTGATACAATATTTAAACAGAATCATAAAATTGAAAGATGTGTTTCCTTATTGCAATTCTTACCAAAAAGTTACAGTAACAAAGACAGTTTGGCACTGTCATAAGGAAAGATATATACATCTACAGATGCAAACTGAGAGTCCAGGAATAAACCGATGTATCTATGACCAATTGATTTTTAGTAATGATGTCAAGTTTCTACAATGGAAAATAATTTTTCAAAAAAAAAACAGCTGAAACAACTCAGCACATACATCAAAAATAATAACTTTAGTCCCTTTCATCATGTCAATTGCAAAAATTATGCAAATGTTAGAGCTAAAATTGTAGCAGTCTTATCAGAAAGAACAGGTATAAATCTTTAGACTGGGTTATTCACTAGTTTCTTCTATGGGATAACTAAAGCAGAAACAACCGAGGGGGGAAAAAAAAAATAAAGATTGGGTTTGTGAAAGTAAAAAAAAAAAAAGAAAGAGAGAAAGAAAGGAAAAGAAATGTGGTCAAGGAGTACTACTGAGAATGTGAAAGGACAACTCACATAGTGGAGAAAAATGTCTGGAATTCATAAGATAAAGGCCTCCCACCTGCAGTAATGACCACCAAACTCTTACAACTCAACAGTGAAAAGACAACCCAATTAACAAGGTGAGAGAACTGTTCTCTAACCATATATAAATGGCCAGTGAAACACACAAAAAAATGTTGACATCTCTATTAGGTAATGTTCTCTAAGTCATAAAATTTATCAGGAAAATGTAAATTAAAATCAGCACAAGAAACCACACCAACCAGGATGTCTATAACTGGTTTAAAAGAAACTATTAAGTTTTATAAGAATAAGGAGAAATTGGCATCCCCATGTATTGGGAGACATTGACTAACATGCTCCAAACCTGAAAATGTTACACTAAGCAGAATTTACATATGAAAGGCATATTATTTGATTCCATTTATATGAGATTAGAGATAACTTAGAATCAGCAAATCTGTAGAGAAGGGAAGTGGACTAGCGTTCTCAGGGGCTAGGGAAAGGGGACCATGCTGAATGACCATTAGTGGTTATGGTGATCCTTTCAGGAGTGATGAAGATGTTCTGAATTAGACAGTAATTTTGGTTCAACTACCTTGTACACATATTGAAACCTAGCATGTGACTGTATCTCAATAAAATGTTCAGAAAGATGGAAATAGATAAGGAAATTTAGGACAAAAGAAAAGAAGAGGAACACAGGATGAGAGGAGAAAATACAGTGCAGGCCAGAAAGCCTGAGAATGGGCAGCACGCACGCCTGTGTGACGGCGCACTGTAGCAGCCAGAAGCCTTGGGACCTGCTCCAGGAGAGACAGTTCCCACCAGGGTCTCTGCTTTTCAGAAGGTCAATTCTTCTCAACAATTATTTTTTCTTTCCCAAGCAGGTGCTTTAGACCACTGAGCCATCCCGCCAGGCCCCGGGCTCTGATATTTTTATCAGTTCACAAATATGTAGACAACCATGTCAACCACAATAAACATTTTAGCATTTCCTGTTGCACCGATCGTGCAGCATATACTTGAACACATTTATTTAATTTTCAAGTTCACTAAGTGCTTGCTGAGCACTTGCCCATGTCCCCCTTTTCACCCCAAAGTGGAAGAGTTTAACTTGCCTTTTTTTTTTTTTTTTTTTTTTTTTTTTTTTTTTTTTTTTTTTTTTTTTTTTTTTTTTTTTTTTTTTTTTTTTTTTTTTTTTTTTTTTTTTGCATTTAGGATAGGGTCTTCAGGGTCTAAAGGGTCTCACTAAGTAAATCATGATGATTCTTCTGTTTTCAGTCTCCCAAGTGCTGATATTATAGGCGTGCCCACTCTCAATCACCATCTAAGCGTGAACCCCGGCCACTGTGCTCTGCAGAAGCAGGCACTTTAGTCCATTGAGCTATCAGGTCGGCCCTTCAACTTGTCTTAGAGTCCACTAATTTTAGAAAAAGAAGGTTTTGTTTCTCCTGCACATTGTTGCTATTTGAAAGGAAATGTAGGAAGATAATGTCTCCATCATTTTTAATAGCATACTATTCCACTTCATTAATTTCTCTTTCTACTATTTCAAGTTGCTCCATTTGTGCTTTACAATTTAATGTCAAAAACGTCTTAGTTTATTAACATTCAAAAAGAAGTCTATTAAATGAAATCCATTTGGTGCAGTACATTATTTCATCACAAATAGGTAAAACATAATTTTTTAAAATTTCATCTAAATAGCAAATGTGGTATTGATATGTAGCCAAAAAAAGGTCCATATTAATGAACATTAAATGTTCTTTTAAGAAACTATGATATTAACAGGTAAGAGGAAATTTTTAACGCTTGCTTGATTCACAATATGCTACCCTATAATTTTTCTGTTTAAAATAAATAGAAGGAAAAGCTAAAAGAGCTACCAAGAGTACAATAAATCTCTGTTGGTTCTGAGAGCAGGTCAGCCGAGATGAGCAAATGAGTCTTGTAATTGCATACAGAGGTCAAAAATTAGCCCTATCAAGCGAGCAGGGAGAAGAAATGCTGGAGACCTAGAGGCAAGAGCATAATACTAGGACTGCCTAACAGCAGCTCACTAATAGCCATGCCCCTTCATCTGACAGCAATTGTACAAAGTTTGTACAAATACTGTTAATATGAACAGTAACTATTTTCTGCAGTAATATTTTTTTAAAAAGACTATACTAAGTGCAGTGCACTGCACAATTTATATTGAGTCTCATTTTCTTCTCCCCACAAGCCTACTATTTTCTTAAGCATTTTGTTAGCCAAGTTTCAATTTGGGACACCTCCTAGGAAGCACAACATTGTTAACAGTAGGGGGTACAATGAAAGGGTTAATTGCAAGAACCTATATACAGACATACTTGCACCTGGATGTGGAAAAAAGCTCTCTGAAGGTTATGGAGATAAGACATTGCAAACAGGTTTGAGGTCTAAAGAGATAATAGCTCAGGTCTATTATTTGCTTAAAGTTCTGTGTTGTTAAGAATGATTATGCTGTTTGAGCTGAAAGAATAATGTCTTATGAATTCTAGACCTTTGTTTTGGACAAGGAACAAGTGTAACTCTTTGACAAGTCCTGATTCATCTACTCAAATTAAGCCAATGAGTAAAAGAACTAACTTTTCCTTTTATGTGTATATAGCAAACATATTCATGCATTAGAACACCTCTCTCATGTCAGATGAAAGGAGATGAAACTTTTCCCACAAAAACTTCTCAATTTGTCACTATGAAAGTGAGCATGTGGCGAACATGCACATAGCAGACTCAATGTTGCCAAAATGTATAAACTTTTAATTAGCTATCATTATGCGTAGTCAATTTCATTTGACGCTGAACATGTTCTGTACATACTTTTTCTTTGCTACTTTCTATAGTGTAAAGGAAAAATGTTTATAAATAATTATTGATTGGCATGTCCGACAACTCATCACAGTGATGTTTTCTTAGTTTTGAGCATAACAATATCAAGCATGATTGACTTTTGTACTTATATACAGTATATCTTCACTTATATATATTTTTCTGCATGTGCAACTCCACGACAAAATAAAGCTGACACAAGGAAATGTACTTAAGCAGCACAGAGACCAACAAGTACAAGTCTGCTCACTCTGTCTTGGAATTACCATTAGGTTGTTTTCCAACTGTTGACAAGTTTTCCATACATAAAAATATATAGCCTTGGAAAGCCAAATATCACCGCCAACAAACAAGAAAATTAAAACTTCAGATCTGCAACACAGTAATGAAGGAAAGGAAATGATAATAGGAAGAAGTGGGGCCTTGATTCTCAGAGAAAACACATTTCCCCCACTTCTCTATTATGAAACAAGGAAACTCACTTGGTTAAAAGAGGTAATTTTTTGAGATGATTCTTACTAAGTTTGCCATAATTTTGCCTATCATGAGAAATGGATTTCTATAGAAGGACTTAGAGAGTTTTATACGTGGATCCTGGAAATAAGGACCTCCCTGGGGGTGCAGAGATAAAAAGCAACATCAGTTATCATACAACCAATTTTTGATTAGAAGGTTCAGCCTTTGAACTTGCTCAACAGGGAAGTATGCTAGCTATTCCAATCTTATTGTAACATTACATAGTTTCCCAAACACGTGACTATACAAAGCCGCCAAGTTTCCTAAGTACTGTGGGAGAAAGTTTCCGAGAGAGTAAGGTCTTGATAAAAGGATGTAGGCATGGCACAGCCACACATTGATGCGTACACGGTATGGAATAGCAAGTGGGTTTCATATTAGGGAAAACTTGTATTTCTTTCCAAGTTAGAGACATTCCGTTAGTAACAGAATTGTACAATGGATTGATTATGCAAATCCAATTTTACTGAGTTTTGTGACAAACCATAGTCCCTAATGTTGACATTCATCTGCTCTCCAAAGCGCGGAATGACTTGACCCAAAGTAGGCTAAGAGGAACTTTTGAACTCAAAGCAAGAGCAACCTATTATTCCGTTTTGATCTCCCCTTTTTCTTCAAAAAACACATAGCCATTTACTTTGTGCTAGGAAAGGTTCGATTAATGCTGCATTGTGAACTCCTCTCATCCATTGCTAGGACTCTTGGATCCCTCTAAGAGCATCCCTGTCCGAACAGAGCCTTCCCCTTGGATGCTGTGGAACCCAAGGCTAGCTTTTCTTTGGGAGGGGTGGAGGGTGGGGTGGGGGGAAGGGACACTCTACTCAGGCCTACTGACTCTAGAACATTTACTTTTTCATAAATAGACGTGGCTGCTTTTGTATCTCTTTAAAATTAAGTTAACTGTATATAAAATAAGAGGTAAGCTAAGGACAGGTCCTGAAAGGGTTAATACTGTGGCAAGCCCCAGGGTTAAGGAAAAAAAAAAAAAGAAAAAAGAAAAAAAAGCTAGCATGAGAAAGTCTATGAAAGCCCCCATAGGAAACTCAATAGGCCTCCTGTTCCTTTAAACTCTTGCTTTCGCTCCCTCTGCTACTCCACAAAGCCGGATAGCTGCGGCCGCTTCCGGACTACACCGCTGCCAGCCACCTCCCACCGCCCACCTGGGGTCCGCGGAAGCTCCGCGGGGTCTGCAGCCGCACATGCTCGGGTTTGCTTCCTTCACACGCCAACCGCTGCCAGATTAACCCTCTCGAAAAGGCGCACTGTCATTAAACCCTCTAGAGCCCTGGAAGATCCCTGCCCGGCACCTAGACGACGCAGGAGCCAGGTGGGTGCAGCGTGCGCGAGCCAGACGCGCCACGAATGGCGCCCCTTGGGCTCGGAGGTGGCGTTCTGGGACCGCGCGCGGCTAGGGCTGGACTCTCGCTCCCCCTGGCTTCGCTTCCTCGTCTTCATCTATCCACGACTCTTCTGCCAGCCCCGAGGAAAGTGCAGCCATTGGACAGGTCGGTGCGAGCTGCCGGTTTCGGGGAGGAAGGTGGGAGAAGCCGGGAGGAGCGAGGGGGAGGGCAGAGCCGGAGGGAGGAGGTACAGCCGCAGATCTGGCAAATTGCGTGCGGCCTTCCCTCCTCAAAGTGCGGAGCTGGAGCGCGAGAGAGCTCGGCGGTGGCGCCTCCTCCGCCACCAAACTCCTGTGCTCAGCGGGGGCTGGGGGCCACCTCCTCCTCCTCCGCCTCACCAGGAGGAGCCCTCTCCAGAGCTTCCAGCCTGACTCCCCCACCCCCCTTTCTTTATTTTGGATCTTCCTCTCTGTCTCTCCTTAAACACATTTCCCTCTCTCTGGCTTCGGACCTCAGGCTGCAGCAGCCCGGACCTTCCCAGGGCTCAGCTTCCCGGCGTTACCCATCGCTCCGGCGGCCGGAGAGGACGCTTGCCCACCGCTGGGCAAGGCAAAGAAGAAAAACTTGTCGGAGGGGTTTTGCCAGTGCCCGCAGTCACTCAATTTCCAGCCTACCCAGCCGCCCGCCTGGGCTCTCTAGACAGGGGAAAGTTCCTCCGGAGCCTGCAGCCCTCCTTACATTTGGAGGTGGCACCGGTTCCCGCTGTGGAATTAAATCTGTTTTGAACTCAGCGGAGCGCAGCGTGGGGGCTCGGAAGTCACCGTCTGAGGGTACCTGGGTGGCGCTGCTTCTGCGGCTCGGGTGCTGTCCGGAGTTTGCGAACCCTGGGTGCGAGTTGCTTTTGCTCCTGGTAACTGTTGTGTGTTGGGTGAGGGCTGCGAGGGTGGTAAGTTGCAAAGAAAGACCCGGAGGTCCAGAGAGCGCTGCGCTCCCCTTCGCCTTCCCTGCTTGCTGTCCTCGGGCGTGAAATCCCAGAGACATTCAAGGCCTCGGGAGCCCACCAAGACCTTTCCGCAGGGCTTGCCTGCCTCTCCCCCAGCCCCACTGCGAGTCCGGGACGCCGGGGAAGGACTGGCAGGACGCAGGAGGAAAGTACAGGCAGAAGCATGGCGAGGTTTCCCAGGGCCGACCTGGCCGCTGCAGGAGTTGTGTTACTTTGCCACTTTTTAACTGACGGTCTTCACTTCGTCCAAGGGAAGCCTGGAAACCGAGTCAAAGGTAAGATGCACTTCGGCTTGCTGGCTTTGTGCGCAGCTGAAGATCTCTCTCACCTCCCCCTTCTCAGCCCACCCCCACCTCTGCTGTCTGCCCTTGACGGAGTTATTGCAGCTCTTCTTAGTTAAACTTGAGTTTCTAGAAGACTAGAAGAGGGCTGACAAGAGGAAGATATGGGGAACTGGGTGCTTTCTTGAGGCTTTTAGCTTGCTTCACCTGGACAGCAGGAGGTGACACTGCTCCTCCAAGTGGCCCGGAATGGGCTCCAGCGTAGGAGCAGACTGGTGTGGACGCCTCACTCTGAAGCTCGAGCCCGGGGTGACTCTTCTGGCAGCCTCGTCCTTAGAGCTTGCACACGCTGGGCAGTGAGCACAGGGTTGTCGGAGGGCGGGGGGTGTAGGGATAGCCAGGCTTTGCTGGTCTCCCCTTTACAGGAGCAAACTCCCTGAGGCTATTTGTCCCTCTCCAGGAGAAGCCTACTAGCCGCCCCTGGCTGCCCGGGCCGTGCTCGGGTGCTTTAGGTGGCAGGGTTCAAAGGCGGGGAGTAGATGGGAAAGGTGGGGGCGGGCACGCCTCTGGAGATCAACCCCTGGCCCTATTGTTCTCTGCTTGTCAGACTCTTGGACAGGCCTGCACACGCCAGGTTGCCCTGACATTGGCCGCGCCAGGAGTGCTGGCCTCTGCCTCCTACCGGTAGCGGCACCTTCGGCGCAGGCGACCGCCCCTAGTCAGGTGCGCGTCTTGGAGGGAGCGGCGCTCCAGGGCGAGGAGCCCGGACCCTGGCCAGCTCGAGCTGGGAGCCTGCTCCTCATTTCTGCCCTTCAGCGATAAAAAGTAACGAATGAAAGATCGTGACAGAGATTTGTAAGCCCTTTTAGACTTCAGGAAGAGGTGAAATGAGGAAAAGACACTTGAAGGGAAAAGAAAGAAGACACAAAAACTTCCTGGTTAGGATAAGCGGTTTGGTTTGGTTTTCCTTGAGGCGTGCATGCTTGTGTGTGTGTGTGTGTGTGTGTGTGTGTGTGTGTGTGTGTGTGTGTGTATACACTTTGAGTAGGGAGGTGATGGTAAATGATTCCTCAGAAAGCATACATATATCTTCCTTTCAAACATGAGCCGCCTATGGAAAGCTAGGGAGTGCACCTGGAAATGCCAGGTAAGGGCAAGCCTTAGAGGAAATCTTTGTATGAAATTTCATCAAGCTGACATTCAACAGTCTAAGCACTATGCCTGTCCCTAATAGGAACTTTTACAGAGAATGAGCAGACATTTTCTCAGTGCTTCTGTTTATGCCTGGAGAGATGTGTGTGTTTGTGTTCTTGCAGGAGGGGTGGCGTGTATAATACTTGGTGATCGGAAAATAAAATGCAAATTTCCAGGATGGTGCTGTGTATTCTCTGTGATTGTTTTGCATTGAAAGACATCAGTGGTATTTGGCTGTGTGTATTTTATCTGGTATATTTCATTGGTTGAAAACAAAAATACTATTACTTCTTCAGGAAACTGCATTAATTAAAAAAGGGGAGCAATGCATTCTCTAGGTATATTGCGGATTAGAGAAATGCTTAAAGAAGGAGCTTTTCCTCAGAGGTTAAGGGGGTGTGTGCCACAATGCAGACCATGTGGTTGACATTTAGAACTTCTTTGAAACTGGGAGGAGAATGCATTTTACACTGAAAAACAGACAAGTCAGCAATACCCAATCCCCCCATTCTTCTCATTTATAATCCTATGGAGAGCATAAACATATACACGAAGTAAATTGGTTCTCACATCAGTGCAGTTCATCACCACTCTAACATTGACTAATAATTAGAATCTTTTGCTTTGAGGAATATAAAATACTTATGTTGTCAACATTACTGTACCAGTACTTTAAACTAATGAACTATTTCTGGTGGAATGCTGCTCTTGGGACCTGCATATTTACAGGATTTAGTTAAAAAACAAAAACAAAGAAAGAGTGGTTTTAAATGTCTTAGTAGTTTCTTGGAGACATTACTACAAGCTGACTTAATTTCTATCTTGGACATCAATCTACATGTGGTCTTATGAAATAATCTTGGAATTTGATGTTTATTTATTTATTTATTTATTTGTCTTTTTGAGACAGGGTCTTGCTATGCAGTTGAGGCTGGCATCGAGCTCACTTTTGTAGCCCAGGCTGGTCTCAAACTCGCACCAATCCTCCTGCCTCAGCCTCCGGAGTGCTGGGATTACAGGCGTGAGCCTCCACACCCGGCTCGGAATTTGATGTTTAGACTGCTGAAGATGAAACATATACAAAGATGAAACAAAAAATATTTTTCGTTGTAAAATAGCCTATGCAAAAGTTAAATACCAAGACAAAGAGTCCACCAGTCTTGGAATTTGGCATGCAGCAATCAGGATTTTTATTACAGACATTTTGGCACAGGAAAAAAAAAATCTGGTTTCATAACAGGGACATTTTATTATGCCTTACTTTAGTAAATGCTGTAGTTGTTTTTATGACCAGCAGATGGCAGGGCATCTGCTAATTTCTTGTCTTTTTCATCTTTCTAATATTTCAGTTGGAGGGTCCAGTAGTTTGCATTCAGCATATTCTTTACTTTAGCTGTTTTCCTCTCCTGTTGGATTTTGTTTTTTGTTATTTTCTGCTTGCGCTGACTTAAACAGTTTAGGCTGAAATATTACTAATTGTAGCATTTGTTGTGGAAGTGGTCTTGTGATTCACTGGTAGAAAGTTCCTCTGTGTATGTGTGTGTGTGTGTGTGTGTGTGTACCTAGCACAAAATATTGCATTGTCCCAGTGGATTAGTTCAAGAGGATAATCTTACCAAACAATTGGAAAATGACAGATTAATTATTTGTATCCCTCAATCACCTATGCCTACATACATAAATTTAAAATATAAAACATAGGATCATTTCATTTTATAGAATAAACACAAGTTGTAGCTCAAGTTTAAGAAGATATGAGCCAGGATGTAACTGTGGTCTAGAACACTTAGAACAAAAATAAGGTTTTTTGCTCATGGATGACTACGTGGAGCTTTGGAATTACAAGCAGAAAAATGTGCCCATTGTTATATTTAATTTTCAATAATAGATCTTATTATTTTTCATAAGGAGAATGTGGTTGTGCTGAAATCTGAGTAAAGTTAGATACTACCAAATTGTTTTTTTCTCTATATAAGAATCAAATATTTCCATGAAGGAATGTAAAAAAAAAAATTAAGTGTTTTAAAATTACTTTTGAAACTCCATTTTTTATATTGCAGACATAATATGTTCTTAAAGATGGATACTTTGGTCTACAAACATTATCATAAGCTCTAAAGTCTTAAACTGCTTCCCTGCTTCATGAAAACTGTCTCCTTTCTCGTGGACTTCTGCACAATAACCCTATCTCTTCAGACACCGCCCACCCCTAGCCTTAACACTCAGTCACTTCGGCACCAGTGTTCCTTTAGTGGGTACCGCGTGCCCCTCCCTCCATGCCATTTCTCTTCCTCTTTCTTCTCTAATTTTCCTCCATTATTCATCTTCCACTTTTACTTGCAGGTTAATCTGCAGTGACACTGCACACAAGAGGAAATACTGTCTCAATGCTTTCTTGAATGGATTTGTTGAACTCCTTTCATTTTCTTTCAGTTGTGCATGTTACTTACAAAATTTGTTAGAGAAGACCTCACAAGCCCTAAAGTCAGGGTCTCTGATCTATCATTTTGGATTTTCCTACATTATCCTACCATGTAGACATGCAATCAAAAGTTGTTGAGCTGAATAAAACTGAATAGCATAATAGTTCAAACTAAATTGTTCATTTAAATGCTACCTTGGCAGACATTCCTAACCCTTTTTAAGGAGTTTGTTTTCTATAAATGCTGTCATCAATAGCATAAATAGGAATACAGAAATTATCTTCATGAAATATAATTTAAACCTAGAGGATAGGATCCAGATGTCCATGAAGTTGACCTAATGCTTCTGGTGGTTTCTTACTTGAAACCTACCATTAGTAGGTAAAAATTTCAATTTTATCCTGTCATTTTTACTGGCTGTTATTGTGTCCTTCTTACTAGTTGCTGTGTGCATGGTTATCCTTAGTTCAATATTCTGAATTATAATGTGCACACATTTATGTATACATATAGTTACGTCCATATATCTATATTTACACGGTACTGTTTTTATTTTCCAGTGAAGATGAAAACAATTAATTATGACTTATTTTGAAATTGCTTGTGAATAGAAATGTGCTGACCTCTCAGGCCATTCGGTGATCCTCACTGACATTTTAAAAACTTAGTATTTATAGGTCTGGTTGATGACCTCAGTGGCTGAGTGCTTACCCAGCATTTGTGAGATGCCCCATTTAATCTACACATGCATGCATGCATGCACACACACACACATACAAATCTTGGCCTCATAAATCCTGTAATAGCAGCTATTATGAGGAAGTAGATGTGGATACTGTGCAGTGCAGTATATTGACAGCTATAAGGAAATAAGAGAGATAATGAGGATGAACTTGTGTTTTGATAGTTACAGTTTCTCCTGTTGAACTGATCCACTTGTGTCCTCCGGACATCATGATTGGTTACCTTTTTATAGCAGGACTTTTAGGAACAAGGAGCTTAATGTTATGCCCACCTTGAACAAGTACATGAATCTAAACCTCCTGACTTATATCTTTGTACTTCCCAACCTGTGGCTTCATCTTTTCCTTATATATAATGTTTAGAAGTGGGTGGTCTGTCCTTTGAAAACTTCATGCTGACATTTGTTCCTTGATGTTACAGTACTGAGAAATTACTGAGCATTTTAGAGTGCTCTAGGGCATTAAGAGGGTTGACATAGTTCTGTAGTTGTCCTAGGGCTGCGTCAGTCACTATGACAGTAGATGCTTACAAAGTGGGACCACTCTATATGTTTTGTTCCTTCCACTTATTGTTCTGCTTTTCCGTGTGCTAGAATACATCCCAGGTCCTCGTCAAGCCAGGCAGATGCTGGCTTTCTGCTCTTCAACCCTCACTCATAAAAACCATGAACTACTTAAACTTTGTTGCTCTATAAGTTAGCTTGAAGTAGGTATTCTATTATAGTAACAGAAAATGGACAAAAACACTACATTTTGTTGTATAATCTTTATCCTATGTATATTTTAGAGGTGGAAAATAAGTTTGACATATAGTTGCATACAATGGCTGTGTTAATAAATTGCTTTTAAAATTTCTCTTAATCTGACAAATTCCATGCTTTTGCCTTCATCCTCAGTAGTTTTTCTGCAAAGCTCGTGTTTTCTGTAGAGAACTCTGTTCTCCATCCTCCCTTCTGAGAGGTCTTCCTTCTCTGAGAGTCACACAGGAAGCTTTACTTTATTTCCTCCCACATGGGGTCTCTGTTCAAGCCAGGAAGTTACTGTTGAATGTCACACTATGCGGTGATGCCTTTGATAAGGCAGTTCTCCTCCTCTTTGTCATGTCATTTACTGACTGGCCAAATGACCAGAACACTAGTTGAGAAAAAAGAATAATAAAGCATAAAAGTTTTTACTCTGTGTTTAGAATGAGGAGATTCATTGCAGACTTCTGTGTGTGTGTGTGTGTGTGTGTGTGTGTGTGTGTGTGTGTGCTTTTCCACCTCATTAAAAAGCTGGGAATGTATGGAATGCTAGTTAGATTTGTATATTTAAACAGAACTGAAGGTCTTGTTGAGGTCCTGCTGGAATTGGCATGACCTGCAAAAGACCGGAGACCTGAGCAAGGGGTTACACATTGACTTACACGGAATCCAGATGTGAATCCCTTCTTACAGAAGCCATGTCAATGGATCCAAGTACAAGTAGTTTTTATTTATTCCCTAAGCAAGCAAAAGTAGGCTAGGATCACTGATTTTTCTTCAGTGATAATAGAAGGTTGTTTGTGATTTTTGTCAAGAGCGCATCACAAAGAAAGAAATACAAATTGCCTTCCATTTTACTTTTTTATGAAGTCATACTACTCAGTTCCTCTGTACCTGTTATTTTTCATGCGTCAATGGAACCTCTTCTTTGGAATCCATATTATCCTGTAGCCAAGGCAGTACTCCACTGAAGCTTTGAGCATATTGACAGACTGTTAAGAATTTGCCTTGTGCGTAAACTGCATGGGACTCTGAATATTTAAAAGTAAAATTTCTACATATTTCTTTTTCTTTTTTTTTGTCTTTTTGAGACAGGGTCTCACTGTACAGTTCAGGCTGGCCTTGAGCTCACTTTTGTAGCCCAGGCTGGTCTCGAACTCGCACTGATCCTCCTGGCTCAGCCTCCGGAGTGCTGGGATTATAGGCGTGCGCCACCACGCCCAGCTATTAATTCTACTTACTGTTTGTCTAGATCTTAGGAACACATGCACTTGAAGTTTTTGTAAGTTAGCTGTTCAATTTGCTGTTTTCAAAAATTTAAAAAATGAAGTAAGATCTATTGGTTGTATGTTGTATATTTGTTTCTTAATTTTTATTCAGATTAGAAATAGGAAGTATCTTCTGTCATGTAAGAGAAGTTTGGAGAATATTTAATCATCTTTCAGAAAACTCTATATGCCCTCTGAAAACAAAGATGAATAATAAGGTTAAAAAATTCCATCTCAGTTTGTGCTATAAAAGCATTTTGACTATGACATGAATATATTACTCATTTCTTTTTACTTTTAAATGTTGTAGTAGTTTAAAATCTTTGGATATTATATACCTTGCATAGTGTATACTTGCACCTTTTGATTCATGACTTGTATTTTAAAATGTAGATTTAAAATTTCTTATTAATTTTAAATTAAATGAATTTATGAACGTTTCTCACCCTAGAGTAAGTATGGGTATACACACTTGCTATGTCAGAATACTGTGGTTACATCTCTCAATATGGCAAATGGGATGAATATATCATGAGACAATTTACGTTGAAGCTGAGTTGGGCACCCCACTTCTGCTCATGTTTTGCAACCGTATGTACTTGCAGTGGTTCTAAATTTCCCAGTGATTAATTTATGCAGTTTTCCATCAACGGGGAATGAATGCTGCGGTGAACATTTCATCTATTGTCCTTCACTGTGTCCTCTCGTGCTTGGGCAGAAGTTAATCAGCCACATTTAGGGCGATATTCATGGCTTCCTAGTCTTGTGAATAGTGTACTGTAAAAGATAATTACAGCAGTAAGTCCTGCTGAGATATCACACTGAAAACATAAAAAAGGTTTGTGTTATAATTATTCTTATAATGTCATCACAGTCTTACTATACTTTTATGAGCCTTTGTATCTAGTGGAGGTAAACACATCTTCTTCGCCTTTGATTGAAATCATAGTAATGTTTTGGGTCATTTTATAAAGAGCTAATTGTCTTTCTTTTTTTTTTAAGAACTAATTTTCTAAATAATCAAATAATGATGTAATTTCTTTCCTACAACATCTAATAAACAGCATGAGTTCCAAAGCACTTCCTAACAAAATGTTCATCGTGACTTTCTGACCTGATGGGTTTAGGTCATATGCCAGTTTTTTTTTTTTTTTTCCTGGTCACATCATCAAACTCATCACACCCTAGTTCTTAGAAACATAGAGGAGAATCATAGGTTAATTACAATGAACTATTCACCAGAGGGAAGGGGTGTCCATTTATATCTTCTTAGGAACTACTACAAAGAAGAGATGAGATCCTGCGGAATAGTCCATGAAGAATTTTAGTATCTCTTATAGCAGTCTGTCTCTGGATTCAGAGAGTTCAAACCAAAAATTTGCTGCCTCTTAAGAAACAGTACTGGCAGGCCAGCGAGAGAGCCCAGTGGACTAAGCACCTGCCTAGGCAAGCCAGGGACAGGTTCAATCCTGGGCACCATCATCTGTGCCGGCCCTGCTCCTGGGCACACTGAACTGCTCACTGACTCAAGGTGTGGTGGTGCATACCTATAATCCCAGTGTTGGGGAGGCTGAAAACAGCAGGATCACTATGAGTCTGAGCTGTGTAGTGATACCCTGTGCCAAATACATTTTTTTTTTTTAAATGAAGAAAAGAGAAAAGAAAAGAAAAAAGAGAAGAAAAGAAACAAACAACATTGGCAAGAAGAATAACTTTGCCTGGATTTAGAGTTTTATTACATGTTATTAGCTAATTAATTTCACTTCCATAAGAGATTTATGATGAGAGCACACTTGATAAATTGCTGCCATTCTAATGCTAGCAGAATTTACTATTTAATGTAAATGACAAGCATTTACAATTAGCGCCTTGCATTTCACCTCTGTTATCAGCACAGTTTATGACTTGGGGACTGACTGCTCTGAACTTAGGAGTGGTGATCTGAGTGATTTTTTAATCAGGAGTCTTTGGTCAATGGACAAGTTGAGCAGCCTGTTTTATTTCTTTGTTGTTTAGCCTTCATTATCTTTTTAACATCTGTTTTTCATTTCAGATACTTTTAAAAACAAGCATGATTCAAAGCAGTTCTGCTGATGATAGTCTCATTGTCTGGGCACTGCAAAACTGCTACACAGGAAGCCAGATTTGTGCAATCTTAGTTTTGTCAAGTTGTTTTTAGAAGAGACATTTGTTAAATAGACACTGCCAATAAACAGCTGATTTTTCTTTAAAAAAAAAAATCAAACACTGGCGTTTGCCTTTCGGTGACTTCCCTCCCTCACTACAGCCATCCTTTCTGGCCTCATTTCCTCAGCCAGTAGTTTCCTTCCTTGCCTTCACAATTGTCCTGCTGGAATCCGGTCTCCAGTCCAGAACCCAAAAGTTGTGTGAGAAATACCCTTCTGGTGCTGTCACTCCTCAGTTGAAAAAGCTTTTATGTCCTTCTGTGGCTCTCACACTCAGTCATCAGGTTTTGTTTTTCTTCTCTGCATCCAAATCTATTGCTTCTTTCTCCCCAGGTTTCCTGCATAGTCTCCCCTCTAAACTTCTGCACATGCTAATGCCTGTTTTTTTTGTTTTGTTTTGTTTTTGCTTTGGCTATTTATTCTCCAAGCCTTAACTTAGATCTGATTTTTATTACACTGTACCTTTGCTTAGTGTTTCACCCGAAACATCGTTGTCGAGATAGGTACTTCACCAAAATGCACTTTCTGTGTCTTTATCACGTCATAGATCCTCAGGAACACAACTTCTTGTGCCTGCACTTGGCTAAAAACTGGTGGAGGTTAGAGACCTTTTGGGACTGACCCCGATGGCCTCACTGGCTCCAGGAGCAGGAAGTCTGTTTTGAAAATGTATTGAATGAAAGATTCTGGTTGTTTTTCTACTTGTATAATAGTACGATGTTTGTCCAGATCCCTCAGTTGATACCTTCTCTCTGTATGACAGCCAGATGTTGAATAATCATAGAGTAGGGGAAATTGCCACAAGTTTTGGTGAAGAACGGAGAATTAGATGACTTAGGAATGATCTTGTCATACAGTAAGCCAGAAAAAAAGAGAGAAGGGAATACTTTCTAACCAGTATTTTATTTTTCTTTTGGTTTTCTCTTTAGTTTTTCTTTTGCTTGTTTTATAACAATCTTATCAAACGTAGCTTTAAGGCTTAAGTCAGCAGCTTCTGACATTGCCAGTTCTGCCAATAACCCACTACTATTATGGAATATTGGACTATGCATACAACTACTTTCTCTTAGTTCAATGAGAAGAAATGTTTGTACTAATATTGTTTACAAAAATTATCCTGTCTGCATCTTGTACTCTGAACTATGACAACAACAAAATGCATTGTATTAATTATCGTTACTGTCCTACTAATGTGTTTTGAAACTGTGTTATTGTTATTTCTTATTAAAAGTAATACAATTTTTTTTAAAAAGTAGTTTTAAATTTCTCAGCCTTGTACATGAGAATACTACTTCAAAGGCCCTCGAATGAAAGATTTTAATCTTCTGTAATGACATATAACTCAACATCTTTGAATTGTCTGATGAAACATTAAAATTGATTAATTTCCTTCTTTCAAAAAATCATGGTTTAAAAGAACATATGCATATATGAATGACATAGAGATTGAGACACTATATTTGTGTAACCAGCTTTACAGGTATCTTGAAGTGAAAGATAGAAACTGGGAAATAGGTATCTAAGAGTTTTTTTTTTTTTTTTAATACAGAGTTTGGGGCACTATTAATCATATCTTCTTTCAAGAAAAGAGTCTAAAAATCTCTTAGCTTTGGACTCAATAGTGTGTGTGAACTTTTTTCGGGTATTACATATGATCCAATCAGTCTGATTTAATCAGTTTGCCCTAGCATCCTTCTATATAATAATCTGTTTTTAAAAACCTCTCTAAGGGGCTGGGGAGAAAGCTCCAATGCACAAGTGCATGCCTGGCAAGTGCAAAGTTGTGAGTGTGAACCCCGGTCCTACAAAATTAAACAAACAAACAAACAAACAAACTCCTCTCTACATTTTTTAGACCCTTGTTATTCTCTTTCCTCAGTGTTCTTCTTGCCTCACACAGTAAATATGTGCTGTGAACATCTGATATTTTCATCTGCTCCAAGTCCCTGTACTTCACCCCTCTTCTAGTGACAGTAGTAGCCTGTCATTAGTTAAGAATGTCCTCCTCCTGACTCTAGGTTGCTTTCTTGAGTATCTTATGACAATGTCATACTTCCCCAGAGTTCAGCATGTGTCCCCAAGGTGTCCACACATTATTACCCTTAGTTCTGGACTTTCTTGTACAGTTAGTCTTTCCCTAATGGCACATGGTGTTCTTGAAGATGGAAGGTCTGTCTTTTGTTGTTATTGTTGTTTGTTTTGTTTTTACTTAGAGTTTCTGTATTGGAAACATAGAAATTTAAGTCCCTCTGTAAATAACCATGGATCTTCTAATAGAGTACATCAGAAAATTCCAATTTTGAGTTTGTTCATATGCTACTGAAGCACACACTCAATTTTAAGTTAGGATTTGTTACTTTTCATTCAGAGTCTTGCATCAGTGTTAGCAATTATGTAATTATTTGATTTAGACTTTTCTGTCCAATACATCATAAGCACCTGTGAGGATAGAGACCATGTAATGTTTCATTTCTGTTCATAGAATAATTTTCATTTTTACAAAAGAAAGACTTTAATATTCCATTTTCAGTCATGAATAAAACCACAGACACAGGATCAATGAGGAAACTGAACACCCGGACAATACTATAGGCCGATGGGACCTAGCAGACATCAACAGAACACAGTATTCAACCCCAGCAGAATCAAAATTCTTCTACAGCTCACATGGAACATTTTCCAAGAAAGATTATATGTCAAGCTACAGAACAACCCTCTAGAAAATAAGTAATTTTTCTGTATTAATTTGAAAGAATGTAATTTCAGTGAACATTAAAATAAACTCATCTCAAATATCAAGTGCTATTCACAAAGCAAATCAGAAGTGGTGAGTGCAATAGAATTTATCCTCTTGACTTTTAATGTTGTTTTTCAAATCCCCGTCTCACATGATATATTAATGCTCTTACTTGGGTCTTACTTCTTAACCCTTTCTTTGTGTTTAGTTTGGCATCTTGCCTTATCTTGTCCTGCATTCTGATCGTCATTCTATGTTTCTTGATGAGCATAAGCTCTCCAAACATTAAAATATAATAGAGAATGTTTCAAGTTTAATGAATAACAGTACATCATCGTTTTTGGTATTCCTTTGATCTGTACCCAAAGTAAAAGGGGGAAAAAGCAAATAATATCTGCTTTATAACCAATGCCCATTCACCATTCACGCTATTTATGGAATGCTATTTATTGGGATGTCCTAGCTCAATAACATTTTAAAATCTTGTATAGTTACACCTCAGATCTAGCATTTAGTACTTCATAGATTCTCAGTGCAGAGACTGTCAACTTGCTGAATAAAAGCTCTCAAAGGCTCATTTTCTAATAAGTTCATTGCTTTGTTCACCTGTTTACTCATTTATTCAACAAATAATTAATTTTAAAAAAGGAGTAAAGGAGAGGCTGGACTATAGCTCAGTGGCATAAGTGCCTTCCTGGCAAGTGCAAGGTCTGGGTTCAATTCCCATGACCAATAAGAAAAGAAAAATAAAAAATGAGTGAAGAGACAAATTGTCATGCACTAGAAGTGAAATAAGTATTGTAGTTAATAGGCAGCTGCTGTAGTCTGGATATTAAGAGCACGCCAAAGGCCCAGGTATTACACAGGCCTGGTCCCAGGTCACTGCTTTCCAGGAATAAATGGAACCCTTCATAGTGAGGTGGTTAGCAAAATATCTGGGTAATTGGGGGGACTCCCCAAAGTAGGTAGTGAGGCCCTAGCTACTGCTTCCTCTTCATGCTTCATGAGGCCCTGAGTCAGCGTATTGCTTTTCCAGTGCTTACCACCATCGCCCTTCATCATCCCCACCACAGACCTCAAAGCCATGGGTCACCCCATCAAGGACAGAGCCTTGCCTATCATGAGCCCATCCAGTCAGTTTTATTAAGTGATTATCTCAAACATCCTGTATAGGGACAGAAAACTGGCTCATAGAAACCTAAACATTTATTTCACATTCATTATAAATAGGTGAAGGCTTCCTTGTATTTTTATATATGGCCTATGCTCAAAACATGATATTTCTTAATATAATTTGAGAAGCTTCCTATACTTCAATTTGCTTAAATTACCCACTGGTTAACCTCTTCCTACGTCCAGACAATTTTGGTTGGGAAGTAGCCCCAATAAGCCAGTTTAATTTCATAGCTTAATGTGTGAGAATTTAAAGGACAGTAGTGTCTGTGCTTAAGAAATGTGACTGATGAGGAAGAGGAGCGTGCTTGCAACTAGTGCAGGGAACTCCAGCAACAGAACCTAGGACAAGGAATAAACTGGTCCACTGGACTGTGACCTGTGAGAGTGGCAGGATGTGGGGGCAAGTCTGGTAGGAAGGCGGTGGGAAAGGCTCTTGGGGAAGACAGCATTTAATTGTCTTTTAAAAAAATCTTCTGTTTATTTGATACAGGGTCTCACTATACAGCTCAGACTTGGAGGAATCCTCCTGTCTCAGCCTCCCAGTGCTGCAATTACAGATGTGTGCCACCATGCCTGATTTCAGTGGCTGGCGTGGGGCACCCAGGGTTCCAGGGCCAGCAGGGCATGTGGATCGAACACATGTTCTTGTGTTTGCCAGGCAAATGCTTAGACTGGTGAGCTCTCTCCAGAGTTTGATTGTCCTCTAGCTGCAAAAAAAGATGGTTTTGAGGCCAAATGGTCTTGCTCAAAAATCTTGGTTCTGCCATTAGTTTATAAACTTAGGCAAAAATGCATATCATCTGTCACTTGGGAATAAAATTATCTATTTACTTAGAATAGCTGCCATGACATATTCCTGTTCTTTGAAGGTTTGGCCAGATTTCTATAAAATATATGGAGGATAGAAGTGATATATCGGGGAAGATAGTGACAGAGACAGTAACCCAGAGCAAAAAGACAGGGCAGGGCAGGGAAAGGTGTCTCCCTTGAAACAATGTTTCCTTTGCTTGGCACAGGTGAAGGACACAAAACAGAATTCTGCTATGTCATCTACTGTGGGAGAAGAAGGTAGCTACTTTGACCTTATCTGTACACTTGCATCGACTGCTCTGGGGTGGACACAACTCCCCTGACAGCAAGTTAGCTTTTGGTAATGATCTCTCTCCTAAGTCTAAAATCCTAAGTGCTCCCTGAGTTGGTCTCAGAAAGGAAGCAACGTATATGCAAAAACAGTATAGCAGTCCCAACATTTCATCCTCCAGTGGAAGATGGGAAATGTCTAAGTTAGGCTATCTTTTAAAATTCAGTATTTTTTTTAACATTTCATAGGTTTTCATTTTTCCCAGGATTTTATAGTGACATTTGATATGACTGTTAAGTGGCCCCAGTGTGTACAGCCTAAGCAGATACAGCCATCGTGCCACTTGAGCTCCTTGTTTCTTTTGTCATTTTTTTACACTAGTGTGGCAGTGGGTATTGGCCTTAGAGTCATTTATATGAACTTAGGTAATGTATTTTGGGAAACATAAATATCACAGAGGAACAGTGGCTACCTATGCATTTCCATTTGAAAGCTTTGTAGAATAGGTGTGGTAAAGAAATATATATGGTGTCCACACTTAAACAGATTGGAAGCCATTGGCAGAGTCCTGAGTTTCGCCATGAGCTGCAAGAAGTCACTAAGAACATGAATGTGGTGCTGGCAAGTTAGCTCAGTGGCCTAAAGCACCTTCTGAGGCAAGTTTAGGCAAGTGCCCAGGCACCTTGAAGGTTCAGGCTTGCACCACATGCCTCTCTGGCCCCATCCCTAGAGTGGGCTGAGCCAGTCACCGAAAATGAATGAGCATGAATGTGAGTGTGCACATGCCTGTGATGGGTGGTGTGTGTGTGTGTGTGTGTGTGTGTGTGTGTGTGTGTGTGTGTGAAGGTGGGGTGTCCCCACTCAGCCTAGGGTTCTTTTGTTTGATGCAGATACCAATCATGAATTGTAAAGTGCAGCTCTGCTAGCACATTCGGTGTTTCTGGATGACCCCAGGTGTTTCTGGGTGCTCATAGTTGACACAGCCAGCTGCTGGTTGCTGCTGCTGCTGCTGGCTGTCACTGTCCAATGCCAACGTGGGCTGGATGCCATAGGTTGTTTCTACCATGCACTGGTCTCTGCCACTGGTTTTAGTTGGTGGTTGATCTCTGTAGTTGTTGGGCATTAACAGCTCTGAATATTTATTTGTCTTTCCTTGGAAGCTGACCACTCTGTCTACGTTATTAAGGATTTTTTTTTTTAAAAAAAGGAGATTTACAGGATTTTTTGGAGTGCACCCAGCCTGGGAAGTAAACCACAAATGCGTTTATAGGAACAATAAACTGTAAAAAGTCTCTAACAGCATTTATTTCAGCAGGAGCTGTGCCACAGCACTAGCGGGTGAGGGGCAGTTCCCCAGGAGGAAGCCTTCCTGGACTCAAAGCAGAGAACTGCCTAAGCAGTGCTTCTCAACCTGTGGGTTGTGACCCCAGTGGGGGTCGAATGACCAAAACACAGGGGTCGCCTAAAGCCATTCCAAATCATAACTGTAGCAAAATTACAGTTTTGAAGTAGCCACCAAAATTATTTTTTGGTTTGGGGTCACCACAACATGAGGAACTGTAGTGCGGGGTCACAGCGTTAGTGTGGGAGTGCTGCTTGTGTAGCAGCTGCGGGCTTGTTAGGGTTTGTGTCCAGTTGTCCACTCAAACCTCATGCAGTGATGGGGCAGCTTCTGCAGTCTGGGATTTCGTGTGGTGCTGCACCAGCCTTGTGGCAGACCCTCTGCATTACAATGTGAGGAGTGGAGGGAGGCTTGCAACCTTCCAGAGCAGCTGCCCCTCCCTTTGCTCTTGCGGTTTTCCTCTGCCAGGGTTGGCCACTGTCAGCCATGTGCCACTCTTCCTTGGAGCCAGCTGAGTATGGAATGAAACCTTGATTAACCATGAGGTAAATAAACCTTTCCTTCCTTAATTCAGGGTGCTGGATATTTTGTATCAGCAATGAGAGAGAAATACCTGAGACAAAGCCTGTTAGTGAGAGGCAAACCAGAAGCTAGGGATTCTTCTAAAAGGCTTGCTGTGAATCTTGGGTCTCAAGTAAGAGATCAGATCCCTCCCCTCTTGATGTTAACCACTCTGGGATTCCCTCTTTTTTGTTTTTCCAAAAGACAACAGTACAAGTGAAGTGGCAGAACTGAGGGAAGGCATCATGCTGCCGGCCTCTCTACACTCACATTGGAGTGAACCGTGAAGGTTTGATGGCCAGGAAGAATCAGATATTGCTCCTAAGAACCTTTAAAAGGTTTATCACCTTGATCATAGCACCATGCAACACTAAAACTATGCTTGGAATACATGTCATTCTCGTCTTTTAGATGTGTACTGCTTCCAATGTAAACTCAGTTACTGTTATACTCTCTCAAGTAAATGGTTGGTTAACCAAAAAAAAAAAAAAAAAAAAGGGGGGGGGGATATTAATTGAGAGTAAGAGACTGGGCAAAATGCCATAGTCTTGAGAGGCTACAACTTTGTACATCCTTAGAGTTCTACATGTCTGTGTAAAATTGTGTAACTGCTTTTACCACATCCTGCAGAGAATTATTAGAATATCGATGATTGATGAAAAATATCAACTTCAAGCTAAGTCAAAGATGTTTGATATTCAGAAGGCCAGTGATGTTAAGCTCAATTACGTAAGTTATAGAGTAATAGTATCATGCAGCTTCTCTGCTGGAGGGTTGAAAATGTAAGTTAATAGACCAACAATTGGAGAAAAAGAAGGGCTATGAGGATAGCCAATATTTTTAAGGACTCAGGACATAAGAGAACCTGTGCTGTAATATCCTATAACTCAGAGGAGTCCCAAATTTTCTGGTCAAGGAGATTATGGAACCTCAGGAAAGGGATAAATGAACTATAGTGCGTCTAAGGAGAATTACCCAGAGAAAAAAAACACTCTCTCAGGCTTTCACAGAAAGCAAACTGGTCAAGCAATGGCCATGACTCATCCCAAAGCCTGACACTGACAACAGTTCAACAAAGAACTGTACATGGTTCCAAAGTTAATCCTGAGGGGATTTGACCTTGGAAGATACAAAAGATGAGTTTTGTTGTACAGGTCTTGCTTTAACTTGCCCTTGATCACCTAGTGGAAAAGCTTAATTATGAGGCATAAAACACAGAACTAGATTAGTATGATGAGCTATAAGAAGCTAAAATCAACAACCTCCACATTGCCAGTTTCACCGGTAGTCCACTGCAATTATTGAACATTGGACTATGTATACATCTACTTCTTCTAAGTTCAAAGACAAGAAATTTTTTTCTTTCCTTACCAATATCGATTAGAAAATGTATCATGTCCACACCCTGTGCTCTGTATTGTTATTAGGAGGACAATATTCAATGTGTCAACTATTGCAAATGTACTACTAATGTGTTGTGAAACTATCATATTGATATTTATTAAAAGTAAGAAAAAAATACAGAATAAAGTTGATATTGAAAAAAAACCAAAACAACCCTGTCCATGGAGGTGCAAAGGGGAGCGGTATTCAGCTGCTCCAGGGAAGGGGGTCACGCCCCCTCCATGCAGCAGGAGGCAAACTGAGAGAGCCCCCTGCATCTCAATCTGCCTCTGCTGGGGATAACAGAGGCAGCAGAGCAGGGATACAGAAGGGGGCTGAGAAAGAGCTGCTACCAAACCAGATAGGTGAGCTCTGAGGACGAAACCAAGACACCATTTTTTTCATTTGTATCTGTCTACATATGGGGGCCTCTAACACCATTTAATATACCTCGGCTGACATATTTTATTAATGTTATCAGAAGGTAGTAGAATTTTTCCATATGTTGAAAATGTCAATAGGCTTAGCCTATATGCTGAAAGGAACTAGCTCAATATGCAATTGTTTCAAAATTATTGAGTAGAGGGACCTGAATTGAAATTAGGATGTCAGAATCAGTGGTGAAATTTAATTGTGAAAAGAACGCCTTTAGACATTAGCAAACATCTGCTGAATGTGTTCTATGAGCCAAGCATTGTGCTAATAGTGTTAAAAATATAGTACTTAGGGGCCAAGGAGATAGCTCCGTGGCACAAGTGCCTTCCTGACAAGTGCAAGGTCATGAGTTTGAACCCTGGTTCCCCCCCCCAAAAAAAAAGAAATATATATATATATATATATATATAATTTCGAAGTAGCACTTATTGTGTAATACTGAAAATAGGACATTAAAAGACTTGGTTGCAAGAAAATGTAATGATGGAGAGATGGAGAGGAAGAGGGAGAAAAAGACTGACAGAGGAGAGAGTAGAGAAGAGAGAGAGAGAGAGAGAGAGAGAGAGAGAGAGAGAGAGAGAGAGAGGACAGAAAAATGGATGGGGATGTGTGAAGTCTGAGTCTGGCTTTGAACTGTGAGCCAGGGTCAGGGGCATTCCTAGGACCCAAAGAACCTTGTATACCCAGCCAGATAGTGAACTAAAGGTGGCAGATGAATTTGGACAGACGTTTATGAGTTGAGTAAACAGTTCAGATGGTATCTTAACAAGGTCTCTAGCTGGAATATTGGGCACATTAGGCTGGGCAGAAATGAGACTGACCACAACACAGATTACAGGAATGCAAAGAGTGAACATGGCAATGAAGGACTCAGATAAGGGAAAAACGCCTGCAGGAATTCACCACGTTTCCTAGGTAGGTTAGGAAACAAACATGAAGTCCACTATTGACTTGTTAAGAACTGAGATGCTCACGGGACATCCCAGAAAATATAGGCACTCGCCGAACTCACCCAGGCCTAGGGCTCAGCGAGGAGAGCGAGATGGAGGTGCCAAGCTAGCAATGTGGCAGTGGTTCTGGGGCGCAAACAGGTAGCAAGAGTAGAGCAAGAACAGGAGTCTGAGTCTGGAACCTCAGGAAGTAATCTTGGAGGTGTAAATGGAGGAAGGAACACAAAAATTAGGAGAAGCAGTGACTTAAAGAAGCAAGTGGATTGATAGAAGGAAAAGTGGAAGTTCTGGAGCAGGAAAAAATGTAGTTAAAACCTGGCAAGGATGGAATCATCTGGGAATTTTAAATGGTGCAAATTTAATTTTGGTGGAATTAGGTGATTCTGGTGCCAGAATACAGTAGGAATCACGAGGAATTTAAAAGCAATAAATAGTGACATAGAGAACTCTTTTTAAAAGCATATCTACAAAAGAAATGGCAAATAGGAAATTGCCAGAAAAGTGGTCAAGAAAGAAAATTTTGCCAGGATGGGACACTGGAGCCTGTTCATTGGCAGGAGGGAAGCCACCCGCTGATGGGCGTGTTCCCAGGACAGAGCTACAGACAGCTCTGCTGCAAATGCAAGAAGTCCTTCTGGGAGCCTCTTCACTGAGAAAATGATTGCGGTGCTCCCAAAATGCAGCTTGACTTTCAGAAGACTCTTTTATCAGTTGTAAGAAAGTTGCTGTGCCCTTTAAAAAAAACTTAATTAAGATTTAGACCCATATCACATTTTATGTAACCTAGAGTCCTTAAGTCCCTAGAATCGCTTAAATAAGATAAAGCTGCTGGAAAGGGAATCTCGCACTAACAAGCAACAGCAAAAATGAGTTTCTCATCAGTTAACCATAGACTACAAAAGAGTTGTAAAATATTAAGGAAGTTGCAGTTGCATTAAAGAAAGGGATACTTCAGCTTGTGCATTTAGTTTTAGATTTTTCATTTTCCAGCCAGCATACCTTGAAGGAAAGATAACATAATTTCCTTGCTATTTTTCTAGTGGAACGATCAGGAATTAAAATACTAAACTCAAGAAAGAAGGTTATTTTTCTCAGTAACTTATTTTCCGTTCAGTTTTTTAAAATGCTAATTAATTTATGACTGGGATGAGTGCAGGTTTTTCTAGTAAATATAATATTAACTGGCATATAGTAAGTATTCAGTAAATATTTATGAAAGAAGAATTTCCTGATTTTTACTTTTATAGAATCAAACAAGTCACAATTAAAATATTCTTTCATAAAAGCTCTTCTCAGTAGGAAACTCTAAACTCTTACAAATGAAATGCTATTTGTTTTGTCTAGTATTTCCATCTAGGTGAGTTGAGATTTTTATCCACAGTTGTGTTACAGGCTTGTTTGGGGGCTGACAGGAATTCTTATCCTGTGTGACATGTGACCCAGCCAGACACTCATTTAGCTTCAAATCTAAACGAGAAAAGAAGAAATATGAAATGCCAAATTTATGCACCTTTCAAAACAAGGATAAAAGTTGAAACTATGAGCCCTTCTTATCTGTAAATTATTTTTCTGGATGGTTTATTAAGTAATTGGAACATTGCCCGATATCTTCAGAAAGAGAAGACGGGAGTGGGGAGGAGCAGAAGAAGGAGTTGGTCAGGGACAAATGAATGTTGAGAAGAAGGTTATAGGTGAAAATGAGATGGCATAGGTCAGGTTCTGAGACTGTCATGATATTTATGGATTGTACTGTAAGGTAGTTGCTTAATTTGTGTTTTCATAAATGATCTGTTCTATCTCAGCTTTGTAAGGCTTTGTAAATTTCAAAACAACAAAATGCAATACTAATGGACTTTCTTTTATAAGACTTGCACAAGTGCTAATATGAATATAAATGTACATTGCTCTACAGTTCTCCTTCAGTTTATATCTGAATGTAGTGGAGGATCATTTATCATTTTTGGGGGCTGGGGAGATAGCTCAGGGGCACAAGTGCCTGCCTGGCAAGTGCAAGGTCCTGAGTTCAATCCCTGGTTCCAGAAAAAGAAAAAAAAATTGTTTGTCTATATAATTGCTGTTGCATGCTTCCACGTAAATCGGAAACAAAGGCCTCTCTTTGTTTTTGTTAGCTTTTTTCTTATCTATTTTAGCTTCTTAATATTTTTCTGACTAGATATTAGCAGAGTCATGGTCATAAAGACATTTGTTCTACACTTTGTGGTTCTGTGCAATAAGAAAAAAATAGTTATAATTCAATGAATTGAAGTTTTTTTTTTCCACTGAAACTTCAGGCTGTAAATACTTGACACTCTGGGATAGATTATTTAATGCTTTCTTCATATTGTAAAAATGGCACAAATTCATATTATCTTCAACATATTTATGTAGAATCTGTAGCATTTCTGCACATATTACAAGAAATGCAAAATTTGAGGTTTGTAATATTATGTAATTAAATCCTGGTAAGAAGATAAAACAGGGGCTGGGGAGATAGCTCTGAGGCACAAGTGCCTGCTGGGCAAGTGCAAGGTTGTGAGTTCGAACCCTGGTCCCCAAAAAAAAAAAAAAAAAGAAGATAAAATACTTTTGTGATATTCACCTTAATTTACCTTAACATCAGACTCACATTAATTTATGGAGTATTAAAACAATTTCGGAAAGTGTGAGCTCATGTTAATTAAGTCAATTACAGTTTGAAGATTCCTCATCCAAAATGCTTGGTGCCAGGGTGGCTTTTGAATTTTTTAATATTTGGGAAGAATTTCATCTCCATAATGAAATACCTTGGAGGAGTAACTCAAGTTTAAAAATAAAATTAATTTTGTATATATATATATATATATATATATATATATATATATATATCTACTACACATAGCCTGAAGATAAGTTCATATGATAGTTTTAATAAATTCATGCATGAAACAATAAAATTGCCTGCTTCGATCATGTTACCAATGAAAATGTTCCACACTTTAGAGTATTTTGGGTTTCAGATTTTTAGTATTGAGATGCTTAACCTGTGTATGACTTTTAATTTTATCTTCATTATGATGTACTGACTTTTATGACACAGAAAGTAGTAATTCTAAAGAAATGCTCAACTTGCTCAGGATCACACATAAGATGAGAATAAGCTATGAACCTATTACTCTAGAAGCCAAATCAAATTTTATTTCTATTCTGTTACAGCTATTTCTGCAGTGAATGTGCTCTGTAATCTATAACTTTTCCAATTATTTGTGTAAAAGAATGCTATTAATTATAAATTAGGTTTTTCCAATTTTTTTGATTCCATATATACTAAAGCGAACTTTGTGTAATTTATTCATTACTACAACAACTACTACTATTACTACTATAGCAATAATTTATGCCCTGGCCCTTTTTTATTTATTTTGCTTTAATTTTTAAAATTGATATATAAAAGCACTAAAATTATTCATATTTTTGAGGTACCAAGTGATGTTTTAATGTGTACACATTACAAAATGATGCCATTTGATGATCACATTCATCCTGAGGAATTTGTATCTTTACAGTATATGTCTTTGTTCTTTTATCTCTGGTCTCCTTCCCTCCCTGCTTTACATGTTGTGTTAGCTTTCTGTTCTGTAAGAAAAACTTTTAACATTTCAGAGGTTTCAGATCGCCTTAGTTTGGGCCCTTGCATTGGAACCGCAGGCAAGGGAGTGCAGGCTGGAGCAGCTCTGCCTCAGAGTGGATGGAGAGGGAGAGGGACAGGAAGGGCTCCCAGTCCTTTACAACATCAAGTCCCCTATGACACAGCTTCATCCGCTCAGCTGCACTGGCCCAAGCTTCCATCACCTCCCACTAGTGCCCTGGGTTGGGGGCCAAGCTCAAAACATCGGAGAATTTGGGGGACAGTCCAGGTCTAACTTGGGAAGTTTAGAAATTTACTTGCTATTCCTCTTTGTATTTAGGGCACATAACAAAAATTCAAGTAACCCCAGAAATTCAAAATCATCAGTTAGTTTAGGAGGTTGTTTAACTCTTCAATACATAAATCACACGTTGTGTATAGTGTTTAATACTATTAATGATTTTTTTTTCTTTTTTGAGACAGGGTCTCACTATGCTGTTCAGGCTGTCCTTGAGCTCACTTTTGTAGCCTAGGCAGGTCTCAAACTCACACTGATCCTCAGCCTCTGAAGTGCTGGGATTACAGGCATGTGCCACCACACCCGGCCCCTGTTAATGATTTTCTAACAGCAATCATTCTACATTGAAAATTGAGTGTGAAGGTACATACAGCTACAGCCTGCGCAGTTTTGTATAAATTATGCTCAATGGAATGTATTTTCATGGCATAAGTGGAATCTGATTGCTGATTTTATTTATTTTATTTATTTTCGGGATTATTAGAAAAGTGGTAAGAAATGCCAGCTGGATCGTGGGGGTCATTATTGAATTTCTCTGATGCTTTATCTTGTAAGTCTAGGCTACAATATCTTATCATCAGTGTTTAAGTTTGCTGCTTTACTGTCTTCCACTTGGAAACAAAGGAAAAAATACACATCAGCTCGTAGGGGTCTGAAAGATCTGTGCAGGATTTGCTCCCCTGTGTTGTGAACCGCTAACTCTGTGACCTTTAGAAAGTTCCTTCACCTCTTTTTTTCTTAGTTTAATCCTCTGTTAAATTACAGATGGAAATGCCCATTTCCCACAATGCTTGTGAGCTTTAAAATACAAAATATGGCGAACTTCCACTACCTGGGCTGAGGCATAGAACATAGTCAACAGTGGTAGCTGTTGTTTGTATCTTAAGTAGTTATTGCAAATATTGAACCCCTATTCACATTAATAGTGTGCTCTTTAAAAAGCAGGCACCTATTTACTTTGACTTTTTAGCCACAAGTTTAGGTTTAAGATGTATTGACATCTTAAGATGAAAAAGTCTGAAGAAATGTTTCCTTGCTTTCATTTATTTAAAAAAAATCCATTTAAATATTCAAAAATAATTTGATATTCAGAGTTTTAGTTGAAGATACAGGCACTTTTAAAAGTTCTTTCTTGATATGGAAGAAGAATTAGAAACAAAAGCCTAATTTTTAAAAGAAAAAGAGGCTGTGGTACTGCAAGCCTGAAGAATGTTCCTACCACTCTGGTTTCCTGTTGTGATATAATAATTAGCTATAAATTTTTACTTTATGTCAAATCTATGTTGGAAATGCCATGAGATTGAAGTGCACTTTGGACTAATGCTTTACCTTTATACAGTTATGAAATGCTAAAACTGTCATGCAAAAGGACTGTATTAGGTTTTAGCCAGAAGGGAAGATTTGTTTTATTAGAGTGCAGAAAAGGGAAAATGGCACCACTGGCTGACATCTCAGTGTACAAGCTTTCAGTGGGTGTATGGCTCTCTAATAAAATTGCCCAAGTTTCTGAGCCAGTGGATTCACTGATTATCTGATCCACTCTCCTCACTTCACAGTTTAACCTAAGAAATTTGTGTGGGTTTGGAGGTTGCACTGGCAACTGTGGTAGCATGAGCAGAGCTGGACACTCTATTCATAGTACTGTGATAAGCTGCACTCAGCATTAGCAATCAACAACTTCAGGTTCAAGATTTCTGTACAAGGAAGGGTAACCTTTGGAAATGAAAAATGTTACAGATACACAACTTATTTATAAGTGATGATGGCTAATGATTGTCTTGGAATACACCCAAGGAGATTAGTTAGTGCACCGTTGGGCCTGTCAGGGTGGATCATGCGGGTGTGATCTTGGAGAGGCTGTCAGGTCCAGGGTCCTTTACCTCCTCATCTTACCTTGTCCTCTGCTTCCTGGCTGACACAGTATGAGTACAGTTCCTTCTCCATGACATTTCTGCTTTAGAGTCTGTGAGCCAAAGTACCCTCTCCCTTATGTCAAGAGCTTCAGATATTTTGCCCTGGTAGCAGAAAGCAGATTAATACACAATTGTGCATCACTGTGCCTTGAACCAAAGAATGTATATTTTATTTTTTATTTCATGAACGGTCTATTTCCTGGGTGTCAGAATTTACCTGTCATCATAAAAGCTATTGAAAATAAGTGTGGGAGTATAAAGGCTGGTCCGTACTCATTACTGTATTATATCATGTAAGATATAGCTGAAAAAAATGTGCTAAGGAGCACATATAACTGGTATATAACTTCATTTTTGTTTTGGTGTAACATTGAACATTACTGATTAGAAATGTGCTATTGATGTCATTGCTATTATGAAAGAGCTGATTATGACAGCAAAACATTTCAGAAAGCAAATAGTCTAATAACAAAATGATTACTACTCAAGTTTAATTCTAGGAACCTGCCTAGAATTTTTAGGGAACAAATAATTTTCCTGTCTCTTTTTCAGCTGTTTCACACAGGAGATGCTCTGGGCCCTCTATCCATCGCAGTGTAAAAGAAAATAGAATTTTAAGGACTTTTGATTAGACATACCCTATGTCATCAGATTTGCATCTCTATTTATTTTTTTATATTTTATTTTTATTTATTTATTTATTTCTTGTTTCAGAACTTTTTTTGTTTGTTTATTCACTCATTTTTATGGCTGGCTCAGCCCACCCTGAGGGTAGGGCTGGCACGGCATGTGGTGCCAGGGATTGAACCGTGGTCCCTGAAGCCGCCTAAGCTTTCCCAAGCAGGCGCTTTAGACCACTGAACCATCCTGCCACGCCCCTCTCTTTAAATTTAATATATTTTCCAAAGTAATTTCATTTCTTTTTAAAGCTTACTTTGAAGAGCTTTTTCTTACGTTTGTACTTCTTTGGCTTTGTTCATGCTTTGAAATATGTGCATTAGGATTAAAAAATAAATGCATGCTTTTTCTGATCTTGGGAGGAACATTAATTTCTAGTTATTCATTACTTCAATTTTCTACCTTTTTTACTGATCAACCAGGTTTTAATCTTAATATTTAATGCTTTTCCTTATTTCTTTAAAATTATAAAGCCAATTATGTTCATTGGGTTTGGTTAGTTGGATTTTTGGTTAATTAGAAAATGTAAAGCAGTATACAGCAGAAAAATTTTGTCTCTCACACGTTGGTCAGAAATATTCTTTATAGGGGTAGGCAAGATAGCTCAGCAGATTAAAGCACCTGCTTAGGCAAACTCAGGCAAGTGCGGAGACCTTGGTTCAATCCCTGGTCCCACATGTTGTGCAAGGTCCACCCGCAGGGCAGAGTGAGCCGGCCAGAATCTGGACATAGTGCTGTATGCCTGTAATCCCAGTGTCAGGAAGGCTGAAAACAGGAGGATCACTATGAGTCCAAGGTGTGTAGTGCTACTCTGTAATGACTAAATACATATAAAAAGAGAAATATTCATTCCGATATTAAACTTAATATCTCCCGTCTACCTATTTCTTTATCTGTCTGATGGCTTTCTCTCATCACTTCTAGTTGCATCATTTACTCTGATCTTAGAAAACTCATTTATAGGAGGAGGACAGGCACATCCCCTACATCATAGACTGAGGAATAAGTGAAGCGATTCCTATTAAGTGACTAGCAGAGTGCCTGATGCATCTCCAGTGCCTGATGAATGCCAATGACTTCTGCCTTGTTCATTTACATTGCACGTACCAGCACCACTATGCAAGTGTACACATGTAAAATTTAAACCAAGAAATAAAAACTGAAATGTTATCCTAATGCATGGATTGCCACGCCCCATACTGGAGGCAGCTTGGGACAATAGGACTTGCAAGGAGGATTAAGACAATGTTTTCAAATATCTTCATGCAACTCCATTTCCTTTGAAGTTTAAATCTTGAAATAGAATTCTAAAGTTTGCAAAAAGTACTTGTTGTGTTGTGATCGTTCTTATACTAAATGAAGACATTTTAAACTATATCTTGGGATGTTCTAGTTTGAGGTACTAGCAGCTGTATGGTAGTGGATTTAATAGCAGAAATTAATTTTTAGAGTTCATTAAGCGTATCCCCTTACCACTACTGCCCTCTCACAAGTCCTGTGCTGATATTTTCAGCCTTACTATCCTTGCTCACTATTGGGTTCTCCCATTCTGTCCCCTTGAACTCTGAGCACTTAGCCCCCCTACTTTCTACATGTACAAGTCACAGCACAATAAATAACACTAATTCTATATTAAACCCAAACACACTTCAGCCCAAAGCCTAGAGATTCTCTGGAAAACCTAAGTCAGCAAAACTCCCTTACTATGCCTGGGCAAATGAAATTGAAGTTTACTACCTAGCGAACACTGCACAATGAAAAGAAGGTGACAGTCACTACTAGTGGACCGGCTTGTCCTCATTTATGGCTTGGTGAATGTCCTCACATTTGTGCATTCTATTAATATACAGTAGTTCTACCTGATCTCTGATTTAGATTTCTGTGGTTTCTAATGAATCATAGCCTGGAATTATTTAATGGAAAATTCCAGAAAAAAAAACTTTATAAATTTTAGAAACTGTACTTCAATTTGAGTGCCATCCTGAAACCTCATGCTATTTCTGTCCTGCTGGAAATGTTAACTACCTCTCTGTCCAGAGTGACTACTCTGGATGTGAGCTCTCCTCTTTGTCAAGAGCTATCTCGGTTATCTGATGGTCATAGTATTGTTGCCTTCACGTGGAAGTGATCCCTGCGCAGCCTCTTAGTGCTGCCTCGTGTCTCCTTCACGGCGCTTAGTCTCGTTGCCTAGGCCTTGTATGACCTCCTGCCATCGCAGGAATTAGGGGGAACGAAGTATAGCGCTGTGAGAGACAGGACAGATAAAGGGCAACCATACCTGTATAACGTTTACCACATATGCTGCTAGAATGATTTCATTTTATTATTAGGTATTGTTAACTTTATACTATATGTGTATATATCTTTTTTTGTTGATTTTTTTTTTTTCAGAACCAGGGATTGAACTCAGGCCCTTGCACTTGCCAGGCAAGCGCTTATTTTACTGAGCTATCTCCCCAGACCCCTATAATTTATAAATTTCAGCTTATAGCAATGAGGTTTTACGCTGTCTGTAGTTTCAAGCACTTATGAAAAGTTTGGAACATATCCCTAATTTACACTTTAAATAGTGTCCTTGTTTCCTTGCTGCATGTTATGCTTATGTTTAATATGAATTAGAAAAACAGTAAAACAGTAAAAATAGTACAAATGCAATACACAGCTGAGATATGAATGTGTTAAGTTTTTATTATCAGAGATAATTTTCCCAAGTAGCTAGACTTAAAAAATATTTTTATGCTGTATTGCATGTGCTCTGTATTAGGGGCTTTACTTATGTCCCGTTTTTTCCTATAAAACTTAAAGAGCTCCTAACGACTATATAGTTATGTTTTATAAGAAGATTTCTGTTTCTTGCTGAAGTTATTTTAGCACAATTAACTTATCTATGATTATTGCTTAAAAACAAAGTGGTCATATCAGGAAATATGGATGTTGCATTTTAAAGAATTTTGAGTATATTTGAAAGATTATTTTTTGTTTTGCAATTTAAACCTGCTGTATTAATTTGATATTTATTCAGTACTTTATTCTCACGATTTGTATTTGTCAAATTTCTGTTTTTCCAGACTCTGTTATTATGTTAATAGTATAACCATAGAAACTCCACCCATAGGTAACAATGAGAACTCTTACTATATTAAGGTACTTTCTAGTGAAGAAAGAAATCAAGAAGAGAAATATAAAAGTTGGAAAAATAAAAGAAATGGGAAACTTGGGAAGAAAACAACTGAAAAACATTTGGCAGAGAGACATACATTTTTTCTCTTTTGGCACAGTGAGATCAATTGTGTCAATATTTCTCTTCTTGAATCTTCTATGACTATGAAGAACAAAACCATGACTTGTTAAGGAATAATGCATTTCCAATTGGTGAAACTGGGTTAAGATCATAGCTTATTTTATAAATTTGTTCTTAAGGCATTGTTTTCCATCCCTGTGAGGAGAGCTCCAGTCACAATTACTAACTACCAGAAAGTTGATTTAAGCCAATATATTTTCATAGATGTTCACAGATGTCTATGTTTGACTGGTTAGAATTGTAGCCACTGACTAGCTTTGGATAACTTAATCAAAAGAGATAACTACAAAGCTCCAGGGTAGTCACAATAATCAGGAAAATTTTGTTTTCCAAAGGGTATTTGGAGCCAAACACGGAGGTCCATGTCCATAATCTCAGAATTCACGGGGTTCAGGCAGAAGGATCCTTATAAGTTTAAGGGCAGCCTGGGCTACATAGTGAGTTCAAGGCCAACCTAAACTACAGAGCAAAAGCAAGTCTCAACAACAAAAGCAAAAACAAAAAGAAAATGAAGGGCTGGGGAGATAGCTCAGTAGAATAAGCACTTGCCTGGCAAGTGCAAGGGCATGAGTTCAATCCCTGGTTCCACAAAAAAAAAAAAAAGAAAAGAAGAAGAAAAATGAAAGGAGTGGCATGCTAGTGCTGGTTTACTGCATTATAGAAAGGCGTTTATTATGTTTGCAGTTTATTGGATTCTGGACATTGGAAGCAGGAGCACAACACTAGTCTTATTTTTTCTACAGTATTTGCAAAATTTAACAACAGGAGAAAATCTGTTGCTTTGGTTACTCTAACTCTTCATTCCTTTGATGTGGTAGGTATCTGTTCAGGCATAACGCTAGTGCTCTCTTTGTCCTAACTGTAATTCTTATTGTGGGTCTTTTGCCCTTCATGTGCAAGTAGTGTCATTTAACTTCTCCGCTGTTCTCCGTCTCTTTGTGAAGGCCCTTGCGCGGTTATGAGTTTCTTAACAGGTGTTGCAAGCACAAAGGTTTCACAGGTGTGCAAATGGTAATAGTCGTAGGATTTATTTTTGCTAGTATTTTATGAAGGCAATTATGCTGCCTTCCTGCGAGATGAAATGCTAGCCCAACTGTGCAGAGTAGAGGCAATTTACTGCAAGCAGGAGGTGAAGTGCCGCGTGCAGCCTTTGCCAAGAGAAGAGCAGGTGTTCCTAGGGACCCAAGACAAGGCTTCTTCAGAAAGTCACAGTCCAGGGCTCTGACAGTAAACCTTTCTTTCTGGTAACTTACCCCACCCCAAGCAGGAAGCTTGCACCCACGAAGTCGATTTATTGAATGCTTTCAAGTCAATTCTCCTACTTTTCACAATATCCTGACCATGCCAAAACATTTTATGAATTACATGAATCAAACCTCTCAGTTCTTGCTTGGTGCCTCAAATGTAGTCATGGCAACTATCCTAAAGAGTAAATATATACCTGATGCTTGTGCCAAAGGTGAGAGATTTGGAGCTGGTAACAGCAGGAAGAATATTTTTAGAGTAGAAGGAGGAGGAGAAAATGAAAGGGAAAGAATATTACTAATCTTTCCTCGTTGTTTCTTTATGTGCTGATATTTTTCTTTTACCATAGAGTATAAGACAGAAAATGAAAAATGAGGGGAAGTTATCTTCTCATCATGATAACCCCTGACAACTAACTTCTAAAGAGAAGTTTTTTAAATCAATGAATTAATTAGCTTACTTGTTCTTGGCTCAGGGTTTTGGCTCTTCTCATCCCCGACTGCCCAGTTCTGTCACACATTAACTGTCATTTGGGGGTACCTGGCAGAGCAAAGGTACATACCTAAAGCACAGGAAGAAAAGGAGGCACAGAAGACAGGTGGGGCCCCACAGTCTAAGGGTCACAAGCTCAGTGACACAGGATCATCATGCTCCATTTTGTATAGTTTCTACCATCTTTCAATAGTGCCACTCCGGAAACAGGAACCAGATCTTTACCATGTGGTACTTGTTTTAGTTCCTCTTCTCTCGTTGCTGGGACAAATACTCAACACCCAAAATGAGAGAAGGAAAGGTTTATTTAGTTCACAGTTACTGGAGGTTTCAGTCCATATTAAGCTGGCTCCAAGGCAGAATGGCACTTGGTAGAGGGCAGCCTTTCATGGCGGCAGCGAAGAGCAAGAGGGCAGGGAGCGCTAGCAGCAGCTCAAGCAGCTAACTTCTCTTCTTCCCTTACAATTAAATGCAAATCACCTGTCCTAGGGGAGGTGCAGCACCTATTTCCACAATAATCAATTACAAATTCCAGAAGCTGCCCCATGACCTCATGAGGCTTTGGAGGGACACCTATATTGAAAATGTAACAGTACTTAAGGAGACTTTCAAGATGTCATCTGTAGCAAGGAAGATTCAAGAAGAGTTTACATGGGTAAAAACAAAACTTGAGTCTTACCACTTACAAATTAACTTTTCTTCTAGTATTTTGTTTTTCTTTGAAAAGGACAGCTTTAGTAATGTGATACATTCCACTCATCTTTCTTCCCTATGTAATACCTTTCTTTTCTTTATAAGGTTTTAAAACCAGACTCTGAACTCTTTCTGTCCCTAACTTTGATTGATTTCTTTTGTCTGCCATCCTTTTTTGGATTTTGTGAGGTCAGTTACTCCCTGAGATAAGAGAATACAAAGAGAGAACAGAAAGACAGAAAAGTTTCAGAGGCCAGCAGCTTATGGTGAATAGTTGATCTGGCATCAAGTGGCTGTTAGGAAAGGGTGACAAGCCATATCACATCACGAAAAACAACTTGTTGGTCGTTATGCTCCTCTTTAATTCAACAATCCTATTGAAAATAATGAGGCATTTTATAGCTTTTGTACTGAATATCTTGATGGCATGCTTTTTATATTTGTTATGAGGGTAGTGAATTTCATAGTCACAAAATACACTCTGAATAACCACTGCAAATATATGAAGTGCAAAATCTGGGAACTCAGAAGTACCTGGACTATGCAGACATGGAGGCACATTTTGTGATAACTGAGGCGGGTATTATCTCTGGTGGAAAGGGCCTGCTGGGCATCGGAATCTTCAGTCAGGAGTGTGGAGCATCACTTGGGAATGTATAGAAATACAGAATCACAACTTCCCCTGAGATACACCAGGTGAGAAACTCAAAGATTTGAGCCCTAGCTGTCTGTGCATTTATACTGTGGGAAATTCTGACACATATTAAATTTTGAGAATCACACCCTGACTATGATGAGCCTTCCTTACTAGACATATTACCTTCCCTGTAGTCTTAAAACTAGTTTATGTCAGCCCATACTAATTGTAGCTCATATACCTAGTGCACTAAACGTTGTTCCATAAACTATGCTGACATCTTTACATATGTTATCACATTCTTGCAACAGTCCAGTAAACAAATGGCATTTTGGCTTCATTTTAACAGTATGGATGCTCATATTTATAGTGATTAGTTTTTACAAGTTTAAATAAGTAATGAATGATAAGGGCTGGGACCTACACTCTTTAAATCTGTACACCTAACTGCAGAACAGTACCTCCTCTCTATTTATGGAACTCGAGGTAATTAGACACCTGTGTTAGAATAAAATAGTCCTGGATCCAGAGGGATCCCATTTAATCCTTTGGAAATCTGTTTTTCATTACTGGTGTCCCATGTACCTGGGTTCATCTAGAAATGATTGACTTCTCCTCTGCCACAGTCTAGTTCTCTGTCTCCAGCTAAAATCAGATTTAAGATGGACCTAATCCTGAAAGCTCCCTTGATTTTCTTGTGGAAATTTTTCTTTCTGGGGCATTTGCCACCCATTTTGGTTGTCAACTTCCATGCCTGAAATTTGGTTGTTAAGCACTGGGAGTATGCCTCCTGTGTGGAATCTCCCAGATGAATTGCAAAGATATCCAGGAAAGGACATCTAGCTGTTAGTGCCTTCTCTTTGTTTCCACAAGGGCTCTGTACATGGGAGGCATCCAGTGAGCCTTGCTCACTAGCAAAGATGTTTATAATGTTTATGTGAATACAGCTCCTGTTTGGGTGAGGAAAGGGCCCACCCACAGCACTGCAGCAAATAGGATGAAAGAAGTGGATCGTGCTTGGCAAAAGGTCCAAAAGTAGAAATAGCTGCTGCCGTTGTTATTGTTAACTTGAATTTGTAAACATCTTCAGTGTACATTAAGGGGAATTTCAAATGTTTCCATGAAGTACCACTAGGATTTCTCCCCTCTGCTGTATCACTGAGTCACCCACAAACTCTTCTTTTTTCTTGTACTTGAATCCAGGGGTTTTGAATGAGAGGATAGCATGTTTCTTTTTTTAATGAACTTATTTTTCATCCCGTGAAAAGATGCTTTCAAATAAGGCAATTTCACTTTCTAGCTACAACTGGAAGCAACACTGCATTTAAAAAAAGCTTTTTTGAAATTGTTGCTACAGGCTTGACCTACATACTAATTACGTTTGTTGGAAATTGGTGCATATACATACTGCATCTTGGTCATCTCTACTTTCATATTCCTCCCCTCTCTCTCCTTTCTCAGATCCCAGAAATGTTTTAAAAGTTGAATGAGAGTTGAGATTTTTATTATGTGAGGAATAAAACATGTATGAATGCTCTATTTCATTAGTATTACATGTCACATATATTTATAAAGCTTCTAATTGCCATATGTGCTTAAACGTCTTTGCATTTCTTTAAATATCAGGGTCTGTGGAATTTACAATAAATAGTTTTCACATTCATACATATGTGTAGTTTGAAAACTAAAAACTAGCATCTTTATTGTAAAAGAAAGATGTTCATTGCAGATAATAGAAATAAAATAACACATTATAATAATACAAATGATTGTTTCTTATCCATACATTCATAATATATAAGTTAGCATATATCCAGTATTCTTCTGTCTTTCACATACAAAGAATTAAGATACTCAATGAAAACTTAATCCTATAAAAATCTAATATATATATTACTCCATTGTGAAGTGAAAGGAGCACACACACACACACACACACACACACAAAAAAAAAAATATATATATATATATATATATATGTATCCACTTAATGGTAGGAGAGAATATGGGGGGGAAGTTTACAGTATAAATTTTCCAAATTTCTTTCTAAAGGAGAGGTCTGCTTCACCAATGATATGGGCATTGGTAACTGCCCAGAATACAGTAGTCTCTGGAAATCTTAAATATAGTGCTCTAAGATATAGTTCCTTATTCTCTAAGTCACGTTAGAATAATTTCATAGAATTAAAGTAGAGGTCAGTGATTGTCTATTCCATCTTAGCATCTTTGATCTATTCATTTTGCAACCTCTAAACAGAGTAGTGTGTAGGTACATTAAACTAGTTAGTGCTAGCCTTACCATCTAGCTCAATCAACATATTTTTTCTACTGGCCACCTTTCATACATGTTTTTAAATTTTTATTTGGTCCAGGGTCTTGCTATGCAGTTCAGACTCATAGTGATCCTCCTCTCTCTGCCTCCCCAGCACTGGGATTACAAGCATGTAGCACCACACCCAGTTTTAGGGATAGCACAGCAAATCTGAGGTTCCAGGGCCAGCACAGCATGTGGTACCTGGGAACGAATTCAGGACCTTGAGCTTGCCAAGTAGGCACTTAGACTGTATTGACCACTTTTAAAATACTGTATTGTTAAATGTGAACATCCCTTATGTTATCCAGAAAAAAAAACTAAGTGCCTAACAGATAGGAATTTCAGACAGACAGACAGATAGACACACACATACCCACCCACACACACACAAATTTAATAAGAAAAGCTTGAATACAGATTTTCCCTGGTAGTAATTTTCAGTATGTAATATTAAACCTACCTTTAGTAAAAGTCACTTCTTCATAATATTCAACAAGAGGCCTGCCAAGTTGTTTATTGAAAATGTGTCCTGAAACTTTTGAACTTTTAGTCTTTTTATGGTATATTATAATTAAAAGGCAAAGTATAAAGCAAATTTGCTGAAAAGATTAATAGCTCGTGGATGTTTAATCATGAAAGACCTGCCTAATCAGTCCCTACCTGACCACGTCTTACATACCACACAGACAGAGACTTTAAAGCAAATAATCTGCATTTGAATTGCTATCTGTTAAATTCTTTATAAGAGCCACTGAAGTATGCATTTTCAATAAAATATCTTGTGCACTGCACTTCGGGAAAGACATGAATTTTAATACATTTCTAAATAGCTGATAAGAAAGCAAATTGTGGCTTATTCACAACTCTCAAATGACAACCTTAGACCTACAGCCAAATCAAAGATGGATTCTACCTTAAAGTTAGTTTGTGGGGTACTTTCTTCATATGTAGGAGACCCTCCATATTAGGTATGCTTTCATGAACTTTTGTAGAGTGTGTCAATATGTCAAGCAGTCAAGTATGTAGCCCCAGGTAATTCAAAGAGTAATAATTTCTACTTGTGCTTTTGACATGTCAAAAATAAAAGATTGTACATAACTGAGGAAAGACAAATAAATAATTTTATGACAAACATAAATAATAGTGTTTTTATTATTCTGTAAGATAGATAGCTGTAAGTAACAGTGTTATAAATAATGGTTACAAATAATGCTAAATGTATTTGTTTCTAATCTTGTGCTTTGGTAGTCACGTGGAGAATAAATATTCTTTTTAAGGATGTTAGGGTCTGAAGGCACTCTGGTTTTCTTTTGCTACATGGTCTTGGAGAACTGCAGTAAGACATGGTCATCATCCAAAGGAATAAAGAATAAGGCCCTCTGGCCTTTTCTAGAATTCTCAGTTGACTCATAATCATTCACTTTATGTAGTTTTATTTATTTAACTTTATTTATTTATTGTTTTTTCATTTTTATTACTATTAATAAGAAATTACAATGTGACAGTTTCAAAACATGTTAGTACATTCACAATAATTGATACAATGCATATTGTTTTCCTTGTAGTTATACAGGGCACAAGGTGTATACATAAATTTTCTAGTGGTTATTGGTACAATAGATTTACTCTCTTTGATCTAAGAGAAGGTAGTTGTATGCATAGTCAAATGTTCCATAATGGTAGTGTTTTACTGGTGAAACTGGCAATGTTGGAAGCTGTTGATTTGAGCTTTTTACAGTTCAGCATACTAAACCACCCTTACGTTTTATTTGTGATGTTTAAACTTTGTGCTGGACGGATAAGGGCAAGTTAAAGCAAGACCTGTATAACAAAACGTGTAGTTTTTGTGTCTCCCAAAATCAGTCAAATCCCCTCAGGATTTACTTTGGAACCATGTACCGTGTTTTATAGAACTGTTGTCAGTGTCAGCCATCTGGATGAGTCACGGCCATTGCTTGAGCAGTTTGCTCACTGTGAAAGCCCCAGAGAATGTGTTCTCCCTAGGTGACTCTCCTTAGGCACACTATATACACTCAATCCCTTTTTTTTCTGTGGTCCCTTAATCTCCTTGAACAGAAAATTTGGGAAACCACTGACTTACAGGATATTACAGCACAGGTTCTGTTCTATCCTGAGTCCTCACTGACCTTGAAGGGCTAGGGCTAGAATATTGGCTATCCTTGTAGCCTTTCTTTTTTCTCTTAAGTTTTGGTCTGTAAATGTATATTCTTAGCTCTCCAGAAGAAAAGCTTAGTGATACTATTACTCTAAAATAGCAGTTCTCAACCTGTGGGTCGCGACCCCAGTAGGGGTTGAAGGACCAAAACACAGGGGTCACCTAAAGCCATTCCGAGTCATAAATGTAGCAAAATTACAGTTTTGAAGTAGCCACCAAAGTTATTTTTTGTTTTGGGGTCACCGCAACATGAGGAACTGTATTGCGGGGTCACGACATTAGAAAGGTTGAGAACCACTGCTCTAAAACATGGGTGCTTGAGCTTAACATCACTGTTTTCTGATATGTTCTAATAGATCTCTATGGAATGTGATAAAAGTAGTTACACATTTTTTACACAGACATTTAGAAATATAAGCATGTACCAAATTTTAGCCTGTCCACCCTTTCGCATTTTTCCAGTCTCTTACTCTCATTTAATACCCTTTTTTTGTTTCCTTGTAAACCAACCATTTGCTTGAGAGAGAGTATAACAGTAACTGAAATTACATTAGAAGCAGCATACATCTAAAAGACATAATGACAGGCATTCCAAGCACAGTTTTAGTGTTATATATTGCTAACATCAGTGTGAAAATCCTTTTGAGTTTTCTTAAAACTATTGCCTGATTCACCCTGTGCATATAACTGCATAGTTTTGCTCATGCTATGTTTCCTCTCTTTTCTGCTTCCAGTCACTTTGCTGTTTAACCTTTAAATCTTTGATTTCCATTGAGCTGTGTTATGCCTCTGCATTTTTATTCCTTCTTTTGAGTTCTTACACTATAGAGACTATATGATATTTGCACGTGTAAGTCCGGTTTATTTCACTTATGAGTATATATTCAAGGTACATCCATTTATATATGAATTCTCCTAATTTATCATTCTTTATAGCTGAATAATATTCCATTGTATAAAAATACCACATCTTTTTCATTCTTCATTTGATGGGAATTTTGGCTATAATAGCCAAAGATTTGGCTATTACAAATTGGGCTGCTATAAACATAGGTGCACAGATATTACTATGGTATTATGTTTTCAGTTCTTCTGGCAAAATTCCCAGTAGGGGGACAGCTGGGTTCAATGGGATTTCCAACTCCCGATTTTTAAGAAGCTTTCCATAATGGTTGCACCAGTCTGCATTCCCACCAGGAGGGGAGACTGTTCCTTTTTCCCCACAGCCTCTCTAGCATTTGTTGCTGGTTGATTTCTTTATGATAGCCATTCTTTCTGGGGTGAGATGGTATCTAAATGTTTTAATTTGCCTTTCATGAATGGCTAGCGATGTGGAGCATTTCTTCATATATTTGTAGGCTTGTTGAATTTCTTTCTCTGAGAAGTGTGTGTTCATCTCAGATGCCCATTTCTGGATTGGGTCTTTGAATTTTGGGGTCCTGATGGTTTCTAGTTCTTCATAAATTTTAGATAGAAGACCTTTGTCTGAATACTTAGCTAAAATCTTTTTGAAATTTGTGGGTTGTCTTTTCACTCCGTTGGTAATTTCTTTCGACGTGCAAAAAGTTCTTAACCACAGAGGGCCTCAGTTGTTGATTCTTTCAAGTGTCAAACGTGCATTTTGATTTTTGTCCATGAACTCTTTGCCAACCCCGATGTTTTCAAGATTTTCTCCCACTGTATCTTCCAGGAGATTTAATATCTCTCTTTTAATATTTAAATCTTTAATCCATTTTGACTTTAGTTCAGTTCATGGTGATAGACCTGGGTCAAGTTTTAGTTTTCACCACATAGAGAGCCAATTTTTCTAGCACTATTTATTAAAGAGGCTATCTTTCCTCCAATAAACATGTTTGGTCCCTTTGTCAAAAATAAGGTGGCTGAGTGTTTTAGTATTTGCTTCTACATCTATTCTGTTGATCATCAGGTCTATTTTTTTTTTTTTTTTGCCAATCCATGCTGATTTTATCACTGTAGCTTTGTAGTATAATCTTAGGTCAGGGATTGTAATGTCTCCTGCGTTACCTTTGTTGCCCAGGATTGTCTTTGCAGTTTTGGGTCTTTTTTGGTTCCAAATAAATTTTAGGAATGATATTTTCACATCTGTGAGGTATGTTGATGGTATTTTGATAGGAATTGCACTAAATCTGTATAACAATTTAGGGAGTATGGCCATCTCCACAATGTTGGTTCTTCCTATACAGGAGCAGAGAATATCTCTCCATTTTGTGAAATCCTCTAGGATCTCGATCTCTTTTTTCAGAGTACTCTAGTTTTCACTGAATAGATCTTTTACTTCTTTAGTTAAATTAATTCTCAAGTATTTCATTTTCTTCAGTGGTATCGTAAAAGGTATTGTTTCTCTAATTTTTCTCAGTGTGTTTGTTGTGTGTAGAGGAATGCAATTGACTTTTGTGTGTTAACTGTGTTACCTGCTATGCTAATAAATTTGTGCATTAATTCTAGTAGCTTGTTGGTGGAGTTTTTGGGGTCTTCCAAATAAATTATCATATCATCTGCAGATAATGATAATTTAACTTCTCTATCTATTTTTATTCTTCTTATTTCTCTCTCTTGTCTAATGGCTGTAGCTAATGATTCCAGAAGTATATTGAATAGGAGTGGAGATAGAGGACATCCTCGTCTTGTACCAGATGTGAGAGTAAGAGCCTTCAGTTTTTCCCCATTTAGAATTATGTTAGCTATTTAGTTGTCATAGATAGTTTTTATCAGCTTCAGGTAGAGGCCTCCTATTCTGAGTGCTTGCAGGACTTTAAACATGAATGAGTATTGGGCTTTGTCAAAAGCCTTTTCTCCATCAATTGAGACAATCTTATGATTTTTTTGGCTTAATCTCTATTGATATAGTGTATTAGATTTATAGGTTTGCATATGTTTAACCATCCTTGCATCCCTGGGATGAATCCTACTTGGTCATAATGTATAATCTTCTCGATGATTTGTTATATTCTTGTCGGGAGGATTTTCTTGAGAATTTTTGCATCTATGATCATGAGAGAAATTGGCCTGTAGTTCACTTTTTTAGTTGCATCTCTCTCTGGTTTTGGTATCAGTATACTACTTGGCTCTAGGAATGATTTTGGGAGGATTGCTTCCTTTTCAATTTCATTGAAGAGTTTGAGGAGTTTTGGGCTTATGTTTTGTATAAATTGATTGTAGAATTCAGTGGTGAATCCATAAGGTCCTGGACTTCTTTTTGTCAGTAGGCTTTTTATTACATTTTGTATTTCATTGACTGTTACTGGGTTATTGAGAGTTCTCATATCTTCTTGATTCAGCTTTGGTAATTTGTACTTTTCTAGGAATCTGTCCATTTCATCTGTGTCTTCAATACTGTGAGAGTAAAGATTCTCAAAATAGCTATTTTTGATCCTCTGTATCTCTTCTGGATCTGTAGTAATTTCACCCTTTTCATTCCTTATTGCTTGAATTTGAGTTCTTTCTTTCCTTTTTAAAATGAGGTTAGCTAGGAGTTTATCAATTTTATTTAATCTTTCAAACAACCAGCTTTTGGATTCATTAATTCTTTGTATTATTTTCTTTGTCTCAATTGAGTTAATTTCTGCTCTAATCTTTATAATTTCCTCTTGTCTTTGTCCTTATTTCATTTGCTCTTCCATTTCAATTCTATTTAGGTGCTCCATGAGAGCAGTTATTTGTTCTCATTCTGGTTTCTTAATGTGTGAATTCAGAACTATAAATTTCCCTCTAAGAACAACTTTCATTGCATCCTATAAATTCCAATAGGTTGTGTTTGAATTTTCATTAAATTGTAGATACTGTTTAATTTCTTCTTTAATTTCATCTGTAACCCACTGGTTGCTGAGAAGGGTGTTGTTTAATTTCCATGTATTTCTCGGCTTCTTGTGGTTTCTTTTGCCATTTATTTCCAATTTCATTGCACTGTGGTCACATAATATGCATAGGATAATTTGTGTTTTCTTGAATACTTGGGCATGACCGATGGAATAATACGTGTTATCTTTTAGAAAATGTCCCATATGTAGCTGAAAAAAATATGTATTAAGAAGTGGTTGGGTGGAACACTTTGTGTATGTCTACTAAGTCCAGTTGTTCCAAAACCATTGAATGCTTCACAAATTTTTGTGTTATCCTTGCACAGGGGCCATGTTAATCTTCTCTGTATTGTTCCAATTTTTAGTATATGTGCTGCCAAAGCAAGCACACTTGATATATTTTTAAAATGTGGATGTTTGAAGTTTAAGTAACAAACTTTGAATTGGTGGACTTTGATAGAAGTTCTGCCTCTATAAAGCACTCCATTTAACAGGTTTTCCCCCGACTTGTCCACCTTTTTAGAGCCATGGTGCTGCCCAGAGAAACAGCTCTTGGTAGAAGGTCTGACCAAGTGTAGAAGCGTGACCACCCTGGTTTTCCTTCAGTTGTTTTCCTTTATTCAGGGCACACCAGGCAAGCCCTATGTGAAAAGTAGTATTTGATGACCACACAAGCAGTACTCTGTCTGGATGATCTTAGTCAAGCCAGAGGCAGCAGTTTTGTTCTGTTTTGTTTTTTATGATTTAGTATGGGGTCTACAGGGTTTCTCTATGTAGATTGGACTCACAGTGAGTCTCATTTTTTTCAGTCTCCCAATCCCTGGGATTACAGGTGCACACCATCATCCCCAGTCTCAGTCACGGTCTCAGCACACCCCAGGGGCACAGCCAGCCTGTCATACAGGGAATCAAATCCTGGTCCCTGCATCTACATAAGTAGGTGATTTAACCTGCTGAGCTATCTGGCCAGCCCAGAAGTTAAAAAAAAAAAAAAAAGAAAAAAGAAAGAAAGACATAAATAAATAAAAGAAGTGTTTGACTTGGTCTCTGTGAAGTTAATCTGAATGTGTTGTCCCACAAAATTGTGGTCCATGACCCCTCAGTTGTAGCATCCATGGGAACTTTGGAAAATATAAACATCTTTGGAAACCTAGTGAACTGGAATCTTCGTGGTTCTTTTTCTTATTGAGTTTTGAGATGCATTCAGGAGTCAGGACAAGAGAAGATCAATCATCAAAGGGCAAGGAATACAAACAGATTCTGGAAGCAAGATGTTCTCAGCTGAGGAATACAGTTCTATTTCACATTCCTTCTAAACTTTGTTGACTGAAAAAAAATAAAGCACGCAAATAAAAGACACTCAAGAGAGCATTCATTATACATGCAGTCACTGAACAATATTGTGGACACTGTGCCCTCCAGGTAATGAAATTTGTGTGTTTAAGAAGCAGTTTGTTATTTTGACTACTATACAGCACAATACAAATTGTAGGGCCTTTCTGACCTGAGATTATTGGGAGTCAATTTTTAAGCAAAAGAGCCTGATGTTAAAAATATTTTCTGATCTCCTCCTAGTATAGCATTAATTTCTAATTCAATCATGTCCTTTGACTTGAACAATAAAACCAGCAGTGTAACCATCATCAGGCTGAGAGTAAAAAGACTTTTTACTAATTTTACAGACATGAGCTAATCAAAGTAATTTGAATCTTGGATATAGTTCAAGAAAGCCATTTACAAGTGTGTCCTATCTATTGCTCAGTAGAAGCTGAAATACAGAAAACACTAGAAGCAAAGGCTGTAATTTTAAAAGGCTCAACTATGGACAGGGAACTCTAAGTAGAGACATTTTTAGTCTGATATTGTGAGACTTAGAGTAATGCCTTGCTTATGTTCCTGGTTTAAATGTCACAATTAGAGGTAATCCTACTTATTCTGTATTGCTTCTTAAATGGCAACTGAAATATATTTGTATGTTACTTTCTCTTGACTGAAGAATTGTTACAAATATTTACTCTCTTCTTGTTTCCCTTCTTATTCTTCTCTGTCCCCTCTTCCTCTTAGTTTAAAGTCTCTGCAATATAGACAGTATTTAGGCCATTTTTGCTATTGCTATTTTGGAGGTGTACAGACTCTGAAAATTCTGCATGCGGACAAAGGGAAAATGAGAGTGAAGAGTGGAAAGTAAATAAACTATGCTATTGAACAGGCTGTGGTTTCACAAGAAAACATAGCTAGATACTTGTTCCCACAAGCTGTCTCCTGAGAGGTTAGATGGAACAATTCCATCTTGAAACAGATTTTCATTTGGATCAGTTATTCCTGGCTTCTCCCATCTTCTGTCAATCTTTGGGCCAAGCTTACCCTAAAAGACTTTGACTCTTTGACTCTCAGATACTGACTCTGATCCCCTGGTCAGCCTCTACACAAACCTGCATCTTCATGGCTTGAGTTAGACCTGGGCAGGGGTGTTGCTGTGACTGCCACCCTGGGGAAGCCTGGTGACCATGGATGTGTCTTAAGGGCACAGCTTTTCAAGTTCTTCTGTGCCATGAACAAAGAAGGAGACATTGCACACAATTGTAAGGAAAAACAATAGCTAAGTTTAATGAAATTTAGAGGGCAAAGGTATACTTAGAGTGAGTTGGATTGTGCCAGCAGAGAAGAAATTGCCTAGATATGATTGCCAGGATACAATGTTGGGTTTAAGAATTTGAAATGTTGTGCCAAGCCAAGGCCTCTTCCCAATGGGTCTTCCACAGTATGATTGACAACGTGATTAACAATACCAAGCCATATCAGCTGTATGTGCTGTGCTTGTCTTTTCCCATAATTCACTGTAATCATAGGATATTTGAGATGTGCTCTATTTATTTATATAGGTATTTTAGGGAAGGGTCTACAGAGTGTTCAGGGTCTCACTACTAGATTGGACTCCTACTGATCTGCCTGTTTACAGCCTCCCAAGAGCTGGGCTTGCTGGTGTGTAACACCATGCCCAGTTTAAATTGCCCTCTCAGTGTGCTCTGATGGTGGGACCAGCATGGCAGCCCCGGGGATTGAACCCCTGGCCCCTGCATCTGCTTGCAGGCACTTTAATCCACTGAGCTATTTGGCTGGTTCAAGATGTAGTCTATATGTGTGAACTTTTAACAAGTTCCTAGTGAAGAAAAGTCATTGGAAGTCATTCCAGCAGGTCTAGCATGTTTGCATCATGGTTTGAGATTTTGAAACTTTCCCTAGAATCCTTGTTACTCTTACCTCTGCCTCCTGGCAGTGGGTCTTAGGGCAAAGATTAGGGAGCTTGACCCTATGGCATGGTCCAGGTTGAGGTGCAGGGATGGAAATGTTCCTGTAATACCTCATTATACTATCTATGTTAGGGTTTTCTGTTAGCCTGGCTCTAGAACCTGGGGACACAGTCTATGACCACGGAAGGCAAGGCCACTGCAGTGGCAGCAGGATGCATGACACAATCCAGTGGTCAGTACCAGGACTTTCAATGGACAACATCAACTAGGGGCCAAGGCCCTGGAGACAGCCAGATGAGCAAATCTGGGATACCACATACAGTGGGTTTAGGACAGTCTGAACATAATTAACTAAAATGATAGCATCTGAAAAGAAAATAACCATTTGTCTTTCCACAAAAATCAAACTAACCTCAAATGTGGTGGACAAACGGCTTATGTATATTGTTTTGAATATAAATCAGTGGCTCCCAGTCCAGCACGATTGTGATTCCCTGGGAACACATGGCAAATTCTGTAGACATTTTGGCTGGTCACAGTTTGAGGAGAGCTTCTCACATGTAGTGAGTAGTGGCCAAAACGCTGCTAAAAAAGCTTTTCTGGAATACCTATGACAGTCCTCCTTGGCAGAAAATTATCTAACCCCAAATGCCTTGATTGAGGCATGTTAATGTAAACCATGGCATTAGATTTTTTTTTTTTTTTGTCCAAGGGTTAGCCTGCTGTTGTGTTAAGCAACTAAAGTATGAAAAACAATCTCAGTTTCTCTTAGTCATTAGTTGGACATTCCAGCCTGGCCTGACCTTGCAGCACCCCAGTGTCTTCAGGGATAATCAGTGGCTCAGGACAAAAAGGGTGGGGTGATCCAAGGAGATCCGCCAGAGAGCTGGGGAGAGAGCTGGGGCAAATTCAATCTGTTTTCAATGGATCCTCAGGTCGGTTTTCACAGGGAGACATGTTAACCTTTGACCTGTGTTTCCTCTTCCTCCACTCTTCATGTTCGCATTTGTGCTCAAGAACCAGAACTTGTGCCAGAATCTTCAAGTCTTTAGAGTAGTGCCACTATGTGGGTTCAACATGTGAGTGAGTTTAACAACCCTTTAAACATTTTCCACCAGGGAAAAACTGCAGCATATAAGAATCTATTGCTCATTTACTGCAAGGACAGTTGCAAACGTCACATTTGTTATTACTATGATAGATTCAATTATAATGGAGTTAAACTATAAAGGATATGATTGAAAAGCAGAGATCTTTGACTTGTTTATGGTTATAGCCAACAAACCAAGAATTATACCTGGGTCATACAGTAAACATTTGTTGGCCCATGTTTATAGCAGCATAAAATTCATAATAACTAAATCTCTAAAGTGATCTATACAGATCATCAGCAGATGGTCCATCAGCAGAGGAGTGGATAAAGAAAATCTGGTGTTTATACACCCCCGAATTTCACTCCACTGTAGAGAAGATACACTTGAATAATTTGTGGGAAAATTGATGCCCCTTGAGAGAATAATGGTAACTGAATGAAATTAGACATATCAGCTTAAATACTTCATGCTTTCTCATAGTCAAGAGGCCCCAAAATATAAATACAGAGCAATGTAAAAGTTAGATAATAGGGAGCAAGGTAACAGATTTTGTGCAAGTGGGAAGGATATCTAGAAATGGAGTGAGGAAGGAGAAAAGTGGATAAAAAAGCATTTAAGATGTGTTCTGTCCATGTGCCATCTCCTCACTAGGCATGTAATCGTTATAAAACACAAATGTGTACTAATAAAAATAAAAACTTATTGTCGAAGATAATTGAAAATTTTTTATGAGAGGAATGTATGGATATTTGAATACTTAAATAATTGAAACACATACAGTATGTTCATTTTTTGTCTGAGTTAATATAATAGATGTATGAGACTCTTTGAAGTATGGTCTCATCTCCAATTTTATCAAATATTTGCCTTAGAATACTTTCATTTTTTTTTTTCAGATAGCATTTTTCTATGTACTTCATGCTGGTTTTGAATTCACTTTGTCACCAAAGCTGGCCTCAAACCCTGAACCTCTTCTGCCTTTGAATTCTCTTTTTTGTATTTTACTGTAGGATCTACAGGAACTAGAGGGTCTTACTACACAGATCAGACTCATAGTGATCTTCCTTTTTTCAGCCTCCCAAGAGCTGGGATTATCGACACATGCCACAGCACCCAGTGGATGTTTCTTATTCTGTGTTCCCTCACTGAACGTAATTTTGGAATGAGACCAACTTGGATGTCATACCTTTATCTGCCTGTCACTGCTGTGTAACTTTCAACAACCTAGTGGAACCTTTTAAGCCCTAGTTTCCTCTTTTAAAATATCCAATAATGCTAAATGAATGTAAGAAATTAATTCCTGTATATAGTGCCTTTAGCAGAGCAAGGTCTCAAAAATATTAGCTACTGCTATTGTATTCTGCTTAAAGACGGGGTACATCAAATATCAAGCAAAGAGTATTTTTCTTTTATGAGCATTTGTTCATTTTTGTCAGCTCTTTACTGTGAAATTTTTAGACTTTAACATCATATTATATTGAAAATTGAGTTTTCAAAAAAGGTAGCTAACTAATACTTAAAGCTTTACATGTACTCTCTCTCTCACACAGACACACACACAAACACACACACACACACACACACACACACACACACACACACACACACACACACACACCCTGGCGGTGTCTTCCTGTAATTCAGTGTAGGATGCTAAACTTCATTTAACAGTTTGCTAAGTAGGGATGAATATGGGACCAGAGATGGATGTTGACAAGGTTTGTGAGAACCATTAGTCAGTGACTGTGAGCTCAGCCAAAACTGGGGCATTGCTGAGTTTTAGGATCTGCTCCATCTCTCTACATCCCTGTCTCCTGACCCTGCCAGCCCAGCTCTGGCATTTCTTGTGCTCTGTGTGCTTCCCTCAGACCAAAAATGAACTTTTTGACATCAGTTAAAACAAGAAATCAAAACAACCTTTTCTGGAATTTCAAGGGGTCAGAAAACTTTTATTTATCTTCTATGACATCATTAAGTTTTATAAAGACATTACTTATTTATATTTTTCAAGAGATGCTACACCATGATGACAAAGGCCAAGAAAACAATTGCTCGTGAAATAATTTATTTTTTATTAAGTTTTGATTTTAATTGGTGCTCAATCAAGTTGATGATCACATTCTTCATGGAGTTAGTATATGTACATAACACATACCACTTTTGATTCCTTTCTTTTCTTTTCACTTTTTTTTTTTTTTTTTTTTTTTTTTTTTTTTTTTTTTTTTTTTTTTTTTTTTTTTTTTTTTTTTTTTTTTTTTTTTTTTTTTTTTTTTTTTTTTTTTTGGTGGTACCAGGGATTGAACTCAGAACCTTGCACTTGCCAGGCAAACACTTATTCCACTGAGCTATATCTCCCCAGCCCCTCTTCTCTTCTCTTTTTCTTCTTCACTTTTGCACTCAAAATCATCAGAGATAACAGACATCTACAAAATAAGTAGACTCATGAAACTGAATTTCTCTTGTGGCTTTACTTTAAAATGACAAAATAATCATAAAATTTATTAAGTATTTATACTACAGCAATTATTGGTCCACACACTGTACATGGTTTGTTTGATTAAACTTTCCCAAAACATGATAAATTACCTAATTTACATGTAATGTTCCTAAAGCTTACAAATTTAAGTTTGCCAACCTAAGTTACCATATTTTAAAGTTGGGCAGACCATCCTAGTAAGAGGTCATTCTGGTCTTCATTTCAGTCTTCAATTACATAGTTAACCTTATTCATTATTCATTAACATTATTTAGGTCTAATATTTCAATGACAGCAGAAACCAAAGATCAACTAAAATTAAGTCTTCCTGTTTTTTGATATAATCAACACTTTTGAAAGTGTCTATTAATTTTATTTATTTTGTACTTTTGTATTTTTTAGGGAAGGGTCTACAGGGTGTTCAGGGTCTTACTACTAGATTAGACTCCTAGTGATCCCCCTGTTTACAGCCTCCCAAGAGCTGAGGGGTGCCACCTCGCCCACTCTCAATTGCCTTCTGAGCCTGGCCCAGGGGCAGGGGCTGTAAGGCAGATCAAACCCTAGGCCCCTGCGCCTGCTTGCAGATGCTTTACTCAGCTGAGCTATTTGGCCAGCCCGAGTCTATTAACTTTAAAATTTCAAATGGGACACAAATTTTTCCAGGGATCAAGAGAATGAATAATTTAGGCTTCTAACTATAATTCAAGGTAGAACACTTGTCTGTGTACTTTTTTTGACTCAGAAACTTGCACTCACTTAAATATTACTTAAATCAATAACTCAGATTATATCTGAAAAGGAGGAACAATTTTTCTTTATCACTGAGTGGAAAGTTAACTAGTTATTGTAGAAAATGGTACTTGTTAGACCTCTACTTTTCTGATTTGGAATCTTTTTATCTATGAAGCGATCATGGGTAGAGGTTTCAAAGATTATGTCACATCATGGCTCAGATGTTTTCAAGGAGAGCATAGACATTAGATATATTTATAGTTTAAATATGCACCTTTTCTCCACTTCCTTCACTGTGGGGCAATGTTAAATTCTGAAATGCTATGTAAGCAAGACAATACTCTATCACAGAAGTAGAGATAAAGGAATAAAGATTATCCAAATGATAATGAATCAATGAATTAGTAACTGCATTATTAGAATATTTAAAGTATTCTTTCTTTTCTCCAAAATTAATGATTGGAGTATTTTCAATATATGTTTCTATTGCTTATTTTTTGTTTACTTGGGCATCTCCATGAAACTACTTTTCCCCCTTTTGTTTGCCTTCATCATTTCTGCTTTGAGAACAAGTCCATCAAATAGCCAGCTGGCCTCCTGGAAAAATAGGTGCCAAAGTGTGGCAAGGACAGAAGATAGGAAAAGCAGAAATAAACTGGGCCAATTTTCAAACAAAATGCTCCCTTGTCATGGCTTCTGACCCACAGATACTTTTCCTCAGCTCTCGCTTTTCCTACACTTCCCCTGCTGGGGACCTGCACCATGCCACCGGTCTGCTGTCTCTCTTTCTTAAATGTAGCTTCTGGAGGTAGCCCATGTGATCCTCAGTCAGTGACACCTACAGTGCCCCATGCAGGGTCAAAAGCAAAGTAGGCTCTAGATAAATGTTTATTGGACAATGGAAGGAAGGACCTCATTAGGCCACTCTCATGTGAGCTGCAACTTTCTAATGAACTTAGCCTAAGTGAGACACCTATTGGAGCTAGCAGAGATTGCCTTGTAAGAATATAAATATCTTTGATAAGATTAGGGGTGCTAATAGGAGTGGATTAATTTAGATTTTCCCTCCTGTGATGGCTGAGTTAGCATTGGATGCACTGGAGAAATAGGAGCTCAAATTCAGGCTTAAAAGTGCAGGATACAACTTGGGAGAAGGAAAGAAAGTAGGACTGAGGATAGAGTATACATTAAGCTACACAGTGATCAAATGGGGATTGGAGGCAAAAGACTGCAATCCCAATACATACAGGCACGAAAGGTCTTCAGTAAAGGAGATAGAGGCTAAAGGATTGAAAGATGCCACAGAGAATCAGTAAGTGCTCCACAACAGGTGCTATCGAGTGCTTTGCACTGTTCTTTCCCTTTGCCTTGCTATAATAACAGAAATGAGTGCAAAAATAGCTAGGATTCTATTAAATGGTAAGAGCAGTGACCCGCAAAGGAGTCAGGAAGCCCAAAATGGAATCTTGTGAATCTCATCTCTCAGAGAACCTTATAAAACCATCTTCCAGGAATCCTGTGGCTGTCGTGGGTCTTCACAGAGCATGATCAGGCAGGCCATGGGCTCAGGATCCCTGCACGGATACTGCATGAACACTAAATAAATTGAACACTAAAAGTATGTTTCAGTCTACAAAGGTATATTGCTTATACCATGGTCAGCGCTCCCTTCTAAACTTAAAACAAAGCAAAACACCCTAGGAAACAAACATTTTTTTGATCAGGAGCATCTGACTGAGAACACCCTCCTGGCTATTGGAAAGTTTATTTCATTGCCTTTATATATTTAAAATATATTTGCTTGCCCTGTTCCTCATCAGTCAGGCAAAATACTGATGTTCCAGTGACATTATGACTGTTTATATTTCTAAGACTTGGGTTTGGATGAAATTCACTAGTATGGGCCTGCCTATCTATCACCAGTTGGTCAAGATTTTACAGAGTCAGTGCTGAGGACAGCATTTTAGAATTGTAAAATTCTTAGAAATGCAGTGAGTGACTTACTTAGTTTGCACTCAGAGACCTTTTCTATTCTTTTAAGAAAATCATATTGCCCCATGCAGTGTGTCATCCAGATAAAAGCAGAGCTTGTCTGAAGGTAGCTACCATCACTCTGCTGCTCAGTTTTCTTCCTGTCATCTCTCCTTTCCCCTCAGGCTAATCTGAGCTATTCTGAGAGCCAGGGGCTCTTGTGTGTCATTTATAATAGATTATCTGAACAACCATGCATGTTTGTGACCACACAAATCCAGCAACATTCACAATCTTGGCAAAATGAGTTAACAGCAGATTAAGTCTGATCCCAAATTCTGTGTACATGCTATGCTATCAAAATTCTACAGGACTTTTAAACAATAAAAATATTAAATCATGAAAAAAATAAAAATAAATAAAAATAAAAAAAAATAATTTTCTGTTGTTGGCAAGGCAAAAAACAAAAACAAAAAAATCTCCAGGACTAAGTGTACCCAATGGAGTGTCTCACACTGTGTCTACCACAGGAACATACTGAGCAAAGAACTCTGCTATGCCTGAGAAGAGAGCATGCTTGAGCTCTAAATTAGAGATCCATAATATAAGGATTGCTTCTACGAATTTGCTCTACTTTTGGAGACACCTATTTATCTATCTGATTGCAGCCAATTTCTCTGTGCTTTATGAGAAACTTCAATGTCCGTGAAGGTAGGACATACGACTGCTCTGTTCACCATCAACGACACCTATGCATAGTGCCCTGTAACAATAGGACAGCTAGATGCTCAATAAATCGATGTCATGTGTGCTGCTTGGAGATCCGTTTATCTCTGTGACTCTCAATCAGCAGTTAATGGGCTTGAACTAAACTTTTCCTTTTACGCTGTAGGTAGTTGTTTAAAAGCATCAATGTGTAGTACACACATAATCTTAAATACCAGAAGAAATTTGAGACTCAGCTTAATTTACTTTGCTCCCATTTCATGCAACCAAACTCCTGCCAAAGTCTGATAATTTCATCTGTTTGCTATTTCTTATATTCATTCCATTTTTTTTTCTTGCTCCAAGAATCTCCATTACTGTGGAACCTTTGCACTGTTTTCTGAATGATTTGTCTTGTGCAGTACATTTTTAACAGGTCTTCGACGTTCTGCCTGCCTGGGTCCTCCTTATTTTTGCCTGAAGGCTCACGTGCCTCCCCCTTGCCTACACTTTACTGTCTCTGTAGACACTGCAGTGGTTCAAACCCCTTAATTAACTTAGTATGCAAGCAACCATTTCAGCCTCACTTCATGCACTCCATTCTCAGCATCTTCTAAGTGATCTCAGCTTGTCTAAGGCACTGTCCTCTCTTGTCTCTAGCTCCTGTTCTTTGTGTCTGTGGTACCCGTTTGCTCTTCTCTGCTACTTTATAAGTTCTGACTTGCCTTTTAAACCTCAGTTCAAATGTTTAAACCTCTTGACTTTTCCTGTTCTTCTGACCCTCAGCCCCACCTCAGAGACTGGCTACATCTTTTGTAAGCCTACAGGATTCTAAGACAGTTGGCTTGGTGCTAATATCACCTTTGGACTTAGCATTTCATAGCAGGTCCTATCCTTCCATAGCTAGAAGCTGCATTAAGACCCTAGTCTTTCACACAGAGAAAGGGCTACTTGTGGGTTACTCATGCTGAGTAGTAAAGTGATATTATTCTACATTCCTAGGAAGATGCTAGCTCATTTTTTCTTCAGATGTAAATATAGAAAATAGTTTAAATAGTGATGTTTAAAGACATGTAATTCTACATATAACAAAAAATAATAAAGGTGTTCCAAATGTTTATTGTTTTGTAGAACATCGAGTGGCAAAGTGTTAATAATATATTCTGTAATTAATGCTATACAGAACCTAAATGAATGTGATTTAAGCTAACATATTATAATTCAACTATTAACTTAGGTATATTCTCTAAAATGCTCATAGGTATTCTGGTGACTAGAAGGCATCAGAATGTCCAGTTTTTTAGATGTACTGCCTTTTTTTTTCTTGTTTCAGAACTTTTGTTTGTTTATTTATTTATTTTTATGGCCAGCTCAGCCTGCCCTGAGGGCAGGGCTGGCACAGCATGTGGTGCCAGGGATTGAACCGTGATCCCTGCAGCCACCTAAGCTTTCCTAAGCAGGTGCTTTAGACCACTGAGCCATCCTGCTGGGCCCCTAGATGTCCTGCTTTTGTGTTAGACATACAAGTATGTAAGGAATCCCACTCAGGCAAGAAACTGGGGATTTTATGTTACAGATATTCATTGTTTCACTTAAAAGTCATTTGTTAAGTGATTTTTCTGGCACTGGAAATATAGTACTTAGCAGAAGAATTGAAATAAAGCCAACAGTTAGTTGATGTCTTAGCTTGTGTGTAAAGGATTTTTCCCAGGTTGGTAGTTCTGGGAGGTTGTGGAAATGTTCAGAATTGGAGACTACTGAGAAATCAGAACCAAATGTGCCTTTGAGAGAGATCAGGAAGCCTCATCCATCGTTTTCTGTTTTCTCATTTGCTGACCCTGAGAGAAGCACTGCGGCTTCACCACATGCTTCTCTCTAATGTAGTGCCCTCCCACCAGAATTCTCAAGAGAATGTGATTCTTGGGAATAGGTAAATTATTATTTGCTTATTGACCTTTATTTAATTCGTGTGTGTGTGTGTGTGTGTGTGTGTGTGTGTGTGTGTAACTAGGGACTGAACACAGGCCCTTGCCAGACAAGCGCTTATTCTACTTAGCTATCTTCCCAGCCCTGTGACTCTTGGGAGTGGAACTTCTTCCAGAATGGAGCTTCTAAAACCCTGAGCCAGCTGGGCATGGTGGCGCATGCCTATAGTCCCAGCACTCGGGAGGCTGAGGCAGGAGGATCAGTGTGAGTTCGAGACCAGTCTGGGCTACAAAAGTGAGCTCAAGGCCAGCCAGAACTGCATAGTGAGACTCTGTCTCAAAAAGACAAAATAAATAAATAAATAAATAAATAAAAATAAATAAATAATAAAACCCTGAGCCAAAATATATCTCTTCTCTGCCTAAGTTGAAAATCTAGGTATTTGTTATAGTTAACAGAAAGCTGACAAAAAGAGTAGAGTTGTAGAAACGATAAACAAAGAATATTCTCATAATTTGTGTTCAAATTTGATAATTTAGATCACCTCATTAACCATGAATGAGAAGTTTACTGGCATTGCATAGTGCTATTAAAAGAACTTATACTGTATACACTACACTTCACCTCTCTTACCATAGCTCCTTTTTTTTTCTTAAAAATGTGGAACTTCTCAATCAGAGGAAGAGTGAAGTAAATGGCATAGATTCTATTTATATCCTGCCAAGAAAAGCCGAGCTTCTTAAGTCTTATTATATGCTTGCATCTTGTGCTTTTTAGTTGCCATTAGACCCCAGGGTCTTGCTCGTTTTTATATGTACATGGTTTTCTTTCCAGGAGACCTAAATGAATAGACAAGTAAGAGCTTTTTTTTTCCCCAGCTTTCATGTTGAGAACACAAGAAGAGGTGATTTGATATTTAAGATCTGAAAGCAAACTCACCTCACTTACGTTTGAGCTTACGTTTTATTTCAATTTTTCTTGGCGACTGATGTGTGAAGGTGAATGTTGTGCTGTTATCTGTGCAGCACAGATTTTGCTGAGATAAATCTTGGATCTTGAGGAGATGTTTATGGTAAAGTTATATTGACAAAGACATCTGTGCTTATCCCAGTTCAAAACAGCATTTAGTTCTGAGAATTGTTTGGAAACAGGTGCCAGCTGACATTACTTTACAGAGCACTTGCCCGGCTGGTACACTGCATGGAACCCTTCGCATTGCCACTTGTGAACTGGGCTGCTATGAAATTACATTTGTTGTTGGAAGGAACAGTGTACCACACAGAGCATCCTAGGTTACAAACAACCCCGCTCCCCTCCTGACAGCCCTGGGAGAAGGCTAGTGTATTGGGCGGCAGGTCCTTGTATGAAAGCTGTTTTACACAGGTAACTCCAAGCATAGGAGTTTTGTTAGAATTAATTAATGACTGCTAACCTGAAGGAAACAACACATGCTGTGGTTTAATTCAATATTTTTGACATGTTTTATCATTTTTACTTACAAAAGGCCATTGTTTCTATTTTTTAAAAAGTATAACATTAATGATTGTAGTAGCTTTTCTATTAAAAGTAGTAGATTGTGAAAATTTCAGCTTAAGCACTGTGTCGATATCACAGACAGCAGAATCGGTTGTCCTCTGGGGGTAGAAGCATAGGCCAAACATAGCTTTTGAAGGCCACTTTTTGCCTGGCAGGAGCGTCACCATGAGTTTGAGGCCAGGCTGCCCTGCATAAGTCAGTTGAAGGCCAGCTTGTGCGGTCTTATCTTTAAAAAAAAAAATTGGAAAAATAAAATTATATTTTTAATGTTGAAAGGAAAAACTTTTGGATTTTCTAAATATATGATTAAAGATAAACACACATGAAACATGTTGGCCTCTGACAAATTAGAACTAATTATCCATTAATGATGCAGCCTGTTACTTTATCTTGAGCAGTGGAGAAACATGCATGAATTGAAGCAAAATGCTGTTTTGTGAAGTCTGAGTGTATTCACTTATTTGAATATAATGAGCGGCTTCATGCTGATTCACTGTATTTGTGTTTCTTAGGCTAAAATTGGCCCTTATCTGACATATGATCTTAGACAAAATCTGAAAAAATAACACTTATAAAGCCTGTCTCCTGCTTTTGATATGATTTAGTCTACTGTCCATCTTCCTTAAACACCTTTAAAGTAAATATTACAATGTATATTTTATGTGCTGTAATTTATGGTAAAATCATATTGTTTGTGGATATGTCATAGTCCCTCTTACCTGCAGGACATAAATTCCCAGACTCCCTGTTGAATGTCTGAACCTGTCTGTCCCCATGCTTACATATCTATATTAAAGTCAAATGTGCAAGTTAGGCACAGTAAGGGATTGACAACACTATCAAATAATAAAATGGAAATATTATCGACAGCATACAGTGATAAAGTACTGTGAAGGCAGTGTTTCTCTCAACTGCCTGGGACAATGTAGTGTACACAGTATGGGGCCGCTGGGTAAAGGGCTGCATTATATTCTGATAAATTTGAAGCAACAGAATGGGAGCTTATGTCATGCTGCTGAAGAAAGCATACAGTTTCAAACTTACACATTGTTTATTTTTGGAATTTCCAGTTCGGTCTTTGTAGATCATGGTGCACTGTGAGCAACTGAAATTGTGGAAACAAAATTACAGGCAAGTAGTGTGTAGATTGTCTCCCAGCAGTGTCATCTGCATGGGTCCTGTGAGCCTAAAATTGGGCAAGAAAAGTGAACATCCTGGAGTCAGTGCATGGAACTCTGATACCGGGGCCAGCTCCGGGAGTCTCTGGCCCTTCACCTGAAGTCAAAGGCAAGTGAGCACCGTGAGGCATTTCCTCTTTGGGCATATGTTTGTGCTGTAAGAAGCCAGGTTACAGTTGGCCTTAAAATATTTTATCCTTTTTTTGAGTACAAGCATTTAGAAAGCTACAGGAGAAAAGTTGATTCTTCTTTGTTCTTGAAAAATCTATTTTTTTCTGCTTCCTAGAGAGAGTTGAGCTGTGCTTCACTTTGCAAACTGCAGGAAAGCTTTTGTGTACTCTGAAGGTCTTGCCCTCTCATTATTGGACCAAAAGATAGTCTTGGTAGCTCTTTTTGGTATTTTCATGCCTTTCTTCCTTCATTGTACATTGCTGCTTTCTTGCCATTTAACGTCCCAGAACACCATGAGGAATAAAAGAAACTCGAAAATACTACACGTTCTTGAATATAGCTATGAATGCTCCAGCTAAAGGTTGATACTTTTCCATTTCAACCTTGGTTCTTTCAGGATGCTCTACAAACAGATGAAAGTTTGAAAAAGTTGAACAGTTAAGGACTCATTATGCAGTGATAAGCAAAAAGCAGGTTTTCACAGTTGCTAAACAAATTTCTTGAATACATAATTTTTCTTTCCATTCACTGGCCACATGATGTACGACCATAGTTTGATGCCCTTAAGTCCTTCCTGATTCTCCCAATAGGGTCACACGTATGTTCCAGCCCTGCTGGATATCATTTCAGGCAGCTCAAAGATGCTTACGATATACACATATAGATATAGATTTTATATATATATATATATATATATATATATATATATATATGCTTTGCACACTCATGCCACACCAGTGAAAAAGAAAATCATATTGCAAAAAAAACCACTTCCAGACAATTTTTAGTTTTCTTGGATCCCTAAAATAATTAAAATAAAATAAATGAGGAATTTCCTAGGTAAACCTGAGTAGCAAGAGAATCATTTTTCTGCAGCTGGGAGAGTGTTAATGTGAGAATTCTGACCTGGCCAGAGATGCTGAGGAATCATGTGAAACTCGGAATATGTCGCGAAACTGGAAGTGGAGAGCAAAGCAGCTCTATTTGCCTCTAAATATGGTAAAAGAAACGAAATCAATTGAATTATCCTATGTAAGATGCTTCCTGGCAGTAGTATGTACTAAATGAAGATTCACTGAAACTACTAATTCTACTTCAACTAATTAATAGTATGAAAAATTTACTTGCAAATTAGCTCATCTAAGGAACAAAAGTGTCCTATACACTTTTTTCTTCCATGCTGTGTACTAGTTTTGTGTTAACTGCTCTCCACATGAGCACTGCCTTATGCAGTATGCGCAGCACCCTTGAGGCAGGTTGTGTTACTATGGCCTTTATACTGTTGAGTAAGCTGAGGTCTGGCTGAGTGAATCACCCAGGCTGGGGGCTGGCGTGTGATTCTGGGCAGTCTGGCTGCTGCCATGAGGAAATGATTTAATGTTTCCTGACAGTGAAAATTGGAAATGGAAAGAAAAGGCAGGTGGAAACCCTCTTGGAAGTTGGCACATGATCACTTTTAGTATCTTCCAGAAAGAAAAGGACATCCAGGATAATAACAGAGCCATATTTTATTCTGATGAAATGAAACGTCATGATAAGAAATACTCATTCAGACAGCACAAACATTTATGAGGGTGTTGTCATTCTATTAACCACACTATGTTCACATGAGGACATAATATAGCTTAAAACCTTCCATTAATTACAGGGTGGATAAAAAAACAGTAAGAATCTAGAAAACAGACCACAGCATTTGTGACAGTGTCTAATTGGATCAGGGTGGTAAATACCGTAACCTGAGATTTCAAATATTATTTGACCAAAAAGTTCTTGTTCAAATACAATCTTATCATTGAGGGCTGCTGAGGCATTTTCCATTTAATTATGGATGCTGCCCTTGCAGTATTCTTGCAGCTCTGCTTTTCCTCCTGTGGCACTGGAGGACAGACCTGGGCTGTGCAAGGATTATTGCCTGTCATTGTCTTTAGCAGAAAACGTATGGGGACAGCATTCCTATCTGCTTTATGGTTTCCCATATGTGCAGAAATGAGTGTCAGGTGCATGCTAGGCATTTAGTGAGCACTTGCTAAATGAATGGAAGACATCTCTTCAGAGTTACTAGACTAAAAGCACAAATAATGATTAGGTTATTTTCCTTCAGGAAGGCCAATTGTCAGAGAAGTAACTTCTGCAACCATGAGCTAAAAAGAGGCTAGTACATGCATGAAGCCTCTACAGAGCAGTATGGAAAGTAAGATATCTCAGGCAGCTCCATCCTTGGGGGAAGTTCTGTCACATAAAGTCATGCATACATATCTGTAGAGATGTAGTTCTGTCAAGCCATGGACTCTCCCTACACCTGACAGGGACCACAGCCCCATCACAGGATGTGGAAGGGGAGTGGGTACCCCTGGACCCAGTAGGAATCAGTGACCTCCCAGAGGAAACCAGCTCACAGGAGGAGTCTGTCTTAGATGTTGGTTTTTCTGTCTTAGATGTTGGTTTTGCTGCCTTTAGGACATCATGTACTTGTTTCTCTGTGTTTGTAGTTTTGCCCTTAAATTTCATAAACAAAGATGCCTAAATAATTTTGACATGACTTATCTTAAGTAAGGACAGAAGTGTTTCAGCCACACCTCCACAAATGTGGTCCGGAGCATCCAGTGCTCCAGAGGGGAATGGGGTGGCAGCTGTGAACTCAGAAACTGGGTGGAGTCAGGGGAGCAGGACAGAGAGCTGGAAGCGGGTTGGGGGATGACAGGGTTGGGTAAGCGCCTGTAACCTCTCTCTGGGGTGTGTGTTCTCCTAGAGTGAGAGCCTCCAGTCATGGGACACAGATACGCCCTGCTATAAGTCAACCAGAATGTAGACAGCTTACTCTGTTGCACCCTGAGACATGCGTTTAAAGTTTCTCTAGGTCTGCTAGGTCACCAGAGTTCTGGAATCATTTCCTTAGCTCCCCTTTTCCACATTTCTAGTCTTTATCCTGATTCAGATGATTGCACAAACTCCAAACAGAGCATTTTGGCTGTTTATAGGATATTAGTGAATTGTTTTGACAGAAAATGTCCTCATGCAGCAGAAGGGTCGGTATAGGTTCAAAGCAAGAGTGACCATGCAGCGTTTTATCATGTGTCCAAAACTATACTATAATTTAGTGCTGGTATTTGTCTGTGAGTTTTTGCTGCAGGGATTTAGGTTGAGGGAGTCTAGAGACAGGTGTAAGACAACAAAATACCTTGTCCGATGCCTCACTTATTATACTGTACACTTAGTTCCTCCTCTTTCTCCTCCTTCTCCTCTTCCTCCTCCTCCTCCTCTTCCTCCTCCTCTTCCTCTTCCTCCTCCTCCTCCTCCTCCTCCTCCTTCTTCTTCTTATCATCATCATCATCATCATCATCATCATCTTTACTTGTTTGGTCTCATAGATGATGCTTCTACATGAGGACATAATGTGCATCTAATTCTGCTTTTTTCTCTAGTGGAGAATCACTCCCTTAATCGACCGTTACTTAAAGTATGATCTTTTGCATTGTTGATTAGCAGTATTGTTTCAGTGACCCTGAAATGTACCAAAAACATTTATCAAAGATGTTATTCAAGGCACACCTCCACTCTAGCCACTGGGAAGGCTGAGGCAAGAGAATATTAGCTGCGGGTCAGTGGGGCATCTTGGCAAGACCCTGCCTGAAGAGAAGAACTGAAAGGAGTGGGTAAGGTCACTCCATGATGGAGACCCCTCCCCATTGGATCCTTAGAACTGCAAAAGAACATTATAAAACAATGTCTAAAACTTTTTCATTAAAGATTGTGTTAGAAGATCTCTTTTATTTCCTTGGTACTACAGAAACCAATTTCCACTGCAAAGTAGAATTAGGTGTGTGTGGGGTTTATGCAGTATTACTTACTACCTAAATTGGGCTGGATTTTTTTTTTTTAAAGGATTGAGGATTAAGTTTTTGCAACCTACTTCCGTCCTTATGAGGATATGTCATAAATGATCTGGAAGGATTTTCTTTAAATCTCAGAGTTGAATTTCCATGTTCTTAAATTTTCAAGACCTGCCTCTTGGTGGTCGAGGCAAGCAGAAGGGGAAAGAATCATTTCAGCAAGTAGTAGAAGATGGGTGCAGAGCTTTTCATACTAAAATAAGGTTAAGTAGACAAATAACTTTCTACCAGAGTTCCACAACAACAATCTCAGTTACTTACATTCTCCTTCTGCCTGCCCTGAGTGCAGTATGGACTGCTAATGGGATCGCAGGATGAGTGTGGAATCTAGGGACAGTGAAGTGGTAAGTGGTGGAGAGCATGCAGAGCCTTTAAAAGAAAGCCTCCCTTCCAGCTAGAAAAAATATACATGAGGAAAAAGTGAAAAAACTTTCTTGGAAACCATTGCACTTCCTCTGTAGAATCAAGAAAGGCAAGTCAATTTTTCAGGAACACAACGGGTCATGCTGAGCTCCATGTGGGTCTGTCACGGCCTCTTTCCCACCTCCACTGCAGAGGATACATCGGGAATCTGTTCTTTAGCAAGACTTTCTAGCATGGATAAATTGAAGCAGAGGTCAGATCTTCTTGCTAAGGAACTGAGAGAGTAAGAAGCAGAAAAAGGATTTTTTTTTTTGAGGCTGAGGAAAATTTTGTCAAACCTTCTCAGAAAAACAAATTAATTTTGTACTTGGCCTTGGAGGAAGAGACACAATTGGAGGAAAATTCATTTCAGGGAAAGGAATAATGTGATCAGAAAAGCTGAGTGTTTTTCCAGAGAACCTGAGGAAAATCCGGCTGGAGTGTAATGAAAGTTTGGGAAATTTTCAATAAACAGCGGCCAGTCTCTGTTCCTGTCAACCATATGATTTCTGTCAAGATAAAATGAAACTTAGGATTTGGAGAATCAAAAAGGGGAAAGATTTTTGTTCTCTCTCTTTCTAGTTAAATGCCATATAAAATATTACATATTTCTGTTAAGAAAGAAAAGCTCACCACATTGAATTTTTGACATAGGCAAAGATTTTTCACTCCAAATGTATTCCTCACATTTTTTGGTGAACCCTTCCTTAAAGAAATGACCTTAGCTCTGTTTTTCTGGAGCATTTTCTGCAGGTTGACTATTGAGAAAGTAGAAGATAAGCAACAGGGGAGCTATGAATCCAAACATTGATCCGTAATTTATCCTTCTTCATTTAGGATTTTCAGGTTCTCTTTGTACTCTGGTTCTGGAAAGTTGTTAAAGAAAGCAGAAGGGGAATACCTGGGAGAGGAAGAAAAGGTCTGAGAGGTCTGAGATTGCAGAGTAAGAAATCTTTTCTTTTCTTTTTCTTTCTTTTTTTTTTTTTTTTTTTTTTTTTTTTTTTTTTTTTTTTTTTTTTTTTTTTTTTTTTTTTTTTTTTTTTTTTTTTTGTCTTTCTTTGAGACAGGGTCTCACTATGCAGTTCAGGCTGGCCTGGAACTCGCTTTTGTAGCCCAGGCTGGTCTTGAACTCGCACCGATCCTCCTGCCTCAGCCTCCCGAGTGCTGGGATTACAGGCATGCGCCACCATGCCCGGCTTTAAGAAATCTTTTCCATGTGTGGTAAAATGACTTCTAGCTTTGAAGGTGACTGGAAACCAGTGAGAAAATCTCAGAAACATTTTAAAATATTTACAGAAATTATTTCTCTAACTTGATGAAGTGAAATATATACAGAACTGAGATGTGTTTGTCTTTTTTCAACTAACAATATGTTGCTGGTATACCTTTTTTCATTGAAGGAAATGATTTTAAAAGCTAATTCTTTGAGGGATAAAATTATTTCTATATTTCATTGATTTTTTTTTTTTTTTTTTTTTTTTGCGGGACTGGGGTTTGAACTCATGACCTTGCACTTGCCAGGCAGGTACTTGTGCCATGGAGCTATCTCCCTAGCCCCCTATATTTCACTGATTATGAGAGCATCCTCACTGTGGCTGGTTATAAAACTGCAAATCAGTGTTGCTTAACTTCACAGTGTTTCCCCCACTTTGTCATACTCAGATCCTCTTTTATGACTAAGCACATAACAGGCAAAGCATTTTTGCCCTTAAAAATTGGTAATGTTATGTTAAAAATACTTTGGGTAGGGCTGAAACTGGACAATTTACACAAGCATGAACACTCTTTCTGGAGACTTGACCTGGGGAATATAGGTAGTGAAGGCAGTAACTACTGCTATATAGGCTACACATTTTACACTCTCGGCAGACTATCAGCTGTACCACATGTATACAGAAATATTAAACAACACTGACAGGACTATCATATGCAATTCTGTCAGCTTCTCCTAATATCATTTGTGGCCACCTGTGATATCAAAGCAAAAAGCTGAAATTATATTATCTTAAGATATTCTAGAATATTTACAATTTTATCTTATTTTACTTAATTAAAAATTTATGTCTTTCCTTGCTTATTAGATTGTTAAAAGTATATTTTCCAAAAAAAGAGCATAAACACTTAAAAATTTAGAAAATTGCATATTGCATTAGTAAAGAACATCTTGAGTCATATTTAGGTAGAATAATTTCATACCAGTGATAGAATTTCCAAAGAAAGTCTTTGGAAAGCGACGGTATTCAGCTCTGGGCAAATTTCGCTAGGACTTAATGCAATTGCTGGCATTTGTTAAAAGTAAGTCCTCAATAATCTATCCTTTCCCCAGCTACTTAATTGAAACTAAAATACTTGAAGGTTTTTCTGATGTGTTAATTCCACTGCATAGTGTCCACAATTCAAATTGATTTTCATTGCAAAAAGAAATTTTATTTTTCTATTAATATTTTTCAACATCAAGTTACTCAGTCATCTCTCACACATTGCGAAGAATGTACAAAATCAACCTCAGGGGCTGGGAAGATAGCTTAGCGGCCTAAGCACAAGGACCTGGATTCCATCCCTGGTACCATATGCTGTGCTGGCCACCGAAACCCCTGCATGATGGTGCATGCCTGTAATCCCAGGACTGGGGAGGTTGAGACAGGAGGATTACTATGAGTCTGAACCATGTAGCAAGACCTTGTACCAAATAAATAAATAAAAAATCTTTAAAATAATTTTTAAAAAGCTAACTTGAGGATTTGAGGGCAGTACCACACTATTTTGAATGATCTTCATTAGATATTTTGATTTTCTAAGAGTTTAGAGCAAATGAGTTATAGTATGGAGAAGAAAACAGAGCTTTTCCACTACAAACACATGCTACTCAACTCTGACAGGAGTTACCTCCTCCTACTGCCATCATAAATCTAAACGCTGTAAAGAAGATGTCATCAATACACTTGACCTGCTGAAAACCCTAAGTTGGCAGCACAGTGCCCTGCAGAAGACTTGTCCTCTGTCTTGCAGGTGTGGCTACCTCAGGTCATGGGCCACTTGCTGCTGCCCATCACCTCCAGAAGGGACTACCTGGGCATCCCTAGCCTGGGAAAAGATCCAGATCAAGAAGTTATGCTTGCTTTTATTAATATTGTAGAGCTGGGGACTGGAACTGGAACTTAAAGGTCCATTTTGTCTGAATAGACAACTTTTTACATTATTGTAAACTTGAAAAATCTTAAATCCAAAGATTGTTAGATCAGTCATCTGGGTAGGATACTTCTTTTATTATCTTACTTTAATCTTAAACTTCCATATTCTTTCTCTCTCTCTCCTTCCTTCTTTCTATGCCTGGCCTTTAATAAGCATTCATTCTTATCCCTGCTTATATCATTAGCCAGTGAGTCACTGTGAATTTAGGGGTTCAAATTCTGCACCACCTATGAGGAAGAACAGATCCCTTCATTTTGAAGATAAAGCAAAAAAGAAATAAGAAGGCAGCTAATTAAAACTCTGAAAATTAAAACTGTCATTTACTATAAATTGTTAAGTCTTAAAAGAAAAAACCAAAATATTTACCCTGCTCCTTCTTTGCCTCACCAACTTACTCCATTGGGCATCTGTTTGGGGAAGGTTTTGAATGCTGGTTCCAGCTGAACTTCATGTGTCATATTTTGGTTGTTTCTATTAAAGTTGATACTGAGCATCTAACAATTATGTCATTAAATGAATAGTAGTTGACTTTTCTCTTGGTGGATTCTTGAATTACAGAGCACTGGCTCATCTTAAAGTGATCTGAATATTTATAGTACTAGATTCAGGCTAAGCTACACAAATTTCAAGTTGTTTATTTTTCTATATAAGGTCTTAAACATTCTGTTTACATGTATTTCTCCCACATGTTGTCAGAAGGAAATATAATAACAGGATAAAAGTTTAACAATAGGTAAAACTGAATTCAGTCACTTCATGTCAAACTCACAGTGCCTCTCAGGTATCATCTTCCTTGCCCTCTACTATTCTGTAATAGAAGTTTGGATCTGACTAAAGCCATGGATACAAAGGTGCAAGGGACTTTACATTCCATAATTAAGAAAAAAAGGAGCTGAAGATATGTTTAGATTAAGGATGGCAAGGGAAAATGAGGTCAGTCCAGCATTGCAGAAATCAGACCCAAGACTTAATTCCGTCTAAGTCAGGGAGTCTCTTTTCAACCATGCTGTCTTGCTTCCATAAATAGCCGAGTGCTACAGCTGAACTGATAAATCAAATGTAATAGTGTGAAATGTTTAAGTATTAGAGTTCTCTGGTGGAATAGAATCAATGGAAAACATATGTATAATTATGCAAGGGTATTTGTTAGGTAGACTTACAGAATCACATATTGGAATGTCCACTATGGCCTCTGCAGAACAAGAGGCAGACAAATCCACAGTGACCCTCGGCATGGTGGAGAGTCCGAGAAATGGAAGCCACAGAACAAGGGGGCGTTAAACACACAGCATGGGTCCAGGTCAGGAGCCCTGAGTGTGGCTGTGTGAAGTCAAGCTGAAGAAGCTGGAGATCGCTGCCCAAAGGGCATGGGGGAGGCTGGAGTCTTTAGAAATGGGGACACTTCCTTTTTTTCCGTTATCCCATTCAGGCTAGAAGCTTGTTGCTTAGTGTCTGTCACCTCTGTGAGGGATGTGTCTGTGTCTGACTCAGCAGCACATATATGTCTGGAGTGAGTTGTCCCTGCTGTGTCATCCTTAGACAAACCCAGAACTGTACTGTGTTCATCTCTGACCATTTCTTAGTCCACTCAAGCTGACCTGCATTCATTAATTAATGGGCCCAGTTTGAATGGGCAAATATTAAGCTTTATAATTGGATTCAAAGAAACAACTATTGAAAACGTATGAGATTTAGATAAGCAGTGGCATAGTCTAAAAGATTTGTAAGTTCAGTGTCGATCAAAGATAGCCAAGGGTATGCCTTGACTAGGTTCAAAGCTGTCCGGTGTAAACAACAAGCGAAATGATAGTCCCATGTTACACTAGTTGTTTGCACTTCAATGTGTTCACCTTACATTTCAAGGGAAAATTTAACTACCAAAAATTTATTGAGAAAAATGTAAGGTTGGGAATGAGTCTTAGAAGGAGTGAAGAGAAGAATATTACGTTTTTAATGAGAGGAGAGCTTGCCCGCGTGGATGCCACATGGATTATGAAATCTTGACCTTTTTGAGAGTATATTTTTTCACATTTAAATCCATAGCATGAACTTGCAAATTGGAAAATTATCGTCTTCTCTCTTTTGCGTCTCCATAGGTTACTTCACTTGCCACATTAGTGTGCAGTGCTCCATTACAAACACTTGTCAGTCACAGTGAGCAGGAAAAAAGAATGCTGGGAACTCAGGGTGTGGTTGTGCTTTCCTTTTCTGGTGACTATTAAAATGGTCCGAAGAGCACAGTCTTACAGCAACATTTTGACTTCTCTTTTCTTGTGTTTTTTTTTTTTTTTTTTCTAATTGGAAAAATAATATGAAGGATTAATTGTGAAAAGGAAGATTTACTCAGTCATTTTGGATCCAACTCTGCCTGTCTGTCTCTCATCACCTACCTAAGGAGGTAGTTGAATGGGCTGTAAGGAAGAGGGCCTAACTGTGGATACATCGTGAGCATATGGCCTGGAGTCTCCATCTGGTGCCCTGCCCCTTCAGTGGTGCTTTCCCTGATCTGTCTGCTTCCTGGGGTGCCATGGGTTGAGCTGCTTTCCTCCTCCATCACTACTCACTCACCAGGATGTTGGCCTTGGAACAAGCCCACTATGGACTCAAACCTATGACAACAAAAGCCAAAATAACCCTTTGCCCCCTTATATTGTACGTGTCAGATGTTTTGTTCCAGAAAAAAAAAAAAAAAAAAAAAACCAAGAACAAAAATTCATTAATATATTGTCTAACTTTCTTCAGCATGTATTAGAAAGTCATCTATATTTGCTTTTATTTTTTAAATTAAATTAATTCTTTTTGTGGTACAGGGGATAAACCCCAGGGGCATGTTCCCAGTGAGCAACATCCCTAGCCATTGTTTATTTTATTTTCAGGCAGTAGCTAAAGCTGGCCTCAAACTTATGATCCTCCTGCCTCAGCCTCCCAACTATCTGGGAATCTAGGCATATTCCACTATGACAGACTTTATATTTATAACTCAGAATTTCTTTAACACTTAAAAAAATTACAGAGGATCTAACAATGTGATTTATGCCTCTCAATATTTACTATAGTAGAAATTCAAAGTGAGAAATTCAGAAATTTGTATTAATGCATTAAAACAATAAACCTTATTTATTTATTTATTATCTAGTACAGGGTCCACAGGGTCCCATTACATAGATTGGACTTGTAGTGATCCACCTGTGTTCAGCCTCCCAGGAGTTGGGATTACAGGTGTGCTGTTCTGCACTCAGTTTCACTTGCCATCTCGGCTTTCCCAGGGGACAGGGCCAGCAGGGCAGGCCAGGAACTGAACCTTGATCCCTGAGCCTGCCTAAGCAAGCACTTTAATCCCCTGAGCTATCTGGCCAGCCCAAACTTATATATTTATACAAGTGACACTTTTAAAAAACGTGCTATTTTCTGAAAACAGAAAACTAAGAAGAGTAACAATATGTATTTATGAATTTTTTAATTTCTGTAATATTTAGCTTAACAGAAGTGAGTAGATTTGCATATTCACTAAATCATATATGTAATACTATTACAGATCCCACATGCTCTGGAAACGTCTATATTCTATGCTGAAGACATCCTCCCTTGGTATTTTTATGGAACTATTATTCACTGTACAGCCTCACTGAAAAGGCCCAAGAACACCTCAAGACACTCAGAATGCAGTATTTTAATAAGCAATGTCTCAGATATTAGGTATATGTTTTTTTTTTTTAAATTTTTTAATTTTATTTTTATTTTTTCTTGTTTCAGAATCTTTGTTTATTCACTCATTTTTATGGCTGGCTCAGCCTGCCTCGAGGGCAGGGCTGGTGCAGCATGTGGTGCCGGGGATGGAACCGCGGTCCCTGAAGCCGCCCAAGCTTTCCTAAGCAGGCACTTTAGACCGCTGAGCCATCCCACTGGGCCCCATGTTTTAAAATCTTTTAATTGTCATTTTTGTAGCTACTGACAAGCTGCTCTATAAAATATAACCATTGATATTCTATGAAACTTCTCATCAGAGAACCTAGTGTTTGAGACTCAAATAATCATTTATTCAAGTGAAAGTTTGGCTCTAGAACTGCAGGCAAATAAAAAATGTGTGTGATTACAAGTGTATGCTATATATGTGAAATATAAATGCACTCTATTAATTAATAGAAAATGGAATAATAGAAATCACCTCAAAACATGTCTTAGAGCCAGTCAAATATCTCAGTAGACTAGCAGGGACCAGGGTTCAATCCCTGGTGTGGTGTGCACCCCAGGCAAGATGAATGGCTACTGAGACTGGGTGTGGCAGTACACACCTATAATCCTAGTGCTTGGGAGGCTGAAAACAGGAAGATTACTAGGAGTCCAATCTGTGTGGTGAGACTCTGTAGATTTTGTACTGAATATATTACCAAAAAAAAAAAAAGTCTTAGCAGAGATTGCTCTTTTCTTCTGTCTCAAACATTAAAGTTCTGCTGAAGATACTTGGCACAAAAGTGAAAGTAAAATAGTCATTGCTTGAAATAGGATGGGCAGTTTTTTAGTTCTACACAGAGCGACAATAGGATGTAAGTCATCTACAGATGACATTAATGTGAGCCAGCCGAATGAAGAAGCAAACAAGATTTTGAGTTACTTCTGGCCAATCTACACTCTGCCATGTATAATTTTTTAATTGCGTTTTGCTGTGGAGTCCTGTGAAAGAATATGTCCATCACTCTGCTACCAATGGTGTAACATGCTTTGGTGTTCATCGGTGAGAAATTATTAATGGACTTGGCATAATTAAAGCATGTACATTTTCAAGAGCTTTCCTTTCATGCTTTGATTTTATATCAATTTTTAAAAAATAAGCCAGCAGACCGAGGCATCTGCCCTGCCAAATTATGATAAGAAAGTATTGTCTAATAAATACTTATTGAACTGTATTTCTATTAAAGGTGATAGGAATTCTACTCCCTAGGAATTCTTGGGATGTTAAAACAAGTATGAAGTGATTCTCATACATTTATACTTGGCATGAATTACAGATTTCACTTTTTAGGTCAAATGCTCCTGATTGATTTTTACTCTGTCTTTTGCAGCCTTCAAACTACTGATTAAAAATGGACCGGAGTGGATGGCCTATGGCAGCTTGTGTAGCTGAGTTAGGTGTCCAAGGAGATGGGTATCTGAGGAAAGATTAGGGGCAGGAGAGAAGCAGGTGGCGGGGCCACTATTCTACACAGCACAGCCTCGCAGCCACCGTCAGGGGAATTCACTGTAAGATGAATGACATTTTCACAGGCCAGTGGAATAAGGAAAACAATGGTGTAGAAGATCACACACATGCAGATCTAGGAGGCCAAGCGGCTGACACCCATGGAGTGTGTCCACATGGACTTTGGGACAGGGCTGGGTGCACCTCAGGAAAACAGAGACTGGGTGAGGCTGGTAGCAGTCAAGGAAATGTCAATGACTAAAAATGCCACTGTAGAGGGAAAGGAGCTTCGAGTCAGCAGAGACTGTATTACATAACAAGTGTATTAGATTAGCATATAAAGAACAAAAGTGTGTCATGGTTTTGAAAAGGCCTAGCAACATTCTCTGAAAGCTACTCTGAAAGAAGTTCAAATTTTAGATAGTAAGTCATTTGATAGAAATATTTTTTTAATGTTTAGTCCATGGTTTGATCTTGTAGGTGGCATTAAAGAAACACAGCACATAGCTCTAGGAAATGTCCATATGATAACATAATGGAGCCTAAGTTTTGACTGTTTGATTATTGGGAAGATAATTTAAGCGTAGTGTTCACCATTCTCCTGATGTACAATTTAAAAGTCTCTGTATAATGTTTAAATGACAATACCTTCTTGTCAATATGTATTTTGTTTATATTTATGTGGTGACTGGCTCTGTTGATTCTTTTCATTGGAAGTTATTTTTGTGTCTGTTAATGACCATGCTATTAAACATTCACTTGGGAACATGTTCCAACTCATTCAAGCCACATGGGCCCCACCAAATATACTGGTATACCATTCATTAAATGACTCATTAATTGTTTCCAAATCACAAGGGCCCCATTTAATAACTTGCGGGAGCCACGTAATTAAATAGGCTGTCCTAGTGCCCTCAAAAATATATCCTCATTTAATGACTCTTAAGGACTTGAAAGATGAATTTATTAAGTGACCACAACTATGTCAGGGTATAAAAGGGCCCTGAGTTTTGTTCCACGTTTACTGTCTTATCTTTTCCCTACATGAGTCACAGAGATCTCACTGAGCACCACAGCCTTGTGAAACCATAGTAATTTCAAGACATAATGTGTCTCTGAGCTCTAATTTTAGACATCTGCGGACAAGAAACATATAGAGTGAGTGAGACCTTTGCACCTGTGTCTGATACAGCCTCCCCACTGCCAGCCGGTGGTCCATGGAATTAAATGAGTACTACTTATGTACAGACCCTCACCTAAATCTTCACCTTCTTTTTCTCACTGAATTTTCGGTTAAAATACTATGAGACTGTAGGTTTTGGCATTAGCCTGGGGTTTAGATAGAACAATGGAGGTTCCCGGAGCTAGAGGGAGTGTGCCGGGCTGGGATCCCAGTGGGCACATTCAGCTCCAAAACAGTACTCTTCGATTTTTCCCATCTCAGCTCTGTGCTTTGGAGCCTCGGCATCCATTCTTTAGCTCCTTCTTCCATCCCTTCTTCAGCTCTCAGTGCCCACTGTGTGGATGGTTGCTGTGAGTGAAGGGGAGTCTGGGAGTCTATCATTCTAACGTTTGGGGAGAACTGCACTGCCTGTAATCTAGTTAAATGTTATAATCATGTTGGAGAGGTTTTGCTTTTAATCAGAGATTACTAATTCCCACTTTCTAAGTTCAATTATGTACAAACACATCATTTATAAGTTTGTAACAGTTGATTGTGTTCTGACACTTGTATATATCGCTGGATGTATGTGCATGCATATGTAACTGGATTTCTCTTGTTTATATAGATGATTTTACTACTTCTAAAAGTCTTAGGAACATGTAGCCACCTAGGCATACTCTTCTCTAGGCAGCTTCTTACCTTTCTTTCTTCTTTCCTGGTTTTACATTGAAATTTCTTTTTTTCTGATTTTCCCACAAAGGGTCCGACTTCTATGCCAACTCCTCTTTTCATTTATTTGCAGTGTCGGGCACTCACCCCAGGACCTCAGGCTGAGAGAAAGTGCTGCCACTGAGGCGCCGACTGCTAGGCCCTGCTGCCCTTGGCTTTTCTCAGCCTCTGCCGTATTCTTTCCTTCCTGCACCATCCTCTACATGTTTTCATTAAAAAATATATATATATCTTGAATCTTTCTCTGTGTCCCATTCACTAGAAAACATAACTGCAATGAAGGAGTTAGAACAAACCCTAATATGTCACATTCTCCTTTTAGAAATATTGTTCTCTTGGTAACAGAGCAAAAGACACAATATTATAGTGAATCCTGTGTCACTGTTTGGATAAAAGCACAGCATTTCTCAGTTTTCTTTTTCTGTGTGCTGCTGATTTAAATTACTTTCACCCCTGGCTTTTGGCTTTATTAGTGTACTTTCTTTCTTTACTGTTTCTTTCACAATCTTTCATGATTGTGATTCACACTTAATGAATTGCCCTGTAGACCTCTGGGTGGCAGTGCCATAGAGTGCCATGCAGGACATGCTACTTTCCGACTCTGTACCTAGCACAGGCACTGTGGGATGGAAGCTGCAGGCCCCTATCTCTCTGCCTCCTTAAATGCTTCTTGCTCCTTCCCTGCATTGAGATTCAGCCTGTTTAGATTTGCTTTGGGAAGTGAGAAAGTGCAGGGGTCATTATTAAGCCAGGCATGATTAAGAAAACTTCTCTTTTGCTTCCTAACCTAATTCCATTTAGCCGTTATAACTTATGTTTGAAGTAAAACTCAAGTCTAATAATCAAAGAATTGGTTTTGCCTTCAGGTCTTCTACAAAGCAAACACCCAAATGATATTACATGTGAAATTGCTTCTTTGATTTAAAAAATTGGATTTTCATTTTCACAGGGTAAGTTAGGAGGTCCTACAGAAATAAAAAGTAACATAGCTTTATTCTCATGTTAGATTGCTCTTTCTTAATGACTGTTTATAGAAAGAAAAACTTCTATAACTCATACAGATTGCGCTTCCTTTGTTAAAGTAAAAAGGGAACTTGAATCACAGAATATGTATTATATATTGATAATCCAAAGAAATTTTCAGTGTATGTTACTACTGTGAAAAGAGTCATGCATGTGTCCTTGGTATTTGAAGATTATAAATATTTATAAACAATAACAGTGGCCTTGACTTAGATATTTCTTTTGTTATGTGCCTGCCACTGTCAAAGGGCTCTTAGTTAGTGTTTCGAAGCAGTTAAATAAGTAAGCTGTATTACTGCTTCTTCGTCGAGATGTGGATCTGGGGCATCGTGAACTTGAATGACTTCATTTGTTCAAAGCCATTTAGCTGGTTAGAAATTAAAGCAGGACTCCAGGCCAGGCAGCTGACCTCAAGGTTTTGCTTTTAACCACTGTACTGCCATGGAGCGGGAGAGCTTGCTCAGGAAGACCCGTGCCAAAAGTGTTTCTCCAGTCAGTTCCACTCATGAAGAACTTAGATATGAAGTTACAGCTCTGCACACAGAGTTCCTGAATGCTGTTGCATCGTCATGGTGTCTATAGCCACTTTTCCTTGTTCTGATAAAATACCTGAGATAATCATCTCAGAAGGAAGAAAAGGATGTCTTAGCTTATCCTTGCAGTTCAGAGCCCCTTGGTCCTGCTGCTTCAGGGCAGCAGCTGTACAATAATACATCATGGCAGAGTGTTAGAGCTTGTCTTGAGATGCCCCCCAAAGCCTCCAGTGCTCATGGGCAGGGCTTTTGGGATGCAGATGTACCATGGGTGCCTGGCATTGGGTGAAAAGTGCGTGGTACTGGTTTAGTCCATGACTGGACCAGCATAGTTCTGGACGAGGCTGGGTAGATTTATCGAAGACAAGATCCACCTGGGTGTGGGTGGCATCAACCACTAGCCTGAATGGAATAGAAAGAAGGGGAACAAAGGACGACAGATGCTTTTGCCACTTCCTGCATTCCCTGTCATAGATGGTTATTCCTCTGCCATGCTCCCTGCCTTGGAGCCAGCTGACTAGACACTGAAACCTCGACAGATTGACAGCTAAAATAAGTCATTCCTCTTTTAACTTCTGGGATTTGGTTATTGTGTCCCAGCTATAAAGAAGTAACTGAGATACAGAGCATGGGTTGGAGGACATCTACTCATCTCACAGTGGAAGGGAAGCAAGCAGACACCAGAAGTGGCCAATATCCCCAAGGACCTCACTTCCTTCTAGGCTCCACCTCTTAAAGTTCCATCAGCTCCCTATAGCACTATAGGCTGGGAATGAGCTATTAATATGGGGGCTTTGGGGTTATAAAAGATACTTGCATAGCTGTCTTGAGTGCAAAGAACTTTGTCTGAGGAATTGCCTATGACTTCTTCAGCCATAAAATCTCTATCTATGGTAAGGGAAATTTAAAGGAGATAAATTCATATATAATATATACGTATATTATATATGTATATATATATATATATATATATATATATATATATATATCTGTCTGTCTATCTATCTATCTAATATATATATTAGATTGCTGCTCCAGCAAGGTGATAAGTAACAATAGCAATTTGTTTATGTCTAAATAAAATTTATAGTGTACAGAACAAGCTAACAACCACATCATTCAGCAGGAGGGACCTTCTGCCTGATGTTGGTTGGCCGAGCTGAGTTGGCTTTTGCAATTGCTACTGTTCACCACTGTCATCCCAAGGCCTGGGTTCATACAGCAGAGGTCAACTGTACGCTTAGAGCTCTGCATCTATTTTACCTTACAATCTGAGAACATGGATCTCACCTCCCGCAGTGAAGGAGAATAATCCTATTTGAAGAGGCCAATCTAGGTAATCATATTTTCCTGACCATATTATGCCTCTTTCAGGCTCTTGTAGGCATGAAGCACTGCTTTAATACAAGCCCTACCATCGTATGATTGTGGCAAGAACAATTTGCCAATGTGTTTGTGATTTAAAAATTTCTCCACATCAATATAAAAATATTTGTTTTTCTCAATCCTAAATCTTGCTTTATTGTTTCAGTGATGACTTTATATTTTTATGTTTGTTGTAAGAAGAGCTAGGGAGCATGTGGAGGAAAGTACTGTATTCAATTATTTCATTGGTGAAAATAGCTGATGGCTTGTATAATGAGGCAACCAATGGGCTCCTGAAGTTTTATGTAGTGACTTCCAATACATGCATTATTATAATGCTCACTCTCAAAGTCATGAATTTCTTTAGGAAGCCTTAAGGCATAAAAACACTAAGGGAAGCTTTCCTATGTTCAAGATTGACCATCAACTCCATTTGATGATTCTTAGATTTGTTTAAATCAGGTGGAAATTCCATGCAAAAACATGAGTCTGTGACCACCACAACAGTGGGTGCCTCCTTTTGTAAGAGGCAATTTTTCTGAAATCAAGAATAGTGCTTTATATGTATATGTAATAAATAATTCAAAGTTACATGCTCCGAGTGACATTCTGTACTTGGTAGAACAATCCTTTAACAACATGCCAAAAGAGCAAATAGCAGCCTGTCTAGCAACTAATTAAACATCCTTCCTCAGAAGTGGTGTAGTTTTAGAAGCCCTTTAACTGATGTTTTAAAAAGAAACTTGAATATTCATGATAAAGTTTAGTAAATGACTTGGATATTTGGTGGCCAAACCTGAAAACAGCTCAAATATTCTGAAGCCACTTTAATACTCAGAAGTTGGCCCTGGCCGGGTCCACTGGAGATGAGGACAGAGACACAGCCACAGGGAATCATAGTCCCCCTCTGTAGAAAGAGAATCTAGTTTAGGGACAGCAACAAGGGAGCAGGAACTTCAAGCGCCTCCTGAGTCTGCCAACAGAGAGAAAAGCCATGCTAACTTGAGAAAAGAGATACCTGAGATATCTCCAAACTGGCTCCTCGTAGGTATCCCTGAGGAACCAAAGAACTGATGTTACCCATTTTTAAAAAAACAATCCTAAGAAATTAATTTGTTCCTCCCCTTCTTCTTTGAGCACACTGTCCTATTAGTCACAGTCCCCAAAATCAGAGATTCACTGAATTTCCACAGGCATAAGGGGTGATTAAAAAATACACCGAGTATTCAAATTTTTAAAAAAGAAAAACAGAAAACCTGATCATGGACCCCTTTCAATTCCTTTGCCTTCTTCCAACACACCTACCTTATCGTGCTTACTGCCTTTCTAAAGCAGTGCTGAAAGTTTTCTGTTTACAAAGTGTGAACAAAAATATCTGACTATTGCTAAGTGCTATCCATCCAACATAAAGGCAGGCTTGTAGAAACATGACAACATGACAGTGTGTCCTCACTCACTTTATTTATTGAGTTTAGCACCTTGTGACTTCTGGATCTTCAAAATCAGAATAACTGAGAAGGTAAATACCTTGAATAGGTTCCAGGCAGTGAGGCCCCCGCAACACTGCAACTGAAGGTAACTCACAGTGGACTTTCAGAACTTCTTCAAGAAGGGCCAGGAATGGTAGGATAAGGGTCTTCAAGGTGAGATTGAGATTTTTGAGAGGGGCTAAGCTTTTTGTGGACACTGAGCCACTTCTGTGACCCTGTATGTGTTTAGAAGATGCCTGTTCCTGCTGTACTGTGCTCTGCTTTTCAGGCCACCCCACAGTCACTTGCACACGATAGCCAACATAGCAACAGCCCCAGTGCCCTTGGATCATGACTTCCCCTAAATTATAAGAAAAGTACTCTTAAGTAAAAGCAGCCACAAGGAGACATGTCTTTCACCCTCTTTTGTCGCTGAAACCTAGGGCTGAGAAAGAAGTCTACTCCAGGATCCACAGTATCACAGTGCCAGAGGCTAGGATAAGGTGGCCAGAGTTTTAGCCAACCCTGCTCTCTCTTTTCCATCCTTTACCCCAATGTTCAGTTTAAAAACATCCATCTCTTTCTCCTCCTTCCTCAGATCCTGGCTGAAAAGGTCTTGCTACAGGTGTTTACCACTGGCTAATCAATCTAAGTCTTAGAAAACAGCCTGAGAACTAACTGCATAACCTTACCTTTACACACGCATTAAAGTGAGCCAAGTTCTTGTGGCCTTTGCCACCAGAAAGAGCCAAAGAATCATGGCTATCCAGGGAACAGAAATTTAGAATTTGATATTTGCACAAAGCTGGGTTGCTTTTGGCTAGGTTCATACCTCTACTTGCTGTATAACCTTGTGCCAGTTACTGAGCTAGATTTCCTTTCTCCAGGGGTAACATGGGCAGCAGGAGAGATGAAAGTTTCCTTAGCAGTTTAAGCAGACAACTGTAACATAGTCCATTTTATTGCCATTATCCTAGCTCTTTGTCCTGATGCATGTCCTACTTAGAAAAACTCTTCATGCAACATATGTGCATTAAATATGTTAAAGTCTGCATGGAGGCATAAAATAAATATATAGCTAGTGTCCATGATATGTAGGTTTTGGGTTAGGTCTCTATATAAACCTAAACAGATTGGGACATTTTCATGGAGCCCTTTATGCTACAATGCTGAAAGAAAAATGAGAGACGGGGAGAAAAAGGAAAGAACTCAAAAGCTGGCCCATCACCCACGTGAGTGCGTTGCAAAGAGGAAGCAGTTTTCCTGCTGCTGCCGCCTGCTGCCAACCAGAGCCTAGCTCTCTTGCATTTTCTTTTACATCCTGGAGAGCTGCTTTTGGTTTCCTTTGAGATTTCATAGACCACTTGTTCTCTGAAATTTGCTCTAAATTTACCTCATAGAATTTTCTCACTATGCTTGCTGGAGATTTGTACACTGCTTTGTTACACTAAACACTTGGTGGGTCAGAAGTTAGCAGAATGACCCGTTTCCTTTGCAACCAGGTCTTTTGTTCTCATCAAGCAACCTGCTTGCCCTCTGCTGCCAGAGCTGGTGATGCAAAATGAATGCAAGATGCTCTGATTTCTCTGATTACATAAAACAGATCCTCATGTACTTTATTAAGAAGCTTCAAAAGTGACTTTTGAAGGCCAGGCCTACACAAGATACAGCACAGCACACTTTCCTAGTAAATGCAGATATTAAAAGTAAATTTTCTTGGAAATCCCATTAAACTATTTCAACCAGGAAAAATGTAGAATTTTTTTTTTTTTTTTTTTTTTGTCCTTTTGAGACAGGGTCTCACTATGCTGTTCATTCAGGCTGGCTTTGAGCCTAATTTTGTAGCCCAGGCTGGTCTCGAACTCACATCTATCCTCCTGCCTCAGCCTCCCAAGTGCTGGGATTACAGGCATGTGCCACCACGCCCGGCTAAAAATGTAGAATTTTTAAAAATCTGTAAATAATTAAGCGCAAATAGTTACCAAGTAGAAAAACATGGTGTGTAACTGAATTAGTGTTATGTGAATAGATACATGTTTATATATCATAAATTTCTTGATATCCTTTATGCATGCTCCCTAAAAATGTATTAGTAAAATTACAGCATATTCTATTACATCCATGACTTACCAGTTCTGATTCCTTCCAAGTTTTTACATTTCTTAGATCTAGAACTTTGGTTATATGACTCTATGTCATTTTTTCCACAGATGGTTAGAATATTGTTGCCTTTAAAGTATTCCAGAGTGTCTTCTAGATATATCATAATAGAAAAAAGGACTTTAAATCAGGCCAGGGATATAGCTAAGGAGCACAAGTGCCTGCCTGGCAAGTGCAGAGTTCTGAGTTTGATCCCTAGTACCTCAAACAAAATAAAACAAACAAACAAAAAAAAAAGACAGAAAGTGTAAAATATTTGCACTAACAGATTTCAATTTTGCCACAATGAATTACTTTTTCTGTTTCACTGAAAAGAATTTTATTCTGTCTGGCTGCACATGGTAAGTACTGCTTTGTGTTTTTACTTATTTGTGGAGCTTCACAAAGGGTTTCAAAAGCAAGCACTTTCAAGCCCTCTTGTACAGCACACAATAAGATGGAAACATAAGTAGATTCAATTGGGAATTAGAAAAAAATATGGAATTCACAAGCTCAAGGACAGGGTACGAGTTTTATGGCTGGAAGTGGTGCTTGTAAGTGAGAATATGGGAAACACCTTTCTAAGCAAGCATTTATAAGCATTGAAATTTTGATTTTGACTTTTCTGATGACTAAAGTGGAAGGAGAAATAAGTAGTTATGTAGTTTCCAAAGTCCATTGGAAACAACTAGCTATGTCTTTAAAGGAAATAAAAATTTTCCTCAGTCCTTAAGAGTCATAATGAATCATATCTTCAGATAAAGGTATGGAAACAAAACCTTTAAAATACTCATATAGTTTAGCAAAAAAATAAATATCTCTGAATTTTCAATATTAGGGTCTCAAGGCATGCCCTTGGGAAATGCCCTTAGGAAAAGAGATTTGAAAAGCATGTACGAATGCAAGATTTCTGCTGACGTCTTTTAAACTTATGGATGACTTTGTGGAAAGTTAAACCTTCAGTTCAGGTAATATCTTATAGAACAGAAACAACCTCCTTCCACTTATTGATGAGGGTTTTCTGTCACTAAACATTGTCCTGCAGGATGTTTTTTGCATGTTAGATGCACACAGTTGTCCACCTCCAGGTTGGATTTAGGAACTAGATACAGGTGGCACTATAAATCTCTGTGGGAGAACCTAATGGTCTCTGGTTGCCTCACTCTACTTTCTACCTTGTTGATAGATGAGTATAATATCCTTTCTACTTTGTTGATTATAATTAGTTTATAGAAGGGTTTGTGGATTGTTTTCAGCTTAGCCACAGCAATAAATCCAAAAGGTCAGGGAAATGATTCAATTAAAGCTAAAATAAACATGATCCAAGCATCCAACCATCTGATGGCCTGGATTTATTGAGATATTAAGCCTTTGGATAAACTGGTTATTTTCAAAGCACTCTTTATAAATATTATTTGCCCTACTGAGTTCTTGACTTTGTAAAACAAGCAATTAAAGGTCAGATTATCTTGTATGAGATAAAGAAGACATTGTGAGTAATTAATTTAGGGAAGATTCACAGTCTTAAAGAGCCAGAGAGTGTACAGGGAAACAGATGATGGAAGCTATGCTATTTTGCCAAAGTTGAAATCTTTAACAATTAGCCTTTTTTGGACATAACACAGTTACAGCTGCTAGGACTGCTAAGTATATTTTATCTCAGTAAATACTTCCTTTTGGATACTTTAGCATTAATTTTTCATTTGCGACATGTAGCCTGGAATAACAGAATGCTAGATTTCATGATGCATTTCAGTATAAAGCAAATTCCTTTGGAACATATCTTGCAAATATCATGGCTTTACATTTTGAGCAGATTGTATTAAGACAGTTTTTGTGACACTAGTTGGCAAATAAGGGCAATTGTTTATAGAGATCATTCTTATTCCTTCATTTATTCAACAAATATTAACTCTAATTAAATTCTCAGGCATGTTTGTAGGTACCATGGTATACAATTGTGTTGCAAATGTTCACAAATTCCTGCATCAGGGAGCTTAACATTCTAATGATGGGGGAGAGCAGAAAGCAAAGTGAATGACAGGTGAGCAAAATCAATTGTGGAGAAGGTCTAAAGTGTGTATGTACATGCGTGTATGGGTACACATGTGAGTGTTTAAATGTAGGTTTATCATGAATCAGGCATGGCATGGCCAGCTGATTAGGAAATGATTAACATTGAAAAGAGAATTGTGTGCAAAGGGGTGTGCAAGCTGCCCATGCTGTGGGCAGAAGGAACAAGGCTGATCAGAAGAGAAAACTTAGACAACATCCTTTGCTTTGGGTTTTTAGGAAGAGATCAGATAATCAAGCTTTGTCGTGCACCTTAAGGTTAGAAGGACTTTTTCTCATTGTGTGCAATGTGATTCTGCAGTGAGAAGCATCAGTGGACAGTGGCGATATGGAAGGTCAGAGCTCTGTACAAGACTCGACTGGGAATATGGGCTCTGGAATAAATGTTTTATGTAAGATGTGTACACAGGCCAGAGCCTTACCCTCTTAGGAACCGGGCCCCTGTTATCAAACAGCTATATATATCACCTTCGTATATTATCTATCTGTATGTTACTGCCCGTTAGTCAAAGATGTCACAAAAAGATATTAGGACAATGACCCAAAGAAGATTGCAGAAGGAGCCATGAAGCTGTAGCTGTCTGAGCTCCAGGCAGTTGTAACCATCAGTCTAAGTGTTGTGAGACTGGAACATGTTTGGCTTGTCAAGAAACAGCAGAGTCCTGTGTATCTGGAAGATAATCTGTGAAGGGAAAAGTCAGAGATGAGCTGAGAGGTATAAAGCCAAGGGAGGACCACACTGGCCCAAGGCCCTCTAGGGACTTCACCTTTTGTTCCAGGTTGGATGGGAGCCAGAGGAGGGTTTGAGCAGATGAGCAACTTGATGTGGCGCACAGTGTTAACGGCATCGTTCTTGCTTCTGCAGTGAGCCACAGGACAGGCAAAGTGGCAGTAGCGGGTTAGTTAAGAGGCTACTGTAACGACTCAGGCATGAAATACGGTGGTTGGAGTCCAAGTGGTGCCAGGGAAGGTTGAGAAAACTGGCCAGAGTCTGGGTCTGTTTTGAACATAGAACCCCGTAATTTTTTGCAGATTCAATGTGGGCATGTGAGGTCCATGACAGCGACGTCAAGGTCTGGAGAGAAGCTGGCTGCTATCATCTTATGTCCACCTTTGCACAAATAAGGGAAAATACTCCCACAGGGACACTGCTGTCCTGGACATCATATTTTCATGGGAGGCACATGAGTCAGATTTCAACCCTTCACTTGAGTTCTTGGCAAGTGCATTTGGCAGTTACAGATACTGTGCAGTCAGTCATGTGTAGCCTGTCTGTCACCTAAGAATTTCATAATTTCTTTTATTTTTCATCGGGGAAGTATGCATCCAACAGCTCAACAATTAAAGGTGGTCAACTTCAAAGATATGGCCACATAATCACTAGTTAGGATTTATTACAGCATGTTAATCCTTTCCCCATAGAAATGGGTTTAGTAAATTGTCTTTTGACTTTTAGGAACTAGGGTTTTGTTTTCATGAGGGCTAGGAGTCTGGAATTTTGGAAATAAATGATATGCCAAGTCTAAATTATTGCTTCCAGTATGAATGTAGCTGTTTATACTTCCAGTGAAGACTTTAAAAAATGTTGAGGGTGGGGAGGTAGCCCGGTGGCAGAGCATCTGACACCCGTATGCAAAGCCAAGGGGTTTGGTTCCTAACTCCACAAAAAGCAAAAACAAAAGCTTTCACTTTATCTATCAATACGACATTTGCAAGAAAACATCTCTGACCATCCAGTTCTTTTCTTTCTTTTTTATCTTTTAGGGAAGGATCTACAGGGGGCGCAGGATCTCACTGCTAGATTGAACTCTTAGTGATCCACCTGTTTACAGCCTGGCAAGAGCTGTGCCACCATGCCCAGTCTCAATTGCTATCTCAGACTGCCTTGGGAGTGGGGTCAACATGGCAGGCCTCGGGATCAAACCCCGGCCTCTGGGCCTGGTTGTAGGCACTTTATTCTGCTGAGCTATTTGGCCAGCCCTCCATCCCGTTCTTTTCTATAAGATATTTCCATCCTAAAATATGATGTCTTTGACTTCTTATGACCTTGACGGTATACCAGAAATTAAAAAGATAACACAGGCACATGGAGAGATGATATTCCGAAGAATAAAATGAACTCAGGACTGCACTTTGGGAGACCAAAGCATCTGCTTTCAGTCACCATTGTAGTGCCACTGCATTCCATGAGAAGTATCTTGGCATCACATGGACCTGTTGTGCAAGAATCTTTAAGAGGTGTTTTCAGTGTGCACATAAGTGTGGAAGATAAATTGAAGATCCATGATTTTTCATAGATTGAGTAATACAATTTTTACAGGCACCAGCTGTTCAAAGTATCACTACTATATTCTGTAGAAAATTTATCCCAACATATGTATTTTAAGGTTAACAATCTACTGCTTTTTTTTTTTTTTACAGCTATTTGTACTATAAAACATAGACATTAAAATAGAACTACTACTTATAGTTTGATTTTCTCAGACTTTTATTTTTGTCCTATTGATAGAAAGCTGAATAACAGAATGTCTCAATTACTTTTCTCTCATTGTTGGGGCAGATACCCAACATCCAAAATTAAGGAAGGGAATTTATTTAACTCACAGTTAGTGGAGGTCCCAGTCCATACTCAGCTGGCTGCGAGGCAGAGTGGCACATGGCAGAGGATAGCAGTTCATGGCAGCAGAAAACAACAAACAAAGAGCAAAGAGAGGAGCAGGGGCCATGGCAGCCATAAGCCTCTCTTCTTTATTGCATTACATGCAGGCTCTCTGCCCCAGGGCAGGTGTAACACACCCATGATCCCAGAATTGGATCATACATTAAGAACAACCTCTAGAAGTCCACCCATGACCGCATGAGGCTTTGTCACAACCCATAACACACAGTTACATTAGTTTATTGACTATGCATTTTTCTGAATCTATAGGGGAGGGGAATTCTAAAGAGATAATAGAAATCTTTATCTCTCCAGTGAGGAGACAGCTTCCCCTTCTTTTGATGATCATTGTTACATTAAGACCTCCCAATTTTCCTTAACTTTGACTTTCTGTTCACCAAGAAGCTTTCAGATTTTATTTAAGCACCAATATAAAGTTACTTTCAAAAGCAGAATTCACCAGCATTCTGTCGTATGCATTGATTGCTTATGGTATATATAACTGAAGAGAAACAGTAATCTGTTGTGCATGTTAGCTTCCTCATGAACTTGGATACTGTAAGTTACTGCTCAGAAACTCAGGTTCACAGATAAGAAACAAAAACTTTTTTTTTTTTTTTTTTTTTTTTTTTTTTTGTCTTTTTTGAGACAGGATCTTACTATGCAGTTCAGGCTGGCCTTGAGCTCACTTTGTAGCCCAGGCTCGTTGCACTGATCCTCCTACCTCAGCCTCCCAAGGGCTGGGATTACAGGCATGTGCCACCACTGCCTAGCTAGAAACAAAAGCTCTTGACCAGCAGCAAAGGTGACTTCTCTCTGAGAGACTAAGTCCAAATATCAAAATCTGAAGGATATTATTGAATACAGTATGTCAGTTTTACACATGCATGCACACACACAAAAGATGAAATCATGAAGCTAAATTTATTTCTTTGATCAAATTCTGATTGATTGATCTAGTCCAAATTAGTTTTTCTGTTTCAGAAAAAAAAAAAAAACAAAAAAAAAAAACAAAAAAAAAAACCCAATGGCTTATTTAAGCATCTTCTCACCTAACTATTGTATTAGCTGAACGCAAGTAAGAAAAAATATATTAATAAGGCTTGTAGGAGCCAACAAATATTTTACCCAAATCTCAAATCAAGCTTGACAACCCGACTGCTTGGCAAAAAGTTGGGGAAATGGCCAGATGGCCGTGATAGAAAAGACATCACTTGCAAATCTGCTTGATCTGACTTACTCCTTATTTTCTTACTCATTCTTGCATTTGTTTAATGAGTACTTCTGGGGTCAAACAGTATTAAGTTCACTAGAGATAACGAGAATAAAAAACTATAATTTCCATTTTGGAGAGGCTGGCTGTCTCTGTGGTGAGAGAAAATAGACACACAGGCCTTGCAAGGATGACATTGACTGTGACACAATGTTGTTGATGTACCCTTTCATAACACCATAAGTCAAGCATTGTTCTAATACCAGAATTTCAAACACTTGACGTATTATAAAGTATGTGTGCCTAATGTATTTCTAGAGAACTCTAGATTGTGGTTTATGATGCTGTCATAGTTGGGGCCCTGGAATTCTAATCCCAACTCTTGCAACAAATATTTATGAAAACAAATACATGAATCAGTGTTCTGTTTGTTAGTTGGCCCCACACACTTTAGGTAACTGAGGGGCGCTGGAATGAATTTACAACCTTTGAAGTCACAAGCGCTTAGAAAAAACAGCTGTGACAGCCAAAAGCCTCAGAGAGGAGGACATGAGTTAATGGTTAGTGCATTGTGCACATGTGAGTACGTTTACCTTCAAGTTTAATGGATCTGTACTTGTGAGTCTGTTTCATGTTTGAAAATAATATGTTTATTGTCCAGGACTAGTAATGTGACAGCTGTGGTAACAATAATAGCAGCAATGTCCTTTATGTGACCCGTAGGATATAGTCATAGTGCAACCACTCCTTCCTACCTTTGGAGACTTGTTTCTAGGGTCCCTTGAAAATCCTGACATCTACAGATGCTGAAGTCTCTTGTATAAAACAGCATAGAAAGTCAATGCTTAATTGTTCTTTGTCCTTTTAAAATTCATATAACTTTTTCTTTTGCCAATATTGCATGCTTGTATCCCATAATCTGAACAACTGCTTTGAATACAGCACTATGCAATGCAACAACCGTTGCTGCTATTGAGTTCCTATTGATTTGCTTGTTGAAATTCTGTATCGTTTCTAACGTTTCTGGGTTTTTAAAAAAATATTGTTTTGTATTATTTAAAATAATAGTAAAAATAAAATGGCACAATATTCACACATAACCTATGTATACCATGTTGTATACTTCATGTCTACTCTAGGTTATTTATATTAGCTAAGACAACGTAAATGTTATGCAGTGTCCTCCTACATTATCATTAGGGGAAAATGACAAGGCAAACAAAGCTTCCACATGTTCACTACAGACAGAACCATTGGTGGCTTACCTGGAATGCCCAAACCTGGTTAAGTCCTCAGATATAGAACCTGTGGGCACACAAGGCTCACAGCACACATCTTGCACTTGTTCTTCATAATAGCTTCCTACACTCTTACACCCTCCAGCCAAATGAGAACAACAAGTCACCCCGGAAGGATGTGAAATTACACTTATGTTACCTACACACATTTTCAGGTATATTGCTGAATGCCATGCCTACTGAACTTTATACATATGAGACCTCCACTGACTTAAGTATTTTTTGGTTGCCTCTTGGATATTTGGAAATAAAACCTGGTTACTGTCTTATTTAGGTCTATGCATAAAAGTTTTCCGCATACCTTATACTATATTTGATGGTAACAGGAAAACAAATTGGCGTAAGCTTCAATAAAGTCTTTGAGGCAGATGGAGATGTTAGACTTTTAAATTCACAAACACAACCCAAGAGACCTTTGAAGACATCTCATTTCACCTCATAGTTACAATAATTAGAGACCTAGGAAGTCAAATGATAATCTCATTAAGTCCAGGGCTTCTGATAATTTTTTTTTCTAGTGGAGGGAGTTTCTAAATATGAAAAAGAAATGGAATTTTTTCTACTTATAGTTCATTACACAACAAAAGTATTTCAGAAATGAGTTAATTTTACAGTACATGTGGGGTCACAAACCAATATTTAAAGTAATTATATCCACACTTATATAGTGAACAGATATACTTAAGAATGTTCCATGTAAGCAGATTGCTTTCTGTCTGTTTCATCTTAAAATATTTCTCTGAACTTATTTGCTTTATTCAAAAAAATACTCCATCTTAGCTTATTACTTGTGTCATTCTCTCCTCTGATTTAGTTTATTTTTCTCTGATTGATTCCACATGTTAGTTTCAGTCACAGCATCTCAAGACTTTGGAGACTGAACCCTGAAGCATTTCACTTGCTTGGTATTCTGGAGAGATTTCAGTCTGAGCCTACAGGGCCAGTACAGCTGAGATGCTGAATGCTTTGTCTTGGTTTTGCCTGTTCCCCACAAACCAAGGGTATTTACAATGAACAAAAAAAAGAAACAGATAAACAAACCATTTACTTATTTATTCATTGTCCACAGATAAAGCATTGAACTTAGCCAACTTGAAATCTAATTAATCAAATGAGGACAAACCAGTTATGTAACATCCTGGTGAATTGTTTAATCATCTCATGAGTTGAAACTTTGCTATAAAAAAGTGCTTTGGGAGATAAACATAAAATTAGTTATCAAATATCTTTGATATATATTGCTTATGCCTTATGATACCTTTGACTTTGATATGATAGTCTTTTTGTTGGTATCAAATTTAAGGTTTATGGTCAGTAAGAGTAATGGTATTAGTTATATCTGTTGATAACTGGTATTTGTAATAAATACTTTCTTTACTCTTGTATAAGGACTAAATTTTATGCAATATAATTAATTAGGTGTAATTCTATTATCATTACTTTAAAAGCTATCACAAATTATTTTAAGAGTCAGTGGTATAAAACTCCAAAAACACGAACTTAAAGAAATGATTCAATTTACATTTAGTAAAATACATTCATGAGCTGGCTAACACTCTAGCTGAACCAAGGAGTTTCCTTTTGTCACTATCAAATGACAGAATTAAGTTTAAAAACACTCACTCTCCTCACCATGTACTGCCAAAAAGCAAAAGAGTGTAGTAATTTGAAATGCTTTCCTAAGGCACTTTTATGACCTAAACCTCAGCTCTAAAGGCTGTATTTTCTTAAGCTTTGACCTGAGAGACCATGGCCTTTCAAAAACTCTTCTGTGTGAAATCCCATGAGCTTTCAAAGGATCTGAATGTTTAGAAATGCCACAACACCCAGGGAAGTGGCTTCCTGTAAGAAATCTATGGATGGATGCTTTATTCTTATTCATAGATTTACAAGTTGAAAACTAATTTTAGATTGTTTGAAATTTCAACTCTTTCTAATTGTTCACTGTGTAACTGATTTTGTAGCTAAGGACTTCTTAAATTTAAGTTAAAATTCAGGGAAAATTTGGAAATCCTCCTTCGCTCTATTCTTTTGATCAAATTTAATGAAAGAAAATAATAGTGCCTAGCAGTCTGAGATGCTACCTGTCAGTTATAGGAGCTGGATAATATTATTAGGACAGTTACATGCATAGCCAAATTTTTTTCTTTATAAAAATTATTTTCCAGTGTGTTTTGTAGTGTTAAGTTTTTGCCTCCACCATTTAGGGTGCAAGTAGAAAATTTCATTTTAGTGTTGATTTTAACTTTACTAAAATTATAGAAGTTGGAATAGTTAAAACTTCATTTATGTAGGCACAGTGATGAGGATTATGCCCCAAAGGGAAAGGTAAAACTTTCAATTTTCCACTGCAAAATGATGGAAAGTTCATGAAAAGAATAGAAGGAGAGAGAGAGAGAGAGAGAGAGAGAGAGAGAGAGAGAGAGAGAGAGAGAGAGAGAGAGAGAAGAAAGAGAGACCTCAGTTGAAATTACTTGGACAGTTGTATTTTGCTCTTCCTTTTCTCAGTTCCACTTTTGTAGAATGCTAAATAATAATTGCATCACCTCACTAACCTCTCTATTCCTTACCTTTCTTTCTTAAAAAGATCAAAGATCTGCAATAGTAACCGACCTCATCCCATTGTCCTAACAAAAACACGCTTGGACTCAAAAGATCTTTCCTGATCCACCTGGCATCACACACAATATTAACTGGATCTATGGAGTATATTTCTAACATTTTACTAATTTATCTATTTTTTTTCCTCGAAAAGAGTAACTTTCAGTCAAAGATTGTGATCTGCCAATAATGTTCATGACCATTTATCGAAAAGAAAAAGCTATGTGAAGAGTTGCAAGGTTGTAGTTACTGGATTCTTTTTTCTTATTCTTTTTTCCTTAAAGATTTCTCACATCAGCTTTCAGAACAAAGAGTTGTACAGTGGAAGAAAAACAAATACAAAGCATGAACTTGCTACTATTATCTAGTGGCTCCCTTTCAACTCTTGAAAAACCTTATTACAGTCACTGCCCATCCTAGTTTTGCAGACAAGGACATTGAAGCTTCGGGAAAGCTGGGGAAGAGAAGCTAGTGTTAAGGGCTCTAGTCAAAGTCTAACTCCGCATCTCAAGTATTTGAAACTTTAATGTCTTCATGGAAGATTGACCCTTTGTCTTCTAGCATCCTTTCTGTCATTTGTAATTTTCTTTCTTCTGAAATATGTTATGTGACAAAAATTTAGCAGTCCAGTTTTTGTTTGGTTTTGTTTTGTGTTCTGGAATGCTGTTGGCATAGTATATTATCATTTTTATCTACGTCTCATATCATTGTATTTGAAATGCGTTTCTTGGAAGTTTTTTATTTGATCTCTTATGCCAAATCTGTTCATTGACATTAAACTTTTTCAGAGCTTGGTTTCATGCTATCCATAACGTTAGTGAGCATGTCTTTTTCAAGTAGTTCTCCTGAGAATTATACACCTGAAACTGTACAGGGCTATTTGCCACGTCAAAAGATGAGCAGGGCCCTTAGTACCACCGCGATCCCTTTACCAACCTGCTTTATAATCCTGCTTTCTTGTGTGTCTTCTTTGCATACAGTGAGATCCACCCTAGAAAATGATAATTTTATTTTCAATCATTTAGTACAATTTAAAAAGTCAAAAATACATGCAAAATTCATTGAATTTACCCATGCATTTCCTCATTCTGTTGTTCTAAAAGAATAAACTAATAATTTCAGTTTCCTTTTGTTTTCATTTTCTCTATTTGAAAAACTTTTTTTTTTCTTTTTCAAAGTAGATCACTGAGTCATTCCTTGCTTCTCAGTTCCCTGGAGAGTTGATGCTTTTGTTTTTACCTTCTAGATACATCAGCTGCTTGATAAATATTCATTGTCTCTAGCCTTAGATGCAGAAAGAGGGAGGGTGAGGGTGGAATGCTGTCTCTTCATCCTTCTCAGTTAGAAGTCCTGTCTGGATTCATTTCACTATATTCATGTCAGAACCAGAAATTAGCTTCGAGAGCCTCTGCAACTTGCGTAGAAACACAGAGCTCATTTTTTCCATCCTTCTGTCTCAGGTAAGATCCAAGAGCCAGGTAGTCCTTTCAAATTTGCCTCTTTTTCACCCTGCAGTGTACAAACAAAGTGTGTCTGACCTGGAAATCTGTGGATAAGAGTGTGAGCTGCATCAGAGGGTAGTAATCCTTTCTTATCTGGGCTTTTGGTTTCTGCGGTCTTGGTTACCTGGTCCAAAATTTTCTGTGGAAAGTTTCAGAAAAAAAAAATTCTTAAATTATAAATTGCAGTCTTTCTGACTAGTTTGGTTAAGTCTCACACCATCCTGTCACATTTCACCCAGGAAAGGAATCTTTGTTTTCTCCACAATATTCATGCTGTGTACATCACCTGTACCTTAGTCCCTCGGCAGCCAGCTTGGTTATCAGAGTGACTGGCATGGATTTACATAGTTTGTTTATACAGTATGGTGCTACTCATTGCTTTAGATATTTCTAGAAGTCCTGAGTAGTTCTTCAGGGATAATGGGCCAATTATAAGAATATTCAGGGATATTATGTGGTAAGAGCTTTCTTTTTTCTTTTTTTTCTCTTGTCTAAAGAATATTAGTACAAACATTTATTCTCAATGAACTAAGACAAAGTAGCTGTGTATCCTCTTTTGTGTGTGTGTGTTTGTGTATATATATTATATATAATATATATATATATATATATATATATTTCTTTTTAAAGTTTCTAATAGTAGGAGAAAATATCATACCATATCTTATAAGTAGATTGTAAGTTGGAGATACAGTATGAATCATAAAACAAAAAGTATAATTAAATAATATTAGAGAATTAATTAAGTATTAATTAAATTTAAATTAAATATTTAAAAACAATATTCTAAGCCGGGCGTGGTGGCTCATGCCTGTAATCCCAGCACTTGGGAGGCTGAGGCAGGAGGATTAGTGTGAGTTCGAGACCAGCTTGAGCTACAAAAGTGAGCTCAAGGCCAGCCTGAACTGCATAGTGAGACCCTGTCTCAAAAAGGCAATAAATAAATAAATAAATGAATAAATAAATATAAAAACAATATTCTAAAATTCAAATCAAATCATGAGTCCAACTTAGAGGCCAAAATGTTGTGTATCATATGTATGAATCTATAATCAATTCATAGTACTCGAATAGTATTTGGATCCGTTAATATATGCAAAGATATCAACCAAGAAAAAAGTTTCCATAATAGTAAAGAATTACTAAAAATAAAACAAAACATAAATATTGGAATGGCAAATATATGACCAGCACTTCTAACAGTTTGGCAATCACACAAAGTTCTAGTATATCATGGATGTGGACAGTATCCATGACACTTACTGGTGACCAGGTGTCACTTGTGGGACTGAGCTACTGCTATTTCCTTGATATCCACCCTTTAAAACCAGACAAAATCATCACCCATAGGGTGCAGGAGGAGTCCATTTGTAGAATATGCTGATGGACATATTCTACTGTGTATACAAAAGAATAGTTGAAAGACCGTTGTTATATACCTCTTTCTCTCCTGTGTTTAATTGTTTGCCTTATTTGATGGGTTCTTTCTATTCTCTTTCATGGAGTTGTGGTCATTTTGATCCCTCTCTAGAATATCCTTTAATAAACTGTGCAGGGTTGGCTTTGTCATCATGAAGTTCTTTAGTTGTTCTTTGTCCTGGAAGCATTTCACTTCTCCATTTAAGTTGAAAGAGTTTTTTTTTTTTTTTTCAGGATTCAGCAGTAATTTCCTTGCAAGACTAGAAGTACTTTGTTCCATGCTCTTCTTGACTTGGTGTGTAAAGAGAAATCTGCAATTATTCTAATTTGTTTTCCTTTAAATGTGATCTGTTTCTTTTCTTTAGCGGCTTTTAGTATACTGTTCCTGTGCTGAATTCCTGGGATCTTGATTATTATGTTTGGGTGTAGGTTTAATTGGGTTGATATTATTTGGAACTAAATATCTGTCAATTATGTGAATGTCAAATTGTTTCCCCATATTTGGGAAGTTTGCTGCTATTACTTCTGCCCATATTCTTTTTATATCATTTGTATAGACTCCTTCTTTCTCGTTGATGCCTATTAGTCATAACATTGTTCATCTTTGCATCATCTTGCATATGTTGTATTATTTTTTCTGGCATCCTAGTTGTTATCAAGAGACCTTTCCTTACCTTCTCACTAGCTGCAATGGTGTCTTTAAGGTTTGAAAGCATATTCACTTTCATTGAAACGGTTTTGCCAACTTGTAATTGAGGTTTTAAGTTCCTGTATAGCTCCCTGAATCTGCTTCATACATCTGTTACTTTTCTATGTTGCTTATTCAAAGATTCCATCAATTTTTCTATTTTCCTCTATTTTTTTTATCAGTGTCTTCTTTAGAAGCACTTAGTACTTCTTTTATTATAGGTGTTATTTCTGTCTTAAGAAATTATTTCTGATCTGATTCCCTCTATACTTTTCTGAAGTTGTTTTTTACTTGAGATGCTATTATTTCAAAGATTTCAGATGTGTGATTTCCAATTTCTTCTATGCTGTTGTCTCCTGCACTTGTTCCGGGTGGGCTTAGGGCCTGGAAGAACATTTTGCTCCTTCTCTTTGTCATTTTGTATAGTTCTGCCTGCAGACCTTTGATATAGAACTTTGGTAGAGTTCTTACCTTAGCACCAGATCTTGATCTGCCAAGTTCAAGTTTGTCCAGATGGGTATGGCTTGGATCTGGCTGTTGTGCTCCACTTCTTCCTATTGTAATCCTTGGAGGTGAAACAGCTGTGCCACTCTGGCAAGATGTTCTGCTCCTGGATCAGCTGGGTAGGTCTTGTCTCTAGTCTCTCCACAGGGAGTTCTGTGGCAGTTTTCCACACTGAGCCTGTCTGATGAGTGAAGTTCCACTAATATGCTGGGCTTGCTGTTTCAGATGAGTTTCTGGCAGGCCCAGGGCAGTCTGCCTCACACATAGGGCCTGGTTGCTGGGTCAAATGAATTTCTGGAGGGCCCAGAGTGGTCTCACTCACACGCTAGGCCTGGTTGCTGGGTTGAATGACTTTCTGGTGGGTCCCAGGCAGTTTCACTCAAGAACCAGGCCTGGTTGCTGGGTAATGAGTTTGAGAGCTTTCTTTTTCCTTTATCTTTTTACAAAATAAGTGAGATGGATAAGAAATCAACAATAGGAAATATTCAAGTAAATATTACAGTAGTAAAAGCATCTAACAGCCATTACCAGCCCTATGATACACTGTTCACTATTAAAAACGTTGCAGCACTCCATACAATGACTGTCCATATCAAAGCAATTTACAGAGTAGGAAACTGAGGCTGAGAAACAAATCTCACAGTGTCAGTGCTGCCATGAGCCAAACTTTACCTCAAAGGTTAGTGCTTTAGAAATAAATATATCAAGTACCTGGCATCTAGTTGGGTTCTAAAAGGAAAAATATCCTAATCAATTCTTACTTATTTTTAGTTTAAATGATCATTTGTTCCAGATATATTGCTAGCTTTTCACCATTACAGCCCAACAGCAAATTTTCAAAGTATATCCACACTGTAAGAAATATTTCAGTGGTTAGAAAAGTAAGAAATTTAACAGTAGTTAAATTCAGCCTTTTAATCACTAAGAAAAGAACCTGCTTAGCCGTAATAATTTTTTTTTTTTTTTAAAGCGTTGCCAGTGAGTTTGAAAACCGTTTTTGTGAAAGGCTGGTGTCTAGGAGAAGCTATTGATTGACTTTCATCGTCTAGGTTAATATGTTGGTATTTAAAATGTCTCAACTCTTCTCAAAAATTGAAGCTCTTATTTATTTGAGTTCACGCTTGATTGTGACTCCTGCTGTATATCACTGAAAGCTTCCCAAGGCTTTGAAGCCAGCAGTGCTGTATGGGAAAGAAAACTTTCAGAAAGCTGAGCAGCTGAAGCAGCAGAAAACTGGATTGCACATAGTTCTGTAACAAAATCAAAGGTCAATTATGTTCGAGGGCACTGTAGTTGGTTTAAACTGTGCCACACCTTCTTCTAGTGATAGTGAATTTCCACAATACTTCAATTCCATTCTAAGGTTGAGAATAAAAAAAAAAAAAATCATAGAAACTCAAGTCACACTTTCTACTCACCAAATTCTATGAAGCTCATTTGAATTTTGGACATACATCTTTTCAAATGGTTTTGCAAATCTTTAAAGTACCCAATTTTGGTTCAGCTCCTGTCTTTTAGGGATGAAATAAGAATGCAGTTTACAGTTGTTAAATGCATGTGTTCAGTCTGAATTCCAATAACTGTCTTTTCAAATTTAGGCTGTTTGTGTTTTCTCAAGTCAGTCAGAAAGGAATTCAGACAAAATATGGGTCTCTTAGTGACCTTTAATTCTCCAAAGTCCATGATCTGTGTCAACAGCTGAGTAAACTTTTTTAATGGCTATTTAAAACCTACTCATCTGAATGGATTACAAAAAAAAAATTAAATGCCTATGTTATATGCCAGCTTCCCATGAATAGCTCATAAAATAGAGAACTGAATAACAAAGAAAATCAAGAAGGGTCGATTCCTTTCTCCATCGCATGAAAGCAGTGAACCTGATTTACAAAGTTCACAGCACACACTCTTGGTAGTGGGACATGCTTGATATCAAGTGGGGACATCATGTTTCTTCGAGTCTGCAAGAAGCAGTGAAATATCCCCCCATGCAGGCATCCATTGCTGGAATTAGCCTGTTTTCTCACATAGCTTGATGTGTGTATGGTAGCTCACTAGCTAGATCTTCTTGCCAGAGGGTTAAGCAGGTCAAACCGTGGGGTTAGACTTAGCACCACACTAGGCAAAGCTGCTTTGATCCTGTCCTTCATTTTTCAAGAGAGGAGATTAGCCTCTGGCTTAAGACATTCAGCTGGCTCATGGCAGAGCCAGGGAATCCTACCCTGAATTCTTTCAAAGAATGCAATTAACCTGGATCACAGCAGTGGCTGGAAAAAATAAAAAATCGTGGAGTGCGCAGAGCTTCCAGTAAGCCTAACTAATGGGAAGCACAAGAGCAGGTAGGATTCAAGGTCACTAAGTTCACCCTGGGAAGAAAAGCTATGAAAGGAGAGCCAATAGGGTGACTAGAAGCAGAGGCAGACAAGAGCTGAACGGAGTGGCCTTTACCCATAAGCGAACTGAAAGCAAGCTGAGCACACCGATGCAACTGCTTTTGTTAAAGAAAGTTTTGAGCTATTGGATATTTTAAAACAACAAAACTAGATGATTGGACTGAAATGAACTGGGGGCTTAAAAATGTATGAAAGAAGCGTAGTAGATTAATGACAGATTGGCTCAGAGAGTGTTTTTCCATACTCTAATAATGCTCTTAGAGGACGCTGGAAATAGGAAATTAGTTAAGAGATGATAAGAGGTGGCTACTGTGACCCAAGTGCCTTGTCCCCGCATGCAGCAAGTGTGAGCCCAGCCTACATAACAGCACCATAAGGAGGTGTTATATGGAAAAAAAGAAAAGGAAACATTTTCTAAGGAGTATACAGACCCTGGATTCAATCTCCAGTACCATAAATACAAAACCAAAACAAATAAAGCTTTCTGAACAGGGCAAGTATAAGAATGGTTTCTACTGGTAGGTAGCACTGTTAACCATTTGTAAGTGGTTAAGAGGTTATTTAGTCATATGTAGGGTGCAAGTAGAGTGGCAGGTCACTGAAAGATTAGTATATCAAGTTTACATGTTTATTACTGCATCTGAGAGTCTCACGAGGTATTTTTCTTAGGAACCATTCTGGGTAGTTACTAAACGCATTCAGTGTGTAAATGTTGCGATAGCAAGACGCAATGTTAATGATGTAAACCAAAGATAGTGAGCAGTGTACGTAGTATATTTACTACTGAGTATTGCACTGTGACTCTGACCTAGGGAGAAATAGAAAAGAAATGTTCTGGATTTGTACAGATGGCTTCAGATTATTCTTAACTGTGTGTTGTTGAAAATTTCTTTTTAATCAGTGTAATATATGCTATTTTCATACAATCAGGTGAAAATAGAAAGCAGTTTATTTTCCTAGGAACAGTTTGGCTCTAATTGGTATCCCACACACATTTACAGTGTTGAGCTGATTTTCACTGGTGCAAAAATCTTTTATTTATTTATTGCAGGACTGGGGATTGAACTCAGGACCTTGTGTTTGCCAGGCAAGCACGTATTCTACTGAGCTATCTCCTCAGCCTCTCGTGCAAAAATCTTAAAAGGACACGATTGTGTGTGTAAGTGCTTGCTAAAAAGAGTGCAGCTTGGTGCTGGAGAAAAAAACATCTGCAAATTTGAAGCATTGGAGATGGCTAATAATGGTGATTATATTAGTAGTTAATTGTTTTGAGGAAAACAGTTAACAAATTGCGCTGATACTTAATCACTTCAACTGAAAAACAAGAAGCAGAATGAATTCAGAGAAAGGCAGCAACATGCATTGTATCCAGTCTTTTTGTGGAGGTGGCTGGTTTTGCACATTTTCTGTTTGGAAGAACACCTGCAGGATGATAAAGATAATTTTGCTCCTTGAGCCTCTGCTTATTTTCCATCCTACTCTGCCTTTCATTAATAAAGGCTGTACTTTGGTTCTACCTGTGGCTCTGTGTTAGATACCACATTGCAACAGGGGATTGTGAAAAGTACCTGTGTGTTGTGTGTGGAAGAAAGGACAAGCAGACATTATGACTTAAGTTCTCATACTTCAAAAGTTGCATTTTCAGAATCAGAGATTTTATTATATCGTATGAGTTCAGAGCACTGAAGAAAAGTAAGATCACCATGACTTTACCTGTACCCTGACACACACACTAACAATTTTACAGCCAGGTCATTCCCAGGTAGCAAGCAGTGAGTGATTAGAACTAACAGTTGCTACTATTTTCCCTGCCTTCTTCTTTCATTCTTTCTTTTTATATTTATTTATTTATTTATTTATTTATTTATTTATTTATTTATTTATTTATTTGCAGGGACTGAACTCAGGACTCTGTGCTTGCCATGCAGACACTTATGCAATTGAGCTATATCCCTTATTCCTTCTTATTGGTTTTATTTTTAAGATTTTGGTGCTAGGAGCTGGGAAGATAGCTCAACAGTGTCAGCACCTGCCTGGCAAGCACAAGTACCTAGATTTGATCCCCAATACCATATGTCTGCTGGTCCCAGAACTCCAGGCATACCATGCTGGCCACCAAGACCAGGGGGAGTGCTGCACATCTGTAGTCCCAGAGCTGAGAAGGCTGAGACAGGAGTATCACTACAAGTTCAGGGTGTGGAGCAAGACCCTGTACCAAATAAATAAATGATTAAAAAAGAAAAGATTTTGGTATTAGGGCTTAAACCCAGGATCTGTGCATGCCGAGCACATGCTCTGCAGCTGAGCTGTCCTTCTGTTTCTGATTCACCACTTTTAGGCAAGGCGCATTTCATGCTGCCTCTGTCTCCTTTCCTTCTCTACTCCTGGCCAAGCTTCTGTGGTTACCCTGTGTCATGGTTTCATTATACTTGTTAATGATATTGAGTAAGTCCCTGCTATGCATTTGAATTTTCTCTCAATTCTAAGATCGCCTCTGAAATCCTGTGTTGTGAAGCTTAGTGGCTCAAAAGCATGAGTAATGTTGTCTTCATTTTTATTCTCATGTCTAAGTGACAAACTTAATTAACTATATCGAATTTTTTAAAAGAAAACGTTTTGGTATTGTAATTTTAAAAGTTGCATCTTGAGTGTGGCCTCTTAACAAAATCAGTTTGGCTTCCCTGGGTTACATTTGAAAGAAAAAAATAGGTTCAGAATACATTAATGAGATAACAGACCAGAATTACAGAGTCTGTATCATTTTGTTGCTATTCCAGCTCTGCAGCTTTATCTCTGTTGGACATCCTTCTCATTGCTAAGTAATGGGAACTTTCCTCCTTCTGGAATGATAGGCTATTGATTTAAGGACTTGGAGAATATTTGGAGAAGGCCTGGTTCTTGCTTCTGTAGAGCATATAATCCGAAAGGATGAATGGATTGAGAAAGGGCATCCCTACATGGCAAGGCAAACACGAATCATGACACGTTAACCTTATTTTATCTATATTTTTCTCGATTAAGGCTCCATAGTCTTTCCAATTGTCCCTTCTTCCTTAAGATGGATGCTCTAACTTGAATGGGGCCAAAGGAGCTACCCAGGGCTGCTGATTATGTGGATTCTCTGCATAGAAGCGCTGGCAGGGGAGGTAAAGGACTATATCTAACTTTCATTCCCCACATAAAACCCAAAGCTAAGGCTAGTCTGGGCCACTGTATGTAAGTGTCATACCCAGTGGACCTCTGACTCTAATTTACATGAAGACACTGTACAGGCCGGCACAGGCCCAGTGACTACAGTGACACTTCTGTTACCCACTGTGAATGCAGGCAAAATTTGCCAGTGTGGCGGTGCTAGTGGAGGGCAGAGTCTAGAGAGATAATTAGAGACACATCAGCTATAGCTGCTATGCATTTGAATTTTCTCTCAATTCTAAGATCGCCTCTGAAATCCTGTGTTATGAAGCTTAGTGGCCTCACAGCTATAGCTGTGTTTACTTGGTATGTTTCCAACTTCTGGTCCTGGGGCCCAGATTGCAGAAGCTGTTGCTGGAAGGAACGTTTCTTGAGGAGTCTCTATTCACCCTGAACCTTCTCGACTTGGCCTGCAGCAGATCTGGTATTGTCAGAGGATGCTCCACTTGACTAGCACTCTGTAGGTTTTTTTTTTTTTTTTTTTTTAATTTGAAATTGATTCTATTGCATCTACTTTATGACTTAGTTTGTGGAATAGGTCAAATTCAGGAAGAGAAAAATAGATACTTGACACCTCAGTGAATGTGCACCAGACCTAGCTAGGGGACTGGAGTGGCAGATCTCAGCTTACTGACTCAACGACTAAAACATGGTTTAAAGCTCATGAAGTTGGTCACAAGTGCTAGGAATTCCCATTTGGGACTGGCTTCACAACTACGGAAGCTCGGACACTGACTCATCAAATTATTTCCTATTAACAGACATAGACCCACACATTTCTGAGGATTGACAAAAATAAACTGAACTGCTGTTGAAAACCTCTAAGCCTTTCAAACACAAAGCTCCTTTCAACTTTTAATTCTGAGATTTTTGTGAACTCAAAGGACATCTGATCTATCTATACCTATATTATTTAATCTTATCTCATCCAAATGTTACTTGGTCCAGGTTGGCCTGCTAAAGAAACCCCTCACATCATTTTATAAACTGTTCAGTGTTTTAGTTCTGCAGATCAGGAAATTTAACATTGTAGCATTAAACAGAAGGCATGCTAGTAGGTCTGAGATTTATATCATCACAATAAAAGTTCATTTAAGAACAGATTCTTTCAGTGATAGGCCATCTCAGAATATCACATAACACTTGAAATGCTTCTTAGCAGTGCTGTTGCCAAAGTCTTGCCTAAGTAGAACAATGTCTATCCACATTACATTAACAAAATAAAAATGCATTTACATATAATAGTTTATGAAAGAGTTCCATAAGAGTAGATCTGAAAAGATTTATGTAATCTTTCATTACATTGATATGTTATTTTGAGGGCTTTGCATTATTATTTATTGATTAAATGGAATGATTTTCATTTATATAGGCAGATTGTTTTATAGAATTGTTAAAAAAGAAGTTGAGATTGCTTTGAAAATTCCTATCAGAAGATGGAAAAAACACAGAGCAAGTCTCATGTATGCTTCTATTTGAAGATTGATTTGAACTTTTTTTTAACAAAAACTGAGAGAAGATCTGTGCTTTAGCTGTTTGTTTGGTTTATTTGTTTTGTTTCGTTTGTTTTTACTCTCATCATCAAGACTGGGAAGAAAGCTCAGACTCGGACTGCCTGGGTGACACACATGAGGCCCTGACTTTGAGTCCCAGCCATGAAAACAAAAAACAAAAAACAAAAAAACAAAACTTAATAATTATTAATCCCAAACTGATATCAGTACATAATTTACCCATTTCTCTCAATTCCTATAAATGCTAGCAAGTATGTCAACTTCTCAGTGACTATAGACCCCAATTCCTTAACTCAGTGATCTGATATTGGCTAATAATGTTCTTATCTATTAACAGATGAAAACATTGAAGTAAATACAAATTTTTCTCTGATCAGCTATGTGATGCATGTTGTTTAAAATAGAATTTTAAGGGGCTACGGAGATAGCTGAGTTGAATAAGCGCTTGCCTGGCAAGCGCAAGGGCTTGAGTTCAATCCCTGCCCCCCCCCCCCGCAAATAAGTAAATATATATTAGAATTTCAAAGGAAATTGAAGGCATGGTGAGATAGCTCAGCAGACTAAACGCCTGCTTTGGCAAGTACAGGGACCAACGTTTGACCCCTCGTCGTCCTTCATGCTGTGAGCCCTCAATGGAGTCTGGTGTGTTGGCACATGCCTATGATTTCAGCTCTGGGGCTTCAAAAAAAAGGAGGATCACTATAAGTCTGAACTGCATAGTGAGACCCAGTACCAAATACATAAATATAAAATACAAAAGGAAACTGAAAGCCCATAGACCTGTATTTAACCTTTAAGTGATTTGTAAATTATTTGGAAGAGGTCTGAAATTGTAACAGAAAAATGGAGTCTGCATTTTTTCTCTACCTAGTAACATATTTTGAAAAGTATTTTCAGTGGTCTGCTGATTCAGTTTCTGCTATGTTTATGAAAAAGAGATCTTGGTGCCTGGGTGTTTGCCAGTATGATCCAGGTGAAGAGATTGTGCTGGTGACTTGTTGCCCACCGTCTAGGTAGTGGCAGAAGGAATTTTCTGGAGCCTGCTTTAGGACCTTTTGTGAAAATACTGTAAGGGCTTGTTCCATTTCACAATGAAAATGTATTTCCTATTTATTCCATCCCCTTACTTTTTGGAAAATTGATAGAAAAATGGATTCAAAATCAGGGCAAAGCTAAAGGTCTGCAAAATGTGTCTGACTAGAATATAAAGTTGCAGCCCTGCTCACAGCAGCACAGCTAACTCTCGTAAGCTCCAGCAGTGACACCAGCCAGCTGTATTCAGCATCAAAGCACCAAAGAAGACCACCCAGGTCCTGCAGGGAAGTCTGTCAAGCTTATTGCAGCTCAGCTGAACCAGGAGACAGGTGAGGACATGGCTGGCCTGTTGCCTCCGCGCACCAGTGACCCACAGCCTGCTGCTCTCGCAGGAAGGGCTTCTCCTGCTTGCAGGAGCTTTGGGTAGACAGTCTAATGACAGCCCTGCACGCAGAGGCAGGGGCTTAGCTCTCGCTCACTTCAGTGACACATTTCTGGTTTCCCCCCTTTTTTCGTTTAGGTTATTAAAAGAAAGTATTTGCATTCTTGTCCCAGAAACAAGCCCAGTACCTGCGTAGTACATCATCAGATTTCCAGCAAATTTCTATTGGCTGAAACAAGCCAGCTCTTATCCTGAGCAAGCACAAGGAGGGGTGGTTCAAATCACAGATGGATGAATCCATTTTTTTCTTTGGGATCTGCCCGTGTCAAATCAGGCTTGCATCACCAGCCTTCAGAGGACGGTCCTGAGTGAGGGGACACTCACTGAGTTGGTGGTGCCTGTTGTTCACTACATGGTGACCAAGAAAGAATGTATCCTGCCAGGTTTTCTTCCAAGTGGCTGCTCCACCCCGGCATTTGCTAGCTCAGGGGTAGGCTCACTGTACCTGCCCACTGGAATGGGAGCACTCTCATGGGGGAATGTTTAGTTTTTTCTGTATGAGTGCATTAGGCACAAACATAGGGAGGTCCATTGGGAATTATTATTAATTTCTCAACATGAAACATATAGAAATAAGGATAGAAATTTGAGAGTGAAACAGGTGAGACAGTACAATTCTGCCTGGTTGATTAAACCAGCAGTAAATTTAAAGACATAAAAATGCCAATTCCTCACCCAACATCTCCCTATGCTATAAATATGTGACTTCATTTTGTCTCTTGGCATAAAATCAAGGCAAAAACAGTAATGGTTTTTATTCTCGCCTAGAGAAGGAGATGAGGTCAAGTCTTTCTTTGAATGGACAAGGCTCCCATTCTGATGTAGTTTAACAGAAATTACAGTTCTGCACAGAATGGGTAGCAGAATTTCTCCCTCATTCTTCTGGAGGCTGGGAAGGTGCCCAGCAGATGGCCACCTTCTTGCTGCTCTTGGGTGGCAGGTTTTTACTGTGTACAGTATTGCAGGGTTAGAAAATTGCCTAAAGAAGTAGGAGAGAAAGGACTATGTGCTTAATGAAGGCTTTGGCAGGCAGAAATTGGTGTGACTGTTGTGCTGGGCTCATTTTGGCTGAGAAATGTTATAAGCAATTGCCAGAGAAGGATGGTTAAATCCTTTTCTCAAGACTCTACACTGGGAAAAAGTAAGCAATACAGAGTTGATTTCTGTCCTTGATATTACCACACTGGGAAAGATGTTGAAGTCCCCTAAACCCCCAGCCACCGCATTCCCAATGCCACCGTGGCCTGAAAGACTTCATGGTGCAATGAAACACAGAGGCTGTTTTAGCAACTATTGATTGTTCATACATCATGATGGCACCAAATATCTTTTGGGAGCTGGTCTGTTTGCCCAGTCTACAAGTTCTCCTCTATTCTGAGGGCTGCATCATTTGGACATCTGTTGGTGCTTTCAAAAAAAACACTGTCTCATCTTTTTTCTTTTATTTTGTTTAGAACTGCATTTCTGAAGATTTTCTCTCAGCCTTTCGATAAATCTTAAGCTCCGCAAATTCTTAAACCCAAATTTGAAATTTCATTTTGAAAGACTATTTTGTTAAGTTGCTGACTGAAATCAATTTTAAAACAGGAGGTAATACTTCAGTTGAAAGAGCAGAACTTCAGTGTAAAATATTTACTGAATTATACCAGGATAAAGTCTTTTATAAGGAACAACTAGGTTTTTTTCCCAATTGAGCTCTCTGCAAACCACTAATAAGGTCTTTTTCTCTGTGATCATAGCATAATTTATGGTTGTCAAGGGGAAGATTTGCTGACTTAGAGGATACATTGCCTCTTATCAATGAAATGTTACGAAGCTTGTATTTACCTTAGATTTTTATTTCATGCGTACTGGGCCTGTTCCAAGTATATAGTAAGAATGCAGAAATTAAAAAAAAAAGTATGCACTGAGTTTGTAAATTGCATGAGCTACATTTGTGTTGGCTGCTAACCAAGTTAAAGCAGAGAAGGCTTAGAACAAAAGACTTGGTTGACTTGGTCCTGTGTCTGTACAATGGTAGGGTCTCCAGTGCTATTTCTGTAGTGGTAAATATTCTTGAGAAGAGAAGCCTGTCTCCTGAATTCTGATGACTTTGTTAACTGTAAGTACAAAACTAGGGTAGGACAAGGCTTCTGAAGAACATACTCTGAATCCTCCTGGGTGCTAAACCTGGGCTCTTTACAAGTCCTTGGATGGAGCCAGCCTTGCACATTCCTCTGGTTTCCAGCAGCCCCTGCATTCCTCCCTTCCACTGTCTCTCTCTGGTGTTGTCCACAGGATCTGTTCTGCCAAGCGCATCCACTGCGAGCCAAGCTGATTTTCACGATTGTCCTTAAGTTTCAGCCAAACAGCTGTTTTACAAGTGCGCATTCATCAGTAATTCATGGTGAATATATTATTTAAAAGGTACACATACTTCATTTAAAAATATTTTCAGGGCTCCATCGGGCTTACCAGTTTAAAGAAGTGTACAGCAAATCTTGTCAGAAAGAAGAATCTCTTCATAATGCCCGTAACTATATCCACCCTCCATGTTTGGCCTTATTTGTATTTGATAGCTTCCATATCATTACATCATAGTAACATAATATTCACTACTTTTGTCAAAATTATGTCTGCTATTTTGTGAACATCAGTAGCAAAACAAAAAAAATTATACGACAACAGGTCAGTTTCCAATGTTATTTTTCCTCCTTATTTTTTCTAGCTCTTTCCAAAAGGCCTGTGTATGTTCACCCATCTCACTTTGCCTGTTTTTCTCTTGACACTGAGGTGTCTCTCCAGATCTTAAACTTACTCAGTTTTCTAGTCCTCTTTTCTATGTACCAAAACCATTCAGTAAGTCAATTGGAGTTACGAGGGCAATGTGCCTTACAATGTTATAAACCTCTTTCAACAGAGGTTAAACATGCAATTTCATAGGCTTTTTTCAACATCCTTCATTTATTTTTGATTTTCACACTCCATGACATTTTATGATTTCCCCCTTGGTTTTGACTTTCTGCTTTAGGATTATGTTTTCTTCTCACAGTTAGATCCGACCATATGTGCTGCCCACGCAGGAAGAGTAGGCAATAACTCTCCACATGAGATGACTTTTAAGTAAATTGTAATCTTTTGATAGATTACCCTCCTATGTCACATTAGAGGCTTTAGCTGCAAAGCCTGAAGTGAGACTGATGTGAGAATAAAAAACACATTCTTTCTGAGCATGTTTGAATACTAAATTTTCCAAGCCAAATATTCTTCTGCATTCTTTGGGCTCCACTTAGGTAATACATCATTTTTCAGATATGCAGAATAACATTCATGATGGTCGGCCAAGTCCAAATTGATTTGGAGAAGCACAGGAGGACCTTTGACACATTCAAGGAGATTTTCTGTTTCTCTTTACACAGGAGATTTTAGTAGCCACATAGATGACTTCCCTTTGCCAAAGAGGAACTGTACAGTGTTTTCATAGCAGTTTGGAAGAAGGAAACCAATGAAAAATACATAAGAGTGGTACTACATTTCAACTGTACCTGGTTAGACATAGTATGGATTCTTGAATAAGACCCTGGGTATTTGTGACACCTTAAGGAAACTGCTTAGCTTCAGTCAAGATTCTTCAGCAAAGTGTGATGGTACTTTCTGTATAGGAGTAGTAATGTAGTTTCTGGACCACTCTAAAGGCTTAGCAGTGTGAGCTTTCTTGTGATGTTGACATTGGTCATCTTCATGGAAAAAGACATATGCATTAGTCATGGCCTAATTCTGCTTTAACCTCTCATGGAAGTTTGCCTACAGTTTGCAAGGTATTTCAGTGGCAGAGAAGGATCATGAGCAAAATTATTCTTTTCTTTCCATGCTAGGGCACAGTTAGTTTAGACATGGAAATGTTCTATGGTAGCATTCCTTCCTGTCTAATGTAGTATATGACTAGCTTTCTACCTGGACTGCTTTGTAGAAGACCATCAGAGTTTGTACAACAATCACTAGACTATCTTTAATTATGGGATCATAATCCAGCCCTATATAATTTTCTACTCCCTTTATCCTTTGCTTACAATATGAAGCAGACTCTTTCTTTTTTTTTTTTTTTTTTTTTGAAGCAGACTCTTTCAATGTTGTTTACTTTTGTTTTCTTTTTTGCTTCTATAATTCAAAGAAAATGTCTCAAATGTATCTCAGATTGGATGAACATTTGGATTCATAGAAGCTCAGCATCAGAACTGGTCTCTCTAATTCCTTAGAGTTTATTTGTCTAGAAAGATAAAAGTTGTAATAGAATAGTAAAAATAAGAAGGAAAAAAATGGCTTAGCAAATCGTTGACTGTGTGTGAGAGATTTTAGCCTTCTTCCCACCTCCCCTTGCACTGCCTGGTCAGGCACTGTCCTGGAGATCATGGGTGGCAGAGGCTGAGAGTAGGAACCTAGTGCTCACTGACAAGACTGACGGCCTCTTCAGAGGCTGCTTCAGCATCCAGGTGCTCCCACGCTTGGCCATTAGCTAACAGGCTGGCCAGCTGCTAGAGCAGGAAGTGCAGTGTTCTGACAGCTGACAGGTGGTGTGGGCCTGCGACTAAAAGAAAAAATATCATCTGTGATCTGGAGAGCTGCCTTACTGGGACCCAGCACGTAGAAGAACCCAAGCGAGGGTGAGCTCCAACTCCTCCCATCTTGTGTTAGGGAGATATGTGCCTGATGAGCGTGGCTGAAGAGCTGTGAGAGCATAGGAGTACCTTTGGGAGCTGGTGTGTGGCTGCCTCCCTGGCAACCATGCTCACAGCTGGCCTTGGTCACAGGCGTAGCAAGAGCTTACATCTCTGCTGGGTAGCTCAGTTACCTAGGAGAATGTGAACATCAATATGATTGACCCACCTACCATTTTTAAAAGTCCTTTTCATGATACAACAAAGAGCCACTTTCCTCAGCAAGCAAAATGATCTTATGAGCACCTTGAGTCACAAATGACATTGTAAGGAATCAATAGTAAAAAGGCACATTTTAGAAAAGCGAAGGCATAGCCAAGACAAGTGTGCCTGACAGTCAAGTTGTGAAAACAAGAGCACCAATATCAGCACAGGGCTGTGGCAAAAATAGCATGCAACAGGCGGTTCCTTCCACTGTCATGAGTTCCAGATGGCCACAGAATCCATCAACGGGCTGTTGTTAATGAAACAAACACATTTTAGTCCTATATTGACATCAAATGAAGGAAAAAAGTTTGAATCATTGATAAATAGGATTAGAAATTTGCTCTTAGAGCACTTCAGTTTTTTTAACAAAATTTTTATGGAAATGCATCTGTTCACTAAAATTAGATATATACTTTTTGAATATATATATATATATATATATATATATATATATATATATATATATATATATATCTCAAAAGTAGGAAGTCTGAGAACCAAACAGTTAAGATTTCCTGCCATATCATTAGTGGTCTTATCTTACTTTCTTCCTCCTCCTCCTCCTCCTCCTTCTCTTCTTCTTCTTCTTCTTCTTCTTCTTCTTCTTCTTCTTCTTTTAACTCTTCCTTACTCTTCCTCTTCCTCCTCTTCTTCTTCCTCCTCCTTTTTCTTCTTCCTCTTCTTCTTCCTCCTCTTCTTCTTCCTCCTCCTTTTTCTTCTTCCTCTTCTTCCTCTTCCTCCTCTTCTTCCTCTTCCTCTTTTTCCTCCTCTTCCTCCTCCTCCTTCTTCTTCTTCTTCCTTTGTGCATAGTCTCACGTGCAGCTCAGACTCCTTGTGACCCTCCTGTTTTCTGCCTCCCCTGTGTTGGGATTACAGGCATATACCACCATGTCCAGACTCAGTATGCCCAGGGGTGTGGCTGGCATGCCATGTGGTACCAGGGGTCTATGCCTGGCCCCTACACTTGCCTAAGCAAGCATTTAGTCTTCTGAGCTATCTCACCAGCCCTGAGGTCTTATCATCATGCAAATAGAATGTCTCTCTGAATGAGAATTTTCTAGTTAAACTGACATATAAAAAAGAAGCAGTAAAGGAAGCAATGACCAGTCCTGTGTAGCTAACCCATTTCTGAACACAAATTTTAGAGAGTTTCTGATTCATTTAGTTAACCTGGTGTTAGCTTTGTATGATATCACTTTTAATTGCATATTTAAGAACAGTGTGACATTCGCATTTTTAGCCCTGAATGGCTTTTCCATTTGACTTCTTGGTGGTTATAAAAACTGAGGCCCCTATTTACATAACTCTGTTGCTAGACTTCCTGAACTGCAAACCCCAAGCCCACACTTAAGACAGTTCAACATACTATACACAGTAAATGTTGCTTATCTTATAGTAGCACAGCACAGTTAGGGAGTCTGTAAGCACAAATCAAGGCAGGTGTCTGAGATCCCAGAACAAACACTTCAGCTCCCCTGAACCCTGCGAAGAGATATGAAGTAAGAGTGAGATAACACTGTGGATGGATGTGGAAGGAAAACTTCAGAGAAGGACTCCGCTGGGCAAGCAGTCAGAAGTGAATAGAAGTTGATTATCAAGAGAAACATACAATCCGATTTGGGTGAGAAGATTAAACCGCCAGATATGTGAGGAATACATGGCAGCAGGGAGGAACAGCATCCAGGCATCTTGTAAATAGTCAACTGTGATATTCCTGAAAGGAACTGTACTCCTAACTAGGCACAGAGAAACTAAGACGGGAAATAGGAAGAAAACTGACATGAAAAATGCTATTGAGATGGACTTTTCTAAATGTTGGACCCACCTGTGTACAAGGACAAGGAAGAAACGTCCCTGGGATTAAAGGGTGCAGTCTAAAAGGTTTTCAAGTTTTCATGCGCCAGTAGCTGAGAAGGTTCAAATGAAATAAAGCCAAATACATGACAAGTAGGGGCAAATTATTTAATAATACAGATTAACCAATTAACACCTTTGCGCATCCCCTTTGGTATATCTATGCTGGGAATTTGACAAGTGGTGAGATGAAACAGCGCTTTCTAGATGGATGCAACGGCATTTCAACAGGAAAAAAGCAAAGCAAACAAACCAAAAAACATTGATTGTGACTTTAATAAGTGTAAAGTTGTGAGGATAGATTGCAGTCCCTCCAGAAATAGAGGAAAGAATTTTAAGGGATGGACTTTCCGCCTGGTAATAAAAGGCAACTCTGTTCAGTTTTCTCAGTTACAGTTAAATTTACTGACATCAACATTTGTGGATATGGTTTTTCCAAGATGTATTATACCTGTAGGTTTTGTTTAGCAATACTTTTGAATTTCCCATTATTTTATTCGTGAAATTTTATAAATAAAAGTTCATAAAAAGTGAGAATTTAAAGGTGTTAAAATTTTATTTTCTCTCTCTCTCTCTCTCTCTCTCTCTCTCTATCTATCTTTTTTTTGTATCTAGGTAAGGGTCTATAGGGTGTTCAGGGTCTCACTGCTAGATTGTAGTAATCTACCTGTTTACAGCCTCCCAAGAGCTGGGATTATAGGCACACTATCTTCTTTCGATTAAAGTTTTGCTTTTTGTTTTTCCATTTGGGAAAATTTCACCTGCTGATACGTTCAAAGGCAAAATTATCCCAGTATCTGAATAAAACCTAATATGGCAGATTTCTAGTAGAGGTCTTGGTTAGATAAGAGATAAATGGCAGAAAATATGGTGATTTAAAGCCTTGAACAGAAGAGCGTTGTCTTTCCAACCAAAGCTTGTAAAAGCTGGAAGCTGTTTCTGGACCTGGGGGTCCAAGTCTGATAGAGGATTCCATGTATGGCAGGGGAGCATCTGATATGTGGATTTTCATGTATGTTTCAAAAATTTCTTCAGTAAGTTCCAATTTTATAATAATTTTAATAATTGGAAAGAGTTTAGGAGATTAACACAATCATAAATTGTCAAAGCCAAAGAATAAATAGGCTTAATATTAAAAATGTTGCTGAAAAACAGTGTATTGAAAGGATTACCTAGAGTTTAAATATAATGATGTGTCAAATAATACCAAAATAGCACTAACACAGCATCCAGAGCTAAAGACCAGAACAGGCACCTATCTTTATTTTCCAGCTATGTCTCCTAATAATCCTCAGTACTATCTGATAGGGCTTGGATTAAGTGATTCTGTCAGTTTCCCTTGTGAGAATGGAAGTCTATAATTTCTACATTGTTTTATATTATTCAAAATATTTTTCTTTAAACTGAGAGTCTCTGAATATACTACAAAGGAGAGCTGAGTCTACTCTTTTTGTCTTCTAACTCAATGCCTATTATATGATTTCATTCTCATTCAGATTAGTGTTAATTTAAATATTTATCAGGGGAAAATCCAGTAGTTTTTTGTAAAAACAAGGGATGCATATTATGAATAATTACATCTCTCATTAATTCAAAATCAGTACTTTAGCCATTAATTAAACATATATTTATCTAAGAAATGTCTCTTTTGCCAGGAGTAGTAGTATATTCATACAACCCTAGTTTTCTGGGAGGCTGAGGTAGGAGGATCCTGAATTTAAGCCTTGAATGGAATATTTTGAAAATCGGATTCTAGAATAAATGTGTAGTCACAAGGTATAAAAAATGAAGCTATATTAATATGCTGAGCTGTAAAAAGCTCAAGTAAACAACTTCTGACAATTGCCTGATGTGCTGATAACTTACTACTATTATGGACTATTGATCTATACTGGATTATCTTACTGTATTCCAGTACCTACAATCTTTGGACTGGCATCAAGTATGAAAAGGTCCTTTGCAGACGTCTCATGATACAGCTTCTCTAACTGCAATGGAACACCTATCTGAGGAAACAAAACAGAATAGGTGGATAAGTTGGGAGCCATGGAAGCTAGGAAATTGACCAAATGTGTGTAGGAGGGACTAGACTTCAGTACCTGAAGGAAACTAGTTACCTCAGTCCTGAGATAAACATTCTGTCTGGTTAAAGTCAACTAGTAATCACCAGGAAACCTTGTGGCACATGCTACTAACATTGCAAAAGTATAAATACAATATTGTTTCATTGTGAAAAAAAAAATATATATATATATATGCACACAAGATGTTAGGATAGATATAAAGCTATTTACTCTTAGTTCATTGAAAAGAAAATTTGTACTAATATTGTTTAGACAAGATATCATGTCTACGTCTTGTCCTCTACTACAAAGACAACAGTATGCAATGTTTTAACTATTGTAACTGTCCTACTAACTTATTTTGAAACTGTTTCATCACTTTTATCTTTTTTTCTCATTAAAATGAATTTTAAAAATGAAAATTAGTGAGACTGTCTCAAATTTTTTTAAAAAATTCTCATCACGGGGACAAAATATCCAAAACCCAAAATTAAAGAAGGAAAAATTTATTTAACTCATTGTTTCTGGAGGCTTCAATCTGTACTCAGCTGGCTCTAAGGCAGAGTGGCACATGGTAGAGGACTAATTCTCTGCAGAGAACGCAAAGACCAAAGGGAGAAGCAGCAGCTGCCTCTCCCCTTTCCTGATATTATAAGCAGGCTACTCTAAGGTGTGGGTGTGGAATTCACACAATGCCCATGCCCTCCTGTTGTGCAGGATGAGGATGTTTACAAAGTAAGAACCCTGGCTTCCTGCTGAGTCACTTAATTAAACTTCTAAACTTCTCAAGTTGACACAATGTATCAACCATTCCGCCATATGTCTCTTAGCATTCTATCCTTAATCTTAAAGTGAAAAGGCCTCTTTTCGTGTTTTTTCTTTTTTTCTTTTTCTTTTTTTTTGTTCGAAAGAGCTTCTTTTTATGCAGTTACTTATAGATGCTATAATGCAATTTGAATTTGGCTTTTCCATTCCCCTATACTTGACAATAGAGTGGCTAAAATCAGAGTATGGCTGGAGCACTCAGAAAGGGGAAACCATGGCACAAATTCACTCCACAATGACAGGCTTAGCCACTGAATAACTCAGACTTGGTCCTGTGTTCAGCTCTCTTTCTTAATGGGGTTTTCCTTACTTATGGTTGTCAATCAACATTAGGATTGTTTTCAGTGCAAGTAGGTTTAGACTCGGGGCAGCTGACTCTAAGCATTGCCTTGATATTTTATACAATCTTAATTTCTAGGCCTATATTCTGAACTTCTAATGCTAAATTGTATGTCTTTGCCTTTTCTTCTCTCAGGAACAAGGAAATGCCTTTGCCAGAGTGAAAAGATCTTTAAAGGACTAGCTGTTATCCAATCCCTATTTTATGCAGAGCTTTTAGCGCATAAGCATTGCCACATGCCACTGGTGTAACTTGAGTTTGCTGGTCAAGACCTATTTAACATAAAATTGCTGTGCTGTGCCTTGTAAAATATTAAGCCAGACAAAGCTCATTGTACCACTAAGTTGTTTTTTTTTTTCCATACTCCTTGCTAAGTACTTTTTCTTTCTCTTATACATAGAGCCAGCTATGTGAAGAAATTCCCTAATAATTAATTTGTCTTTGTAGATGTATTCAACCCAACTGACTCATTCTAAAAGATTCACTTCTTCACTGGAACAAGCATTTGCCTCATTTGATGGACTAGTCTTTGTACAATTAAAAAGGTTTTATATGAACTCTTACCACCTTCTTTAAAATGCTATGGGTTATTTTCCACTTCCGGATAGCAGTCATGTGGAAGTAGCTGTGTAGTAAATGTCACAGTAGTTTGAAGAATTGTAGATTATAATTATCTCTTCTGTTTTCATAAACCTGAATCAGTTGATTTGCTTCCCAGTAGGAGTCAAATTTCTCTAGAGAGACTTTCTTGTAGTCTAATAGTAATAAATATCCCCTAGCAGAATAGATACACTAATGGCATAATTCCACTGAGAAGCCATCACATTCCGTTCCATTGGCTTCTGTATTTTAAAGAGAAGGAAACAAGTTCCAGGCTGGGCGCTTTTTTCCCGTCCAAATTCTGCCACTGAAACTCTCAGATTATATATATGAATATATTAGTCCACCTGGATATGTCAGATGTATATCTGTAATACACTTTTCATCTTACCTCCTATGTCTGATAAGTTTTAATTAAAAAGAAACTAATGACATTCATATCATTGTGAAGTTTATATTAATGTTTCTGTTCATATTCAAGAACTCTGTACTCTTGGCTGTCATTTCAGGGTTTCCTCTGTCAACCCAGGAACTATACTGGGGGCTTTATAATTGAGGAGCTATATTTTTGTCGATATCCTGTGTAAAATTATTTAAAACTTCAGCTATGTCTGTAGCAGTCTGAAGCCATGTCACATGTTGACAATGAAATATTCTTTGCATCCCATAAATCTAGAACTGGTCCCAAAATGGATTTTGTGTTGACAGTACTCATCAGTGACCAGACTGACCAACGTTAGGCAAGTCTAAAGTCCATCTTCCAGGCTTTGGCCTTTTTTTCTTTTCTTTTCTCTCTCTCTCTCTCTCTCTCTCTCTCTCTCTATATATATATATATATATATATATATATATATGTATATCTATGTATATATATACATACATATATATATGTATGTATATATATACATACATATATATATGTATGTATATATATACATACATATATATGTATGTATATATATATACATACATATATACATATATATATATAGAGAGAGAGAGAGAGAGAGAGAGAGATCATATGCCACAGTGGGCGGCTTTAGCCCAAGGTAGTGCTGCAGCTTGTGGCTGCAAGCCAGTTGTTATGTGACCTGCATTGTCAGACTCTGCAAGGACTCCACAGTCTCTCCCTGTCTTCTCCCTGTGTTCATGAGTACACTCAGTTGCCTGAAGTAAATTCAATTGCCTCTTGATAGTGGCGAATTAACAGAGCCTTGAGTGAGAAAAGCCTGTATCCAACCTCAACAAGCTACTTACTTTCAGCCATTGCAACAAAGCCTCCATTTCACTTCAGTCAGATAGAAAGGATTTATATTATGCTGTTCCCTGTTGTGTTGAGAAAGGTTTCCAGAGGACTGGAAATGTATTTTCACACCAGCTTCCAAATCCCTTGTCATAGTTTTGGATAAGACCATATGAAAGAGCAAGAAATCATACTGGGCTTGATACTCTGCACTGCTGAAATTCCCTCTACCATTAAAAATAAGAATGAGTGAGGTAGAATGCTATCAAGTTTTAAGACTGTCAACAACATCATGGTTTTGTGGTGAAATATTAGAGAGTGTATTCAAGAAAGCTCAACTCAATCTATGGATGCATGTCTTAGTTCCTCTTCTCTCATTGCTGGGACAAATACCCAGACACTCAAAATGAGGGAAGGAAAGGTTTATTTAGCTCACAGTTACTGGAGACTTTAGTCCCTATTCAGCTGGCGCCAAGGCAGGGAGACAGATGACAGAAAACAACTTTTCATGGCAGGTGGTAAGAGCAAGAGTGTAGGGAGAGAGCTAGCAGCAGCCCAAGCAGCTAACTTCTCTTCCTTCCTTACACTGAAATGCAAATCACCTGCCCCAGGGAAGAGGCAGCACCCATTTCCACAATAATCAATTACAAATTCCAGAAGCTGCCCCGTGACTGCATGAGGCTTTGGGGGGACACCTATACACAAACCACAACAATGCCTATCTAAGGCCCTTGCTTCTAGTCATCTCTGATTTCTACTGAGTGTGCTGCCTCCTAAAAAGTCTTCAAAAGTATAGCTCTAATAATACAAGAAAGTATCTCATGGCTTAAATGTAAAACATTTATTGGTATTCAGTGCTCTGACCTTGCTTTTTTTTTACTTCAACTTCCTTTCTGTCCCTTTGGTCCAGCCAAATTTAATATCCTGTTGATGGCAGGTACAAGAAGCCCTCTTACCTCCCCCGCTGAAGATGTTTCTCATCCGGTTTCCCAGAATATGTGACATGCTCTATTACATGGCTCCAGAGAAGTTTGTAGAAGTAATTAAGTTTGCTCATAAGCTGCCTTGAGATGAAAAGCTTGCCCTGGATTAACAGGATGGGCACATTGTCATCACAAGAGTCCTTATAAGTGAAAGAGGAAAAAAGAGAGGACTTTAGGCTTTGAAGATGAAGAGGGGGCTCACAGCCTAGGAATGCTAATAACCTCCCAAAGCTGGAAAAGGCAAAGAAATAAATGATCCCTTACAGTTGCTCAGCAATACAGGCCTGTGGAAACCTTGGGTTTAGTACAATGAAACCCACCGTGAATTTCTGGCTTCCAAAATATGTGCTGATAAATGTGTTTGTTTCAGCCACTAAATTCATGATCTTTTGCTATAAGAGCAATAAGGACGGAATTACACTTTTTATACTGCAGTGTACCTGGAACTAACTCCATGTGTGGACTCCTGAGCCTGAAGCTCTTTCTGTATCCCTAGCCAAAGTACTAAAGTTTTCTATGACCTACCTTCCTTCGTTCCATCTTTCCTTCATTCCTTCGTTCCTTCGTTCGTTCCTTCCTTCCTTCCTTGCTTCCTTCCTTCCTATCTTCCTTCCTTCCTTCCCTCCCTCCCTCCTTCTCTCCCTTGCTGCCTCTTTTCCTCCCTCTCTTCCTTATTTATTAATGCATCAGTAGGTACTCAGCATATTTTTCATTATCAAAGCATCACAAAAGGCTAAAAATGAATCAGGATATATTATCTTTCCTGTTGCCTTAGCTCTGTATTTCTGCCATTTTCCAAATTCCAATGGAAGGGTAATGATGAAATTAAACAGAATTTTGAAACTGAGCAAGAAAAGAAAGACATTTACCAATGACTGCCTCTGTCTCAGGAGTCATAGAAGGAGAGCACTGCTTCAAGAAACAATAATTTGGATGTTATATTCCGTTTCAAACCGTAATGCTGAATGACGGTGGTTAATTCCATTTCAGTATTTATGGCTAGTAGTTTTTTTTATAGATAGTGCTTGATGATTTCAGTGGAAAACTAAGGGAAATATGTTGTCATGTGTGCTAGTTAATTTAATGTTGAGACTTCTGAAGAAAGAAACTTGGCTGTGTATTTCAACTTTATCTCTTAAAATAATGTCTTAGAGCCATTGTTAACTGCTCTAATATTTTCTTTTTAAGTATCTATCTGTCATAAAATGGTAGTTGTCACAAAAATTCTCCTCCTTATATAATTTGTGTTTTTAAGCAGAATGGAACTTTCTATTATCATTTATTGCATAAAATTTAATAAACATACTTTATGCACTGCATTCTAAGCTTATTTATAAAAGTGATTTAAAGTCAAGATTTCTGAAGAGTTTTATCTGGATATCAGAAATACTTTGAATTAAACTGCATAGGACCTTATGCTCCTGTCTTTCCTTCTTTTTTTTTTTTTTTTTTTTTTTTTTTTTTTTTTTTTTTTTTTTTTTTTTTTTTTTTTGTCTTTTTGAAACAGGGTCTCGCTGTGCAGTTCAGGCTAGCCTTGAGCTCACTTTTGTAGCCCAGGCTGGTCTTGAACTCGCACCGATCCTCCTGCCTCAGCCTCCCAAGTGCTGGGATTACAGGCGTGCGCCACCACGCCCGGCTCTATCTTTCCTTCTTGAAGAGTCTGAATTCATATTAGAACGTCTATGTGTCTAAGTGCTAATTCTCTGGGTGTCCCAAGGCTAAGGCTAGTGGAAAACTTGACCATCCCTAGCCTGATGGGGAGAAATCTGATATGAAGAAATGGAAGAATTAATTGCTGTTCTGACATGTTCCTTTTTCTGGGCTTTTCAGAGCACAGGGATCTGAATATTTCCTGGAATTATATGAGGCTGGGTATAGTAAAAAACTAAAGCAATTAATAGGATCAGTAGGGGGTATTTGAGGTACTTTGTTAACCTTACTTGAGATATACTAAATGAGTTCAATATTTGAGGGTATTGTTAGGGTAGCAAAATAAAAGAGTAGTGCCTATTTTAGGGTACAAAGGGAATATTCATTTCTTAACTTAATATGCTTTGCATTGTGATCATTAAAATAAATTGTCAATTCTACTGTACAGTGCAAACACTTCTGTAAATAAACCAGCATACCCATTTCAACTATTAAGTAGAACTGTGATAGTAGATAACTTTTACTGTCTCCAGTGCTACATTAAAACATTTTAAAATTTATTTATTTATTTGGTGTAGGCTCTTGCTACACAGCTCAGACTCACAGAGATCTAACTTTCTCAGACTCTCCAGAGCTGGGATTACAGACATGCACCCCGACACCCCATTTTGATGGCCTGCAATGTGGCCGCAAAGTTCCAGGGCCAGCACTGTATGCAGTACTGAGTATCAAACTCACTGACATCCTTGTGCTTTCCAGGCAAGCACTTAGACCACCAAGCTATCTCCCAAGCCCTTACATTTTTTTTTTTTCACGGAGAACACTGCACAAGATGTCCTATTGGCCATATTACAATAACATTAAAGAATGTTAACTCAGTCATGCAAGGTGCACTGATAATTTCAGCAAGACATGCCTTGTGCCAGTTTGGCAAAGCAAAGTCAATTTTTTTTTTTTTTTTTGGTGGGACCAGGGTTCGAACTCACGACCTTGCACTTGCCCAGCAGGCACTTGTGCCTCGGAGCTATCTCCCCAGCTCCGCAAAGTCAATTATTGATAGAGATTTTCTTCTTTTTATCCCTTCTTCGCTGTTTTTTATTTTTTCCTTCTTTAAATACACATTTATTAAATACTATCCACTAGCTAGTTGCTAGAGTGAGGGGAGAGATCAAAACAAGTAAAAATTATTGAACTCATCTTTATACTATGGTTATGAGATAATACAGTACACAAGTGAAAGAAAATAGGCAAGATATATTTTAAAAAATAACACAGCACATCAGAAGGTAATCTATCCTAAAGGTTAGATGGAGCACAAGTAAAGCAGTGGAAATATGCATTTGGGTAGAAGCCTGAAATTTTAGATAATGTGACAAGAGAAGGTAACATTTTAAGATCTGAAGAAAGCTCAGATTCTCTGGGGAAATGTACAAGGAAGCAGAACTATAAGTACAGAAACCCCAGAATGCAAACATGGTTCAGGCTGTTTACACAGTAATAAAAATCCAAGGTAGGCTGGAGCAGAAGGAATAAGCGAAATAGCATCAGAAAGAATTGTGGACAGTACGTGGCCAGAGCACATGTGGACATCACTATAAGGACTTTACTATGACTTTTAACAGGGCCTAAAGTCTTAGCATGCTTTTAAGTAGAGGAGTAATATAATGACTGCTCTCCCAAACCACTTGGTTGGTAGCAAATCAGCTAGCAAGAGGCAAAAGTCAAAACACAGAGGCTTTTAGAAGAGGTGCGATGGTAATTTCATATCTTAAGCTTTCAGATAAGCAGAAACACTGAGATGAACTAAACATTTATTTGAAGCTCAGGTTTCTAAAGACTTTTATATGAATATTAGAACTATTTTAAATTAAGACTCTTAACTCCAAATATTTCTACACCCTTATTCTTCACTCTTTATTTATTTATTTATTTATTTATTTACTTACTTACTTACTTACTTACTTGCTTACTTATTTATTTTTGGAGGTACCAGGGATTGAACTCAGGACCTTGTGCTTGCCAAGAAGGCACTTACACCACTGAGCTATCTTCCTGGCCCCTCTCCTCTTTCTTAGTTCAGGCAATTATCACAGAATGCGACAAATTTGTGGATTATCAATGAGAGTCATTTTCTCCTCACCATTAGAGCACAAGGAATAAGCTGAAATTTTTAGACAGGGGCACCAGAAGGGTGGGGTCTGATAAGGATTCTCACTGGATAAGAGACAGATGTTTTCTGTGGTTTCCATGTGTACAAGAGATCGCTCCTAGTGGTGTCTTTTATAATAACACCAAGTTCATTTTCTGGACACTCCACCATCATGACCTAGTTGCCTAGGAAAGAGTCCACCTACTAACACAATCACCTCGGGAACTGAGATACCAGTATATGCAGCTGGGGAGAATGCAGTTTTCATCCCATTGCATTCCCTGAACACAAACTTCATTTGGACTTTTGGAAGTTAGTTTTCTGTACCAAATTTTCACTAATTCTGAAATCCCAAGTTGGAAACCTGGGTAAAACACCATTCTGATATTTTTAGTGCAAATCTAGAAAAATGAACATATCCTATCCTAGAACTCAAAATAAATACACTTTGAAATAGTTGAAAGCAGCACATGAGTGTAAAATACTGCAGCGGCATACTTAAAGTACAGACTCATATGAAATGGCACAGATCATCTGCCTTTAAAAGAGTTTTTGAGTCAACAGTGTAAAACAACTGCCTAAGTACTGTCTCAGTTACTTTTCTCATTGCTGAGCCAAAATACCTGGCACCCAATGTTAAAAGTAGAAAAGGTTTATTTAACTCATGCATTGTAGGGGTTTCAGTTCATAATTAGCTGGCTCCAAGGCAGAGTGGCATAGCAGGAAGGCCTCACAGAGCAGGACAAGTTCATGATGGATAGAAGGGAACAAAACAAGCAACAGACCTTAGAAGTTACTGTCCCTTTTATTTTATCCAGACTATGCAGGGCATGTAGCACCCACAGCCTTAATCCCAGTGCCTTTGCCTCTAGTGTTGTACCATGCATTGATTCCAGTGTCACACACTCGAGATCCAACCACCTCTAAAAGGCCCCATCTTCATGAGGCTTTGGGGGGGAGACATTAAGCACAAGCCTGAGCAAGTACAGAGTGCCTGGGTGTGTTAACTGGCTGTGTAAGACAAACTAAAAAGGAGGAAAGACTTCTTTTGGCTCTTGGTTGTAGATGGTATCTTCACCCTATCATCCTTGGGCCTTTGGTAAGGTACACTACCTTGCTAGAAGGAAGTGTGTGATGGAGGAGAATTTCTTCTTTCATGGGCAATGGAAGCCAATAGAGAGTTTCCAGGATCCACAACCTTTTCAAGAGCATGCTACCAAGTACCTCACTTGCTCCAACTTAGCTCCACCCCAAGAGCACTCTGTCACCTCCCAGGAGAGCCAGTAGCTGGGGACCAAACTTTCAGTACATAAACTCTGGAGAGAAATTAAAATTTCAAGTCATTGTCTCAAGTGTTGCCTTGGTAGTTTTAGCTGAACAATTCTACCTCCATAGTACCTTGGCTTATAGTCATGTATTATTCACCTAGCTTCATTATTCACTAAGCACATAATCAGTTCAGTTTGAAAAATACCATTTTGAATAGTACTACTAATGTTCAACATGTTAAATACTACAGGAAAGTTTTTTTTTTTTTTTTTTTTGGTCTTTTTGAGACAGGGTCTCATTATGCAGTTGAGGCTGAGGCTGGCCTTGAGCTCACTTTTGTAGCCCAGGTTGGTCTCCAACTCGCACCAATCCTCCTGCCTCAGCCTCCTGAGTGCTGGGATTATAGGCGTGAGCCACCACGCCCAGCTGCAGGAAAAATTTTGAATGGATAAGTTTTAACACAATGTGTAACCTTTAGAGGAAATTGGACTTTTTATCTATATATCACTTCCTTTTTAAAATAAGCTTTCCTTATTTCTCATGATTATATACAACTTACAATAATCATTTCTTATAGTTTAGATATATGGTACTAGTCTGCTTAATTTACTTATGAATAGTATCATATGTAAGGATAACATCTTCTATATATAACACTTCAATAGCTTTAATTCAGTAATTATTTAATATTTTTCTCTGTAATAAATTCTATCCATTTTGACTCATTCTACTCAATATAAGAGAAATCATTTATTTACCTTCCTTTTCCTCTCTACTACTGTTAAACCAAAGTGTAAAAAACAAATAAAATAAACCTTTATCTACTTTGGAGAACTTTGCAATCCATATTAAATTTAATCCTAAAATTTGATTTCCTTGGACCTTGTGTGTACCTAAATAGCCCTAATGCCAAAGAAACTGAACATAACTGAGGAACTTGAGCTTCTATGCTTAAAAATCCTGGTAGGAGACAAGATCTAATTTATAGGAAACTGAAAATTCTATCAAGAATTGTGGGGGGAGGCTGGGGAGATAGCTCTGTGGCACAAGTGCCTGTCTGGCAAGTGCAAGGTTGTGAGTTTGAACCCCGGTTCCAAAAAAAAAAAAAAAAAAAATTGGGTACATTTGTGTACTATTAAAAAAATTCGTTTTTGTCTTTGACAAGTTTTTTTTTTTTTTTTTAATGTTTTACCGGTGGTCTCAGTCTCTGCCGTATTCTCACAGCTCTGCCAAGGAATGCAGGCTATTTTGTGTGCTATTCATGTTAACTACAGCCCCTGATTCAAGAAAGTTTCCCAGTTACAAATGGACATTTCTGAGAACTTTGTGTGCAAGAGATCTCTTGGCCTCTAGGGTACTTAAGAGCAGCTGCTGTTTGGGCCATAAAGTAAGTTATTCATTAAATCAACCTTTCCACCAGCTGACTGGCTGCTGATTTTCTGAGAAATTACACTGATTTCTTAAAATCCCCACATAAGTGATGATAATCAACTGCCTAAATTCATTCAACTGAATCTGAGTAAGTGCCATAAGGATTCTCCCACAAGATCTTAAAAACCGAACCAAAAGTGTTTAGGCTAGTATTAAATAATCATTGGCTTCACAAAACAAGCAGGTGCTGAAATGCCTGACATTCCATTTAGCACTCATAACCCCTGAGAATTCCAGACTTAATTGGAACATTGCCTCCATGTTTTGTTCAGAGAATACAAAAGAATATATTGAATATAGGATTTTTTTAGTATGCTTACATTAACAAAATCTCATTGCATGTGTACCTATTTAAATGTTTATTTATTATTAATTTTTTTGTAATCTTATGGTTCAGGCTTACATTACACAATGATTACATTCCTAACAGGGAGTGGTGTGTGACACATTGCTTTTTCTCATTCTCTTTCCCACCCGCCCCTTTGATCTCTTGATTACTTCCTCACTTGAGAGAGATCTGGTCCTGTGTTTCCTACAACCCATCTTTTCTTTTCCTCTTTATTTCTATTATCCTTCCATTTTCAAAAAGAGCTATCTTGGAAATGTATTCAGCCATAATAAAATAAGTAAACTTGACCACTTGTTACTTGTTTCATAATTTCCCAAAAAGGAAACACAGCTGAGACAAAGGGCAACTTTCAAACGTCTAACTTGTTTTTTGGAGGCCTGGTGAGTCAGCCAAAGGAAATACAGGGTGTTTTTTCTTTATTTGTTTTTTCTTCAATTCTTTATCTTCATTCTTGATTTCACTTTGTAGCTCAGAATGTTGCAGTTTCCATACACTGTTTTAAAAAAATGTTCCACATATTAATTCCGTCATTTTCAGAACTTATTTTCCGTACTCCTTGAATTTGACTGCAGCATGGGAAATGGAGTAGCAGTGAGAATGGTGTGGCCATTGCAATATTCTAGAAGTTCAGGCCATGGTGGGCAGGGCAGGAGGGAATGGCAATTTGGAGTAGCTCGAGATACAAAATATCTCTCAGAGAGACATTACAGGCATTCTGGATCTCTCCTGGGCATGGAGCCCAGGGAGGGTGCTGAGGTGTTTGAGCAGGTGTGAGCCTATGATGCACTCAAGTGAAGAGGAAACTGGAGAGACCTGGAAGGCGAAAGCTCTGGAGAGAGCAAAGATCACTCTTATTTTCTTGCTTGAACCATAAAACAGAAGAACAAACGTATCAAAAATACACATCTTATTTACAACTTGAACAAAAGTTTCAACTTACAATAGTTCTAAAAGTGTTCTTATTAGCATGAATTTGTCTGGATTTGGCTTAACCCAGAAAGATTGGAAAGGGAAAGATATTTCAAATTTCAATTTCAAACCTGCCAATCTTATATTTTCCTTGAATGGCAAAATTATTTTTCACATGAAATTTATGAGCATCCTGCTGTAAATGTTCTCTGAGGTGACTTCAACAGATTTTTTTCGTAAATCATCCTTGATATAGAATGAAAAGAAATCAGATTTTTTTTCTTTTCAATTACGTGAGACTAAATTACATTCTCCTTAATGAAATGGTGTTTTCTAATTTCAGAGGCCAGAAAAGAAAGTGACAGCCGGGTGTGGTGGTGCACGCCTGTAATCCCAGCACTAGGGAGGCTGAGGCAGGAGGATCGGTGCAAGTTCGAGACCAGCCTGGGCTACAAAAGTGAGCTCAAGGCCAGCCTCAACTGCATAGCGAGACCCTGTCTCAAAAAGACGAAAAAAAAAAAAAAAAAAAAAAAAAAAACAACGAAGTGACAGATGCTGGTCTTTAGAGGCAAAGGAAGGCGATGGGCTCCTGCACTGAAATCATGTTAGAAGCAGGACTTCAGTCATGGGAAACAGTAATGTATAGCGAATGCTGTAACCCGGCTGAGTCTGAGGAGAAATGCATGGGATAGGTTGATACTGGAACAGGCAGACGTTGTGCAAGTAATAATAAAAAATTTATGCATGAATTCAGTGAGGCTAAATTTAAGAGTTTATCTTTCAAAGAAGCATTCTTGTGGATAACTCCTATAAAGTGTACCATTCCTTGTATATTGACGGCTTTTCTCTCAATCCATACAAAACTATTTCCTAAAGACAAAATTTGATGCATTTGTATTCTTTTATATCCTCACTGGTACTTTGAACATTATCCTGTAGGTCAGTCTTGCTGCTCATCTTCATTGTTGGTACCGAATTCTGTGTTGGTCAAAAAACACAGAATTTTAAGTAACAGAGCTGAAGGTTACCTCCAGGTTGAGCCAAACATTAACTTTTTTGTTGTTGTTGTTGTTGTTTTGTTTCGTTGTGGGACAAGGGATTGAACTCAGGCCCTTGCACTTACTTGGAAAGTACTTATTCCACTGAGCTATTTCCCCAGCCCCTCAAACATTAACTTTTTAAACATTAATTTCCTCATCTGTTAAAAATGACACAGTAATTATCAGGATGCTTGGAAGAATAAATAAGGTGCACAGACATATGTAATTGGATAGATAGCTACAATGCCTGGTATACAATGAGCTTTAGTTAATACAAATTAGGCTTCCTTGCTTCTTTAAAAATCATTCTGAACTATTTTCTTTTGCCACAGTGAAAACAAACGGTCCTCTTTTGCATTATTCTTGGCATTTCATTTAACGGTTTTTCTTCATGTTCTTAATTTTTTCTGAATATTGGAATAAAAGGTGAGCATGTCATCTTGAGCAGGCTGCAAATTTCTGGAAATTGCAAAGGTCTTATGCAATTTTGCCATCTTCATAGTGTCTCCAAAATTGCTTGTGCATGAAAGCACGTCTATGAATGAAAGGGGAAGTGAATAACAACAACTCTCATTAAGTACATATTTGTTAAAGGAATGCAAAGTATCTCTTTCACCATTGATATGATGGTGACCTGTTAAAATGGTAACGTTTCAGATGTAGTGGGTTTAGTAAAATATGTTATTGAAATTATTCACTTGCCCTGTCATTTACACTAACTGTCTTTTTAGACACACTGGAGTTACAGGTGTGACTTGCATTTTGTTTCTATTCTGAAGCACCATTTGGTATTTTAGTACTAACGACATTCAGTAAAAGTATGGAACCAGATTCAAGGGCACAGCCTTTTTTCCATCTCAGCACTGACTGGATCCCCATCACCCACCACACTCAGTTAAGAGGGTTTATCTACATGTGCTCCTTACCAGGAGTATCTAAAAATTTTGATTGGCTCAGTTTTATATTTGGAAATTCCTTAATTCTGCAATGTTTATAACTAATAACTTGCCTGACACTTGTATCCTATCTTACTCTCCCTTTCTTCAAAGAGATTTAAAAAAATAAAACAACAACATTAGAAAATGTCACTGATTTCATAATGTGTATGCCTGTAAACCGGCACGTTTGCAAACAGGAATCTTGAGAAGAAAAGCTGTTCCTATAATAAAGTGCGTCTATTCACTTCACTTTTATTTTGCTTTAAATACATTTGTCTTTTACTAGCTTCTTAAGAAGCTTCTTATTTTTTGCCAGTCTCTGTATGTCTGAGCTGTTCTGCTCATTTTTCTGCGCTTTGTAATGACTACTTCTTAGTTTGGCATCTCACATGTTCTACATGGCTTTTCAGTCATCCCTCTTTGCTTTTCATTGGTTGCTTGTGGGGTTTTGGCATACGCAATAATGTACCAAGATCTATGTAGAGTTATTAGCACAACTACTAGACTACCTTATGTCTGAACATCTTATAGTGGTATACCATTATGTCCCATTTTGTTTTCGGTGTTACTGTAGCCATACATTTTCATTCTTAGCACATTATAATGCTTATACATTATTTAATTGTCCTTCAAATGTTGTCTTTTAGAGACATTGACAAGATCAGTTTCTAATATGCTCCTATGTTTTTGCATTTCTTTGTAGTCTATCTTCTTTTTTTCCTATATTTCTTTTCAGAAATATGTATTTATTTATTTATTTATTTATTTGGCACAGTGTCTCCATATGCAGCTCAGACTCATAGTGATCCTCTTGTTTCAGCCTCCCCAGTGCTGGAATTATAGGCATGCAACACCACGCCCCATTTCCCTGACTTGATCTTCACTGGGTCAGCATGACATGTGATACCAGGGTCCTAGTGTTTACCACACAGGTGCTTTGACTGCTAGGCTATCTCCCTGGCCTCTTTCCTATATTTTTCTCTCTCTTTTTAAAATTTATTTATTTAAGTTATGGCTGACTCAGCCTGCCATGGGGATGGGGTTGGCTCAGCATGTGGTGTGGGGGATCCAACCATGATCCCTGCAGTTGCCTCAGCTTGCCTAACCAGGTGCTTTAGACACTGAGCTATCTTACCAGCCCCTCTTTTTTTATGTTTCTGATTTTTAATCTACTCTGAGTTTGCAGACCTACCTGTGTTGTATGTTATGAGTTGGAGCCGAAAGAAACAATGAGAAGACCCGATGAATGTAACTTCAGAAGTCTTACTCAGATGTGTCTCTCTCGAAGTGAGCCCAGAACTCAAGAAGCATCTCCTTTTTATTTAGGTCATACAATAGAAGAATTACAGGGAAGAGAGGGGATAATCATGAACATCTCAAGTAAGGGTGAATACATCACTCAGGATCAGCTGTTACACCAATATCTCAAGTAAGGGTGGAGACATAATCAGGACTAAGCTGTTACACCTATGTCTCAAGTAAGAGTGGAGACATCAATTAGGATAAGCTGTTACACCGGTGTCTCAAGTAAGGGTGGAGACATCAATCAGGCTGTTACTGCCTTTTTAAATCCTAGTTTTCGGAAATCCCTAAGTAACAGATTACAACTCACCTTAAGCTTTGTTCATTGTTCTTGTTTCTTTAAGATGCTAGTCTCTTACCTCTACATACCTGCATTACATTCCCCTTGGTTTTCCTTATAAGTGTATCATTATTTATTGTTCATTTTTATAGAAAGCTTTCGCTGGATGCTGACTATTCTCATTTAACACATTTTCCATGTTCTCATTTCATCAAAAACGTTGCTTCATCAAGAAGGCATATGATCTGGTCTTCATTACCCCATAGTAAATCGGCTATCTTTCTTGTCCTTGTCTCTTAGTAATATCTCATTTTCTCTAGCATTTCTTCTAAAATTTGCTGTTTATTTATTAAACTATGATATATCTAGATATCTTTTGCTTTGCACTTGAGTGAAAGGAATAATGCATACTTCTCACTTTTCTTTCCTGTAGTCTTAGAGTGAATGATTCCAGAAACACAATCCAGATACAGAATCAAGCCACCACAGACGAATGGGTTTCATTTGTAACTTAAGGAATGATACAAAAATGTGCCAAGCACATTCCATCTGCCAAGCTTTGTTCTTTGTTCTGGGATACAGTGATGAACAAGTGGAAGAGACCTGGATCGAATACATTCTTAGTGCAAGAGTGTGTATCTTAGAACAAAGAAGCATATCTGTGAATTGCTTTGCAAAATAGGCAATGGGTAGCAGAGTGTGGAGCCTTTTGGGGGCTATAGTGTGTGTATGTGTGTGTGTTTGTGTATGTGTGTGTGTGTGTGTGTGTGTGTGTGTGTGTTGCACAGCAGCTTGTAGTGTTCTATTGTATTCTGGCCCAGCTTTCTTGAAATTAATTTGAAGGTCAGGGTACAGAAGTGAATATTCCAGGCTGAAGGGACATACTTATTTTTAGAATCTGACACCATCGCTAGGTTTTGAGTATCCATTTGCCAGTCTTGTTTATTTATTCATAAAATGTATTAAATTACAGATGTGAGCTGGTAACTGAGGTAAATGGAAAGAATGCAAATGTGATGAAAGTACAATGTCACTGCCCTCAAAGTGGTTATGATTGGCCAAAGACTGACAAATTCCAGAGAGGTAATGACTGTAGGTGTCGTCCAAGGGCAGGAGAATGAGTGTGTGGGGCCCAGATGAAGACATTCAAGTTCTTATAACTGAAACACTTTGTTAATCACACAAAAGATACCTGTCATATGATGCTTCTAGTTGGATGTCATTTGTGAGTTTTTAGCAATGGGCATATAAAAAGCTAAGGTGCGTGTCTATAATCCTAGGACTCTGATAGATTGAGGCAGGGACTATCACATGTTGAAGCGTAGCTTCTACATTTTACCCGGACATTGTCTCAAACAATCAAAACCAAAACCAAGAGGGATACTATCTAGAATACAGAAGGGGAAAAAGCTCTCCTAAAATAAAAGAACCAATCAAAAAATCAATAAATGAAGTCAACAGACAATTTCCAGAAAAACAAATAGAAACGTCCACTAGATATGTGAAAAAAATTCAACATCAGTGGCCATTAGAGGAATGCAGACTGAAACAACACTGAGATTCCACGTTTTCCCAGAAAGAATGGCCATCATCGAGAAAACAAATACAACGGGGAAGCGTACTCATCCCACTGGTGTGAGAAAGGTGACCTGGTATGGTCATTATGAAAATCAGTAGGGAGACTCATCAGAAAACTAAAGACAGAAATTCCACATGAGTTAGCTATTCTCTTCCTAGCGTCCTCCCAAAAGATTAAATATATAATATTTCAGTGATCCATGTAGACATGTATGGATTTATAGGATGTATTTCACGCCCATAATTTTATTCTGAAAATAGTTTAATAAGATGGAACACAGTATACACTAGTGAAAACAGTACAACTCATAATAAGTGAATCTTGGGAACAGTTTTTCTGGCAATCAATAAATGAACAAATAAAGAAACCATATTACGTAATGGAGTACTATTCTGTTATAAAGGAAAGCAAATCTGACTCATTCATAGGAAAATGAATGCCCCTTGAAACTACAGCGTTTAGTTTGAAAAAAGTCAGACACCCAAGTATAAATATTGTATGATTTCTGTTCTATGAAAAATGCAAATTACAAATAAAGAAAAAAATTAGATCCTTCTCAAATGGGAAAGACCGGAGATGGAAGGAGGAGTTAAAAAAAGAGAAGGGGATTCTAAACGAATAAAGATTTACCAGCTCCATACAAAGAATATACAGATTGTTTATTGCAAAATTGTAGTAATGTAAAAACAAAAATTAAAAAATTTGCACATACATAATGAGATATGTTGGTGATGGGACCTAAGTCTAACTATAAAATTCATGTATGCTTCATACACCATTTATAACTGTAGCCTATCGATAATTTTGTAGTTTTTAAATTGTGCCTGTAAGGTTGGGGCTATAGCTCAGTGGCACAAGCACATGCCTAGAAAACACAAGGTCCTGAGTTTGATTCCTGGTACCTAAAAAAAAACCTTATAATTTTTGGGGGGCTGAGGAGATAGCTCAGGGGCACAAGTGCCTGCCTGGCAAGTGCAAGGTCCTGAGTTCAATCCCCAGTTCCACCAAAAAAAAAAAAAAAAGAAGAAGTTTAAATCGTGCCTGTAACTTAATTGCAAGAGGTCAGGTGTAGAATTTTGCAACTGTGGCATCAGGCCAGTGCTCAAAAAGCTTTGCATTCCAAAGCAATTCAGTTTCAGATTTTTGAATTAGTGACGCTCAACTGCAAGCGCTGAAAGCCTTAGCGCTGTGTGTACACGGAGTACCTGATATGCTTCCTGCCTTAAAAGACAGCAAAGGCATGAATTGGAAGAGTCTAATTGGAGTGAATCACTGCAAATACAGAAATCTGGCTTCTGGTTACTGCTAACAGCATTTGCTGTTTCCTTGTATTGTTGGAATTGGTGAATAGTTTATTAAGATGTGTTTTCAAACAGTTCACTTTTTATTAGCTACTTGGGGGCTGTAGTCCTAGTTCTCTCCTCTTTTAATGGAATTGCTAGATTCTTCTTAAATTCTCAACCAAAAAAAATATATTCTGCATAGCTCTTGCCTGTTCCAGTGCATACCAGTAAGCCTGTCTTGCTTAATTTTAAGTATCTTTGCACAGTCTTTCTCCAGCCTGTGTTGTCTGTTATCTTCAGTAATATGCTGTCATCTTTTCTGAATATGGCCCTTCTATAGTGAAGCCAAGTCACATAGCTTTGGAATGGTCAATGTTTATATCCTTTTCACTATGTCAAAAGATTAAGGGAGTGTATAGTTTTATGAGTTGTCTTTCAAACCCAAAATTTTATTCTGAAAATAGTTTATTAATACAGTACACAGCATGCACTAGGGAAAATAGCACATGTGAAAAATATTGTGTCCGTGGATTCTAGGGTCATGAGTGTTGTGAAAAGAACTGCAACAGGATATTAAACATAAGTAGTTTTTAAATGGCACAGATATATTGATAGCATTTGTCTCCTGTTGCACACTGAGGGCTATCTAGGGAAATGTGCATGGTTTACGAAAACTCATCTTTTGTTCTGTGTTACATGATTATCCTTTTTTACTAGTGCAGATAGTGAAAATTTAGAAGTACATCATCAAGAGCTGCTGCGGGAACAAATGGTTTTTCATTGAGGAGCAGATGTAGATATGTCCTCGTGGCCACTTGTATAATCTGTGAAATGTTAGCTTGAACATCTCTGCTTACATAGAGGGTAACTAATTCATGAAATTCAACAATGTGCAGTTTTGACATCATGAAAAATATTTATGTTTTATCTAAAAACTCAGTTTTTAGAAATTTGGTGCAAACTAGCACTACCTTACCTCCATCTCTAATTCTAGCCCTTGGACTGGGACAGTGTGGAAATTAATTTTCGAGCACATAAGGCATATTGCTCATGTGTGTCACATTTTAAAAGGGATATTGATCTCCTTAGCAATTTTTGTTGTTGACTGTAGCAATGATTTGCCACAAAAGCACGTTCTAGTATATGTGAAATAGGAGAAGTTTTTACTGTAGTCAAACATTCCTCATTTAAAATGTTTACAAATCAGAAATGTTTTGGATGTTCGCACTTTGGAATATTGATATATACATATGGAAGTATTTTGCAAAATAAACCTAAATGTAAACACAAAATTTACTTATTTTTCCTATAGAGCTTATAAATGTAATCTGAAGGTAATTTTATGCAACATTATTAGTGTGCCTGCATTTTCATTGCCATTCATCACCTATGATCAGATATGGAATTTTCTGCTTAGGACATAAAATTGATATTCAAAAAATTAAAAATTTGGGGGCATTTTTAATTTCATAATTTTGAATTAGAGATGGGTGGTATACCAAAGAAAATAAAATGTCAGCCTTTCTGATACCCAAGAACAGCTACTTTCAATATTTTCACACAGTGAGGTCTGGATAGTGCAATCATTTATCCATTTAATTTATTTGTAAATAATGGTATAAAAATAAATAATTTTAGAAGTATTTTTGCCTCTGTAATATTCTGGGACTATCTCCTTTCACAACAAGACATGGAATTAATTTCCAACAAAATGATGATTAAATTTAAGACCCTGTCACTAGATATAACTGAATGTAATTCTTATTCAATTTTTTCTCTTTTGGTAAAAGCTCACTTACAGAACAGTTTATAACTGAGAGGAAAACAGCTAACTCTCAAATGGTATTGTAACCACAAATGTATTTGGTTCCAGCTAGGACACTGTCCTGCTTTTCATCAAGTTTATGGTCACATTGAGCTGAGAGTCTGTCTTAATTTAAAATCTTTGAATGGATTGTCTATTTGGTACTTACCTAAATTAAATTTTATATTACTTTCTGAAATATATTTCAGTGTGGAATGAATAGCACAGAGAAGTATTTGAATCAGCTAATCTAATCCTGAGGTCTATATATCACTTATAAAATTCCCTAAGTGTTGACAGATTTCTTTAGAATATAAAGTAGCTATGACCAAAATGGAAACATAGGGACCAGTATATCTTCAAGAGTTTATTCAGCATCATCACCCCTATCTCTGTGACATATACAACAGAACCATTGGCAAGATTTCTGAACATATTCAGGGTATTTTCTGAGTTCAAGTTTTAGAGCTCAACTTCTTACACATTCTTTTTGGGCTGTACTAAGTGGCAGAAATGTAAAATTTCTGCATCCCTTCAAAAACCACACACTTAATACATAGATTCATCTTTTATTTAGCTATAATAGAGGAATCACAAAATTGGTATCAGAGGCTGGGAAGACAGCTCAGAGATCTAAGCGCCTGGCTGACAAGCACAAGGACCTGAGTTCAATCTCTGGTACTATATGCCGTGCCATCTCCAATACCTGGGGGCACCTGTGCTGACCACTGAAAATGGGTGTGGTGGTACACCCCTGTAATCCCAGAACTAGGGAGGTTGAAACAGGGGAATCACTATGAGTCTGAGCTACATAGTGAGACCCTGTAACAAATAACCAAAATAGAATAAAATAAAATAAAAATTAAATTATATCAACCTGTACAACTTAGCTAGACACTGTCTCAAAATGAAAATAATAAAGGGTTAGGAATGTAGCTCAGTGATGGATCACTTGATTATGATACACAAGACTCCATGTGTGTTCCCCAGCATTGTAAACAAACAAATAAACATCCCAGAACACTAAAAGGATTTCACTAATACTTCTTCAGGGTGGTGAGAACTGGAAATTAGTTTACAAGGCAATGACACACCTGTCAAAGTGAAATGCTTGTCATTTCTGCTTCTGTTTTCTTTTGAGTCTTCCAACTCTGCCTCTTTGTGAGGGTCCAGCCTCTTGATAACCACAGCTCTTGTTTCTCTCACTTTCCCTCCCTCCCTCTCTCCCTTCCTCTCTTTCTCTTTCTCTTTCTCTTTCTCTTTCTCTGTCTCTGTCTCTGTCTCTCTCTCTCTCTCTCTCTCTCTCTCTCTCTCTCTCATTATTTAACAGATAGTACAAGCCCATGGTGAAAGTGAAAAGGTACAAACAAAATGGTAGACAGGGAACAGTTGGTCTCTGTCCTCCTCTTACATCTCAGCCACCTAGGTCCCTTCATCACAGGCAACTTATCATTTATCTTCCCATAGACATTCTTTGAGCATTTCTTTGTGTTATCCAGGGGATATTGTATACTTATTTTTAATGCTTAATATTTATTTTTAAAGAGAGTACAAATTACAATTAAAACAGAAAAAATTACAAATGATACAGATTTTCAGTTAACAAAGTAATATGAATTTCACAGTATTTGCTGTAGTACATAATGTTGTCTTCCAGCCAGATATTCATATACCAGATATATGCATGTAAAATTGGAAGAAGAGAGAAAAGAGGAAGAAATGTATAAGAAATTGGAGAAGAAAAAAGACAAACAACTGAAAAAAGGAGACAAGAATTAAAGCAATTACAACACTTTGCCCCCAGCACGCTCACTCATTATCTCACATCACTCAAGTCCCGTGAATTTGTGTCCACTCAAAACACATAGTAAAATATTTCCCAAAAACAATTATCTTCTTCCTCTGACCAGGAGTTGTGATGCCAGACTTCTTTGTACCCATTATTTCTTACCATATTGGAATGAAGATTGCAGCCTCACAGACCTCCCATAGCATCACTTGTTCCTAGTATTGTGCATAATCAATTGGTGTTCACATTTTCAACACTCATCGCTTGGTGTCTCTACACCCTAAAGAATATAAAACTTTAAGTGCACCCCTTACTTTTTTATCACTGAAAGCTTAGCAGATGTGAGTTACTTGCTCTGAGCTGTGATAGTGCCTCTTAAATTGTTCTTCTATTTTGTCAGTCAGAGAAGTAGCTGATTAGCCAAGAGATGTTGGAATTCACTGAGCTTTTGATAAAACAAAGTTTTTCAGTATTTTTATAGTACTTCTGTGCTTGCATCACACTGCTGAACAGTATGGCATAACAGCAGTTATTCCAATTGGAATAATTTAGATTGCTGGACTTACAGGAATGGGTGTAACTCCACAATGGCAATGTACAGTGACACCTCATTACTTTAAGACTTCGGTGCAAACTGTTTACTGATTTTACTTATATCAATAAACTTCATGGTGATTCAGCCAAATAAGCTAGTGATGCATTGATATTCAGTGCTAGCCACAATTGCCGAAGTCAGTAGTGTAGAAATAAATGTGCATCTAAACGAGTCAAATGGTGCTGTCAACAACAGTATTTGGCTTATGACTGACTGGCACATTAAACAGACAAAGATCTTGAGAGACCATTGAAATAAGAAATATTTCAATGCCCAATGGAAGGAGTTAGTTTGATTACCCATGCCAGGAACTTCTTTGATTTCTGAGTCAAAACCTGATTGTGTTACTTAGTTTTCCTGTTGCCAACATGTGATATGCAACAGTCATGCCTCAAATGGAGAGATACTTAATTTGTCCTACGCTTTCAGGGAGTTCTGTCTTTGGTCAACTGGATTTAAGGCAGGAGCATCACAGTGGGAGCTCACGGCAGAGCAAAAGTGCTTCATTCATGGCAGCTGCAAGCAAGCAGTGCAAGGGCAGAGTGCCAGAGAGGAGTGCTCCAGGGATGAGATGGAGACTCAGGATCATGCCTCCATGACCACCCACACACCTAGAAGTGTGCTATACTAAGCCCCTCAGCACTTCCCAAGCCAATCGAATTGGCAGGCTTAAGCTTAACCACCACAATTGGTTTGCTTGGGTGTTGCCTTTCCCATGGTGGGAAGTCTCTCAAATTTCTTGCTGATAGGTGAAATTTAGTAATTATGTTTGGTTTAGAGATTCCTAGTTTAAGAAATGAAAGAATGAACAATGCAACTGAAATCTTGAATATATTGCACTTGAGTGTTATCTGTCACTCCATGAGGAGTTTGCAATGAGTGGATTCCAAATCATTTGTTTGAAACCAAAATTCCACCTGCAAAAGTAATATGAAAGATGTGATCCAAATGATTTTGGAGTCAGGGGTCCTAACTGAATTTCAAACACAGCAGAATTAGTAGTGTGGTCAGCTAGCTCTGTTTCTTCAGCTGATGAGGACTGCAAGAAAGGATGTTCATTCATGAAGTACTTACTGACTCTGATTATGGAGTAGACACTGTGGAAGACACTCGTGAGATAGGTAGCACAGGAGGGACAACATCTGTGTTCTTCTGTTTTCTGTGGGTGAGTCCAGTTGAAGCAGGCGCCTTATTAGAGAAACTTTTCATGTTTATATGATTTGAAATTGGCAGTCATTTATGGGTCACATCTGAACAAGTGGCTTACAAACTACAAGAGAACGCAGTCACCTTGGAGCCTTGCCACGCCACAGATCACGCTCTGGTTGAGTCCCAGGAATTTGCACTTTGTTCCCGTTTCTAGGATGCCTTGGTTCTGCTCTCCTGGATCACCTTCGGGTGGCTGATGATGGCTGTGAAAACTCCACATCAGTTCACATGAGTCACACAGGAGGCACAGCAGCAGAGAAGTCACTGTTTCAGTCAATTTTAAAATGCGCTTATTTTTGTTTACAATGTCACTATGAAATTGCAATAGTTATACATTTTAATCCCATAGTTACATAATATATGTTAGTGTCTTCAAATAAATCACCATATGGCCAGTTGTTAAAATATTAAAAAATCTCTTTTTGTGTGCACAAACCAGAATGCAAGCTATAGACTAAGAAGTACAAATTTAAGCATTGAGAAGTATAACATCTAATTTATATTGGTTCCCCATGTCCTATGTGTTAGTTTGCTTTCCATTACTGTAAGTAACTACAGTAGACCATGAACTTAAGAAAAAATTACTCCAGCTCACAGTTTTGAAGGTTTGAGTCCATGGTTAGTAGTACTTGGGTGGGCATGTGGCAAGACCAGACATCACCGTAGAGTGTACCTGGGGAAACAAGCCAGTCGCTTCATGATGCCAAGAAAGCAAAAAGAGGACATGATATCCAGTTCTCAGGCATACACCAAAGTGACCAGAAGACTTTCAACTACATATTACTTTAAAGGTTTCTGTAGCTCCCAATACAGGAGCCCATCTAGAAGACAGTCAAACCATGGCAGATTAATAATCAGACTTTTACTAGCATTATTTATTCATATTTCCTATGATCCAGCTGGCTTTTCCTTAGCATTTTTTGAAGTATCTATAGCTTTCTTGTGACCTGTTCTAAGTTGATTTTTTTTTCTTCCCCTAATTGTCGTTCAAAGGGGAACTCTGTGTCCTGATTCATCTTGATAGTAATTCACTCTCTATATTGATGGTTTCAGTATTTCGGAAATATATGCTAAAGGAATGTATAATGTAGCTATGTTCTTTTCCACTGAAATTAAGAGAAACATACTCTGTGAGACATTAGAAGGATGTGAAGGGGCCTGTGAGATAGCTCAGCAGACTAAAGTGCCTGCTTAGGCAAGCTTAGGCAAGTGCAGGAATCACGGTTCAGTTCTCAGTACTATGTGCTGCACCAGCCCCACCCTCAGGGCAGGCTGAGATAGCCAGTGGCTGGGCATAGTGGCACATTCCTGTAATCCTAGCAGTGGGAAGGCTGAAAGCAGGAGGATCACCATGAGTCTGAGGTGTGTAGGGAGACCTTACAACAACCAAATGCATGGAAAAATGAAGCACGTGAATACTCTTATTACTGTTATTTCCATCTGATATTGGATATACTTAATCCAAAAATGCATATCTATGGGGCACTGTTCAGAAATTACCTGAAGACCTCCTTTGATTATGTTGATTCAAGCTAATACTCTGTTGGTTAAGTATTAGGGCATGTCTAAAGTCAGAGATGGAGTTTGAACTCTCTTTCTTTGGCCTCCTAGAAAGGCCATCTACACAGAGTGACTTTAAAATGCATAGGTGAGGGGCTGGCAAACTAGCTTGGTGGTCTAAGTGCCTATATGGTAAGCCGTAAGACACGAGTTCAATCCTCAATTCCACATGCTGTGACAGCCCTAAAACTGGGCATGGAATCTTATGCCTCTAATCCCAGCACTGGAGAGGTTGAGACAGGAGGATCACTATGAGTCCGAGCTCTGTAGTGAGACACTGTACCAAAGAAGTAAGTAAATAAACAAGATTTTGAAAAGAAAATTTTAAAATGCATAGGTTCACTGGGCGTGGTGGTGCACGCCTGTAATCCCAGCACTCAGGAGGCTGAGGCAGGAGGATCGGTGGGAGTTCGAGACCAGCCTGGGCTACAAAAGTGAGCTCAATGCCAGCCTCAACTGCATAACGAGACCCTGTCTCAAAAAAGACAATAAATAAATAAATAAATAAATAAATAAATAAATGAATAAATCTAAAAAATGCATAGGTGCAAAAACAACCTATTATTGAGTAAAACATAGAGAATGTAGCTAGGAATTTTTTACTGCAAAAGTAATAGTGCCAGTTGTAAGCAGTGGCTGTGTCAGTAACTCTTTAATAACTGGCTTTCTGATGGTAGAAAAAAAAAAGTCCTGATCTGTAGCTTTTGTGACTTTTCATGCCCACTTCCTCTGTGGCGAATATCAAACTACCACGTACACATGGCTGCCCAGGCAGTTGGACAGCGATGCATACACCTGGACCCTGGGAGCCCGTCTAGCACACTATTAGTTACATTTTTATCAATAGTTGGTTTGTTGGGTTTCAGGTGGGTAAACACATCAATAGGAAGGAAAAGCAGAAAGCACATATTTTCAGTTTCAGTTCTTTATGTGAGCCAGAAGGATTTTCAGGGCTGGATCTTTTCCAAACTACAGCCCCTCCTACATAATATAAGAAAAAGCTTCCCATCTTTCATCACTGCAGAAATAACTCAGAGACTTAAAAGGAGCAGCACAACAAAAGTAGTTAAGGAATGAACTTTACAGGGAAAACAATGAATGAGCAGCATCTAGGCATGGGTAGGGATGGCTCTTGGATTTGAAAGTGTGTGAAATCCTCTGGCACAGCATCATTGCAGCATTTGTCCTTGGCTATCTTATTTGTTATCAGACCTGCATATGTAAGCATTGTATTGTCTCACTAGTGTAAGAACCCATGAAATGGAAAGAATGCACCGTGTGTTTGCGTGTCCGTGCCCTACTAGACTTTGGAGTCTTTGAAGGCAGAGCTTTTCTTTTATTTTCTTTTCTTTTCTTTTCCTTTCCTTTCCTTTCCTTTCCTTTCCTTTCCTTTCCTTTCCTTTCCTTTCTTTTCTTTTCTTTTCTTTTCTTTTTCTATTGTCTCCAAATCTTAGCCCAATGCCTGCTTGATAGAAGTCACTTCTGGTGATTTCTGTGCCTCCCATCCAGACAACTCAAAGAGTCACTGCAGTTTCTCGAGCTCTCACTAGGACTTCCCAGATCTCTGCTACAACTGCTGTGCAGTTAATTTTTTCTTGCACCTAGTCCTATTTTCTCTACTTCTTTTAGAAGCTATTTATGAACGTGCTCTTGTAATTCTTCTTATTGCAAATCTTCATATTAGAGAATATTTGATTTTTGGAGCTTTTGAATACTTCATAACAAAAAAATGTGAAGAATTTTTGGCCCCTTTTCTCTTGTAATTCACTGCAGAGCTGTATTAATTCAGCGGTCTTATTCAAAACAACTACTGAGCCAGGTATGGTGGCACACGCCTATAATCCCAGAATATGGGAGACTGAGGCAGGAAGATCAGTATGAATTTGAGACCACCCTGGGATACAAAAGTGAGCTCAAGGTCAGTCTGAACTACATAGCAAGACCCTGTCTCACAAAGACAAAAAAAAAAGAAAAGAAAAAGAAAAACCCTACTAGGACTCGAAATAATTGGTCCTTTGCTAGAGAGTGCTGTTTAAACCAGATGATCCATCAGAGTCTTGGGCTTCCTAAAAATGTCTTTGTTCTTCATTAAAAGTGACTGAGTTAGCTGTGTTTAATGTAGTGTTCTTCAAAGCAAGGGATGAAAGGGATGAGCACTTTGAGGAAGGAATTCTATCACAATTATCAAGTGTTCTGTGAGATAATTCTGAATAATTAGTATGGATAATTTTATATTTTTTATTCCTATATCTATTGAACATATGGATATCTGGTTTTGGTCCCAGGCTGCCAGGTAAATGCTATGCTTTTGAAACAGAAATCACCTTTGATATCAAATTTATATACTTTAAAAAAAACTTTCTTGGTGTGTCATGTGGGATTTCTTAGGATAAGCACATCCCACATATCCTGTGTGCCATGTGTACAACCTAACACCTACATTTATGAAACATTTATTATGGGTTGAGGGGAGAAAGAAGACTCTATGTTGTGTGTACTAGGACTGCACATGTCCTTAAAACACAACAGTTTTCCAGAAAGCATTGTATTTGCTTCAATGATTAAATGAAGACATCCTAATATATGAATCTCAGAAATCAGTATGATTAGCAACTGATAATTCAGCATGCCCTAGAATAGCCATCATTAACTCTGAGCTTGTGTGTCCTACTTTTATGATGAAATTACTAATTTAATTATATTGTGGTAGTCCTCAATGGATTTCCAGTGCCATTCTTGTTAATAAGAGCCCATTCTCTATTTTATAGGATGCTTTCTTTATGTATCAGTTAAATAGGACAAGGTTACCTCCAACAATTTTCTTCAATAAATCAAAAATAGGGTGGCCAGGGGCTGGGAAAATAGCTCCAAGGCACAAGTGCCTGTCTGGCAAGTGCAAGGTTATGAGTTTGAGTCCTGGTCCCTCAAAAAATAAAATAAAATAAAATAAAAGTGGTGGGCTATTAGAATCACATTGTAATCACCATGGTCACAAATCAAGAGGAATATGTAACTATAGAGCTCCAGGTATTACTACTACTACTACTACTACTACTACTACTAATAATAATAATAATAATAATAATAATAACAGAGTGGAATAAGTTTTTTCCATTTGTACCTTTCTACGTATGAATATAGAATATAGAGGTATCATATAGATATGGAGATATGTATCAGTATAGCATAGAGAGATAGGTAGAGATCATTGTTTCTATTTTATTTTAAATAGTAGCATTATAAATGAGCAAGTGAAATTCCATGATATGGACAAATAAAGGAAGAGAATCTTGCTTTCTCATTGTAGCTGGAGTGGGAGATAGGTATCCAGTACTGAATCATGCTGCCTCAAAAGTGAATGCAACATTCAATTATATTGACAGATATTTAGTTTCCAAAATGATCATTGTATCCCAGGTGTGACTATCATTTGATTTATATTTTCAGGGAACAGAGTTTATGCTGGGATTGATGAAATAGACCTGATGCACTAAAATATTGCAGAAAAGGGAAGAGGTAGGAAACTGAGGATATAGCTTGGTGGTTTAAATGCTTACCTGGCAAGGTGCAAGTACCTGGGTTTGATCCTGGGTACCATGGATTGTGGTACAGTACAGGTATGGTGGCACATGCCTGTGATCCTAGCACTGGGGAGGCTGAGGCAAAAGGATTGCTAGGAGTCAGAGCTGGATAGCAAGACCCTGTACCAAATAAATAAATGACAGATTTTTTTTAAAGAAAATAGAAAAAGGAAGAAAGAGAAGCAAATGTTATGTGTATACAGCCAAAGATTTGGAGTATTTAGCTCAGAAAAGACTGGCGGAAAAAAAGAAACAATAGCCATTTTAAATATTTGAAAGGCTGTCATATAGATAATAGCTTCTACTTTATGTCACACCAATGGGCAGAAGAACAATGAGCAACTTGAAGTTAGAAGAAAACATTTCTCTACTCAGATAGTGGGGATGCTGTAAAACTTCTAGCTAGTTCAAGTAGAAACAAACTGCCCCGGGAGATAGTTCTATTGAAATAGAAGGTGAAGGCAATTGTTCAGTTCATGCTGGAAGGGATTCCCGTATTATACAGGTGATTAAATATAATAACTTCACAGGTCTCTATTTCTCATATTCTTTTGTCTGCTTTTAGGGCAAAGACTCATTTAGGACTTATTCAACAAATCCTATAGAGATACTCACACTGGAATAGAACTACTCATGCTAGCCATTTTATTTTTATATATCGTAAATAATGGCAGAACATAGAAGATAGGCTAAAATAAAGTCTTTCAGTAATAAAAATGACATTCTTTTAAAACTACTGATTAAGTGCCAGCATCATGGCAACAGATGACATAACCCAGGTTCAGGCCAGTAAGCATGGTCAGGGCAAAGCTGCCAGAGCACAAATTGAAAACAGGTGGCAAAAATTCCCTGGAGGACTTGGCATCTGTAAGTAATCAGTTACTATAACAGTCCTGGTCAGACACAAATTAGCTTCATTACTGATGACATCTTTAATAGCTGAAGTACCTCACAGCTTTATTTAATTAGAATTGCAGTTATATATATATATACATGTATGTATGTATCTGTAGCTGATCACCTTGGACAATTGTTTTGTTCTCTTTTGTATTGTCAGTAAAATTACAAACCACCAGACACTTTATTCCTGCAACTCGAAAGGACATGAACACACAAGCACACCATGGAAGGCAAGGCGGACTTACTTTTCAGCACATCCCAGGATTTTCTATGGTTCTTCCATTCACCAATGACCAATAGGAGAGGAGAAATCAAATGCATACATGCTTGATTTTTGTTCTATGGAATTTAAAAGATACAAACACTGCACCATGGGTTGACCTGAAAGTACTCACTTTCAAGGATGCACTGGCCTTCTCAACGTTATACCCCACCATCTTTTCCCTTCCTCTCCTTTGCCTATAGATATACAAGTGAATATAAGTTTATTCATAAGGAAATCAACAGATAAAATAGCTACAGACTCAAATTGCGAACATTGTCCTAAATTAGTGCTTTCTAAACTTTGAGTCTTGTACTTAAAATTTTCTTTGGAACATATGGTAGAAAGTGAAAATTGAGTGGAAAGCCATCTATTAGTGTGGAGAAAAATGAATAGCTTGGAGTCCTTCAGCATGCCGTGGGAATATGTCTGCAGATTCCTGTATGCTATTGACCACTGTTCCAGTTAATAGGGTATGATACTTTTCTTTCTGATTGCACTGTAGGTAATTTGTCAGAAAATCGTTTGCTTCAGTGCAACAATAAGTTAGCGTACTTGTGACAATTGAGAGTGGCCATTAAACAGGACACAAATAGAAAGGAAAATAGTGAAATGGTTTCAATTCCCCTGTTTTGAAAAACAAATACTGTGTGAAGTCAAAGTACAATAGACTGCATGCAATTTGGAGGGTTATTTGCTTATTCGTATTCTGTTTTATGTGTGGTAATAAAGAGAACTGTAAGGTTGAAATCGGCTGGATAAAGTGGCTAGACTTTGAGCTCAAATAAAGGCACAGTAGGTGGAATTGCTGGGATTCCAGTCTTATCCCTGTGGTTGTGCATTAGGATGGCTCCGCCCCCACCTTCTTTATTCCAGGAGAAATTCTGTAAATGAATGCTGCACTGCTTTCCACTGGATGTTAATCTGTTATCAACATGCAGACAGCATTTTACATTACTGGCTTTGGTTTCTGTTTCATTAGTTTATTCAAGTAATGAATAATCTGACCTACTACTTAGTTTGAAAATAACTTACTGGTCACAATGGTCCTTGTACCTTTGCTACATCAAGAATCTAATAATCATAATCAGATGCCTATTTTCTGTTAAAATTTAGAAATACTAAGCCCCTGGCAAAATAAGTAACATTTCCAAGTCACTTCATGTGAGGAACATTACACCATATCACACATTGAGTAACTTTAGGTTGTTTTATAGCTGTAACATGAACTTAAACCTTTTGTTTATAATGAAGGTTTTGATGCATGTTGTAACCTTGCTATAGTCAATAAAGTTGTAATTTGGCTGTTATTAAAAGACAGTTATGCCACTTTTCATATTGTTATTATGTAAACATAAAAGTGTTTGGATTATGAAATTCTCAAACTCAATGATATTGGTATTGTAGCCACCAGAGATCCTAGAAGGGTTTGGATAGAATTTCTTGGGAATAAAATACAACTTCTGAGTACCTCTGTGGGTTAAAGAAGTAGGGAAATGGGAAAGTGAATGAGAACAAGACCAGTATTTCCTGAATGATCTGGAGCAGTCTTGAAAGAGTCCCAAGGAACCTGGAGTAAATATGTTCTTCCAACAGAGTCTCACTCTGAGCTTCACACCAACAAAATAGGAGGATTGTCAGAAGCTCCTTGAAACTAAAAGCTACGGGCTCTCTTGGATATGCTTATATTAAATTATGCATCCTTTCCCAATATTTTCCAGTTCTATATTATTCCTTCCTATCTGTCTCAGCAAGACATTGAGTTTTACATAGGTTTTTAAATTTACATTGTGATTATTTGGCCATTTTAAAGAAGTTGTTTAAATATTCATATTCCTCATTTATTTCTGCACTCTGCTGTTTACTTTTTAGTTACTTGGTATCTTTCAAGAAAACAAAATATTAGCCAATGAGAGAAGTGAATTAACTATGTTTTGTACACTGACATTACACAGTGAGTGGCTTGTTTCAAGAGATAGAAGTCACTGGCTAAAACCACATTCCACAATTAAGTGTTGAAGTCTGTCCCATGATCTGAGGTCTGTGCTAACTACAGACAGGCGAGAATGTCCTTATATGCATTAGAATTTCCTGTTTGCACAATAATGTCACTATGTGTTACATCAGAGGTACAAAGAAAAGAAAAGGACTGAAATAAGGGAGCTGAAGTCTCCTAGGTGAGAGACAAATTGTGAAACTGAATGGGCAGGCAAGCTGGAAGGAACTGAATTTTAAGATTAAGTTTCCTGCCCTAGAAATCATAGCACAGAGAAAAATGAACAGCTTCTGGTCACGAAAAATACATCGAGACTTTTCTATACTTGAAGGAATCTATATTTTGTTCTGGGCTTATGTTTGACATGTGTTTTTCTCCACTAATTCCTTGTCAAACATTTATTAAATTCCTTCTTAGGACCGAGATTTATTAAATTCCATTTTATGCAGTAATTTGTCCTGTGTTGGGATCATAACGAAATGATTCAGCCATCCAAAAGAGGGAGGAAAGACAAGATTGCTTGTGCTTAAGTCATTGTATGGAAATTGCCTTGATAAAGGGGAGAAACATCCTGTGGACTTATAATCAGGCCAGCCATCATGGGCCACCAGAGTCATGCCTCTGGCAGAGGACATTCTGCATAGTACTATGAGTGTGACACCAACTGTTTGGGGATTACTTGGAGTGGGGGAAAGTCAACAATTTTAATTGCAAGGTTTGAGTAAAAGGTTGAGACACCATTTAGAGTGGCCTTCAGTGTCAGAATAAGAGACTCTGTCTTTATCCTGTGACAACTGAGAACAAGTATTCTTCTAATATTGTCAAGATTAAGTTAGGAGAAAACAGATCAAGGACTCAGTTAAACTGGCAAGATAGATAGGTAGACAGATGATAGATATGATAGATACATGATAGACATTTTTATTTAATGTTGTAATAAAAAGGAAACATTACTTAGTTGATCGTGTAGAAGAACCTGGGCTAATTAAAGACCTCTACATACTTTTTCCATTGAAATAAATACATTTAAAACATTTTCTGCTACCACATGTGGTTATCAATATTTATGTATTTATTTATTTATTTATTTATTTTTAGAACTTTTTTTGTTTGTTTGTTTATTTATTGTTATGGCTGGCTCAGCCTGCCCTCAGGGCAGGGCTGGCACAGCATGTGGTGCGGGGAATCATCGAACTGCAGTCCCTGCAGCCACCTAAACTTTCCTAAGCAGGCGCTTTAGACCACTGAGCTACCCTGCCGGGCCACTGGTAATCAAAATTTTTTTAAAAAAATTAAATGTTATATATATATATATATATATATATATATATATATATATATATATATATATATAATTTTATTTTTTTTTTTCTTGTTTCAGAACCTTTGTTTGTTTATTCACTCATTTTTATGGCTGGCTCAGCCCGCCCCGAGGGTAGGGCTGGCGCAGCATGTGTTGCCGGGGATCGAACCGCGGTCCCTGAAGCCGCCCAAGCCTTCCCATGCAGGCGCTTTAGACCACTGAGCCATCCCGCCAGGCCCCTAAATGTTATATTTTTTGCTGGAAGAAAATCTTATTAATATTTTATTAACTTTTATGATGGTGGAAGTGTAATACCTCTTTACATCTCTAGATAAAAAATAAATTTCTGACTTACAGTCCTTAATTAGACTTAAACTTAGAATCTTCAATTTTGAATTTTATTGTATTTTTCTTAGTAAATTTTTTTCTGTGGTTAATCTCTGTATCTTTGTACGAAACTTAGTCATACTTGGTGGAGATATTGCCTAACATGTTTCAAGACATAAACACATACATGATCTTTTCTCTCCAGAAAGTTTTCTCTTTTTTAATAAAAATGACTTTTATTTGTTACTTCTGTAGTTATCTATGAGAGCATATGTTTGTAACCCATAGTAGTGACCTTCATCAAGGGAAACTGGTATGCTTGCATATCTGTGTCATGTGACCGTGCCATTTCTTTTATGTTTATTGTCAATACAAGAATTACTTGATTCTCTTCATAAGAGAAATACTTTCTCAGGCATATATTTATTCACTTGACTTTTTTTTTTTTTAGCAAGTCAAAGTTTAATATTTTAAAAGTTTCAGCCTTAAACTGGTGTTTTTCTTATAAAATCACTTATCAACTCCTAGGAATAATTCTTCCTTCTTAATAAGAGGCAGACGTTTAGTGTATAAATAGACCTTTGGTTCTTTCTTTAGAGCAAGTGCTGAGTGGCCTCCACTGACTCACGGGCCTGGTTCAAATTGCACTGTGGAAATAGGTTCAAAGCAATGAGGTGAAGATGTGCAATGGAGTCAGAATGATGCTGATGCAGTAGAAAAGGGAGCTCAGTGACAGCAATGACAGGAGGTGCTGGTGGCAGTTCATTGAAATTGCTGCACTGGCATTTGCTTAGTGAGTTGCTGGTCTTTTCCAAGAGCTTGTTCTTAACGGGAGAACTCTAGCTCTGATTCACTTGACTTTTTAAAGAAGGAATATCTAATTTTTCTTACAGGCTAAACTCAGGATAAATATAGGACAAATTCCTTGGTGTGCCTATGGGCTTTGCAGTGAGTTTCAACTTGGCTTTTCAAGAAATAGCCAGTTTTGAGGCACAGCAAAAAAAAAGCTGTAATGAGGGAATTTTCCCTGTGCTGATGAATGACCAGTCTGGTAGGAAGTGGTTAGAGAGAGGGGCCCATAGCCAGGAAGCCCAGGACCAACCATTAATAAGCACTCTTGTGCAGAATGTCTATCATTATGACTGCACTCCCTGGGAGAACACTGTTCTGCCTCCATCTGACCTTCAGAATTGGCAGGAAGAGAATGAATGAAAGAGCATAACAAACTGCAGGAATGAACAAGGAAGTCTTGGTGATAGATAACTGAAATCAGAGGATCTCGTCTGTTCTGAGGAGTTCTACAGGTGAAACTAGAATCATGATGGTCACTTTAACTCATAAAAAGTAAAACTCGGGACATTTTATGTGAAATACCGTGTCATAATTTTTCAGAATCTGATGTTTGAGACCTTAAAACCTATGAAAGCAAGACAGATAGCATTAATAATTGAGCTTGTGGAGCCAAGTTTGAAAAGCCAGACAAAGGCTCAAGATGTCTGTATCATAAGACTGTTCTTGAAATAGAACTTCTTATGTCACATGTCCATCAGGAAGGATGGAAGTGGCCAATTTCAAATGGAGTTCCACAGTCTTCAGCCAAATCTGGTTACCACTAAATCCTCATTGCACCCTGGACTGTAAATTGTTAGTTTCTGCCTGGCTGGTGGTTTCTGTGGCTCAGAAACGGCTGTCAGCCAGTCTATGGGCTGAATGGTGGAGACGGAGCAACATGAACATGGAAATATGAAGTCACTCAGAGGCCAAGCTCCCCATGCAGTGAGTAATCAGATTTGTGGCTGGACCCTTCCTGGCACTGAGAAGCAAGGAAACACAAATCGTATTGTTTCTTATGGGGTCAGGAAGTGAAGTCACAAGCAAGCCAGGTTGTGGGCAGATGAGCTTGTGCAGGAATGTACGACAGAAGCAGAAGAGGTTACGATAGGGGGCTTCCCTTCCCAGTCTTATGGTCTTCTGTCACCCGGCCTCTTTCAGCAATCTGTACACTCCACAGGACTGGGCCCCACTCTGGCTTTGCTCAGAACTATACTCTGAGAACCTAGTCTGCACCCAACAGATGTTTGTTAAATGAATTAGTAAACCAATGTCTAAACTTCTGTGACTGTGATTAGGAATACGTATTTAGGAGTCTAATTACATCAATTTAAATAAGGAACCAATGAAATGATCTGATCTTGACTCTTACAGGTAAACCTGTAGGTTGACCTGGTTAAAGGTCATTGATTCTGCCCGTTAGGATTTAAATGGGAGTTTTGATTCATTCATCATCTTTGTTCTATTTTTACAAAACTAAAGTGGACACCGTTTAAAGTTAAAATTTCATTGGAGCTGTGATGTTCCCACTTACCTGAGATTGCTTTTTCCACTTCATTTTGGGTGTTTGTCTTGGTTTTTCACTGCATGTATCTAGGTTATAGTTGATAATGATTAAGAGCTGAGTTAGGCCATATACTTTTAGTTCTTCCTTTCTCTGTTGAATTTGATCCCTTGATTCACTATTGCCTGGTGTTATGGTTTATGTGTAGGTGTTCCCCCAAAGTCTCATGCAGTCATCAGGCAGCTCCTAGAGTTTCAGATTAATTCATGAACTAATGCTGGGATTACAAGTGTGTTATACCCACACTGAGGCAGATAGCCTGAATAAAGTATAGGAAGAAGATAGCTGCTGCAGCCAGCTGCTCCTTCCTGTGCTCTGTTATTTTCTTACTGGCAATTGGCAACCCTCTGCCATGTGCCACTCTGCCTCAGAAGCAGCCCAGTATGAACTGAAACAAACTGTGAGCTAAATAAATCCCAAACTGTGAGGTAGATAAACCTTTCCAGGCTGGTGAGATAGTTCACTGGACTAAGTTCCAACTTAGTCAAGAACATAGACCCAGCCAGGTTCAATCCCTGGCACCACATGTCGTGCTGGTCCTGCCCCCAGGTGCACTGAGCGGGCCACAGAGTCCAGGTGACAACACCTGTAACACCCGCTTTAGGGAGGCTGAAAACAGGGGGATCACTATGAGTCCAAGCTGAGCATTGATACCCTGAACAAACAAATAAACAAACCTTTCCTTTCTTAATTTTGGATGTCAGGTATTTTATCCCAGCAATAAGAGAAAAGTAACCTAGATACATGGATTCTTTGCCTGAACATTTCCTTGGTTTGTTGTTTGATTTTAATGCAGAATATAATGTAGTCATCCCTTTAAAAAGAATATGGACAATACATGCATGTCAGAATTTGCATATCCTAAAAAGTCTACCTTCATTAAAAAAAAAAAACAAAACAAGTTTTAACTTAGAATGCATTTTTCCTTCACAATTTTTAAGTCATTTTGCATAGTTATATCAGACTACTAAATGCACTATTCCTTATAAAGAAGCAAAACTTAATTTTTACAGTTCTGAAGGCTCAGAGGCCCACACTTGCACTTAGGGAGAGCCTTTGGGCTGTATCCTAACCTGGCAAAGGGCATCACATGGTGGCTGGAGAGTAGCCTTGAGTTGGTCTGTTTTCTTCTGGAAGTCCCATCACAAAGACACGACCTCATCTCACCCTGTGCTCCCAAAGTTTCCACCTCCAAATATCAGCATTGGACTTTTGTGATCAAGTTTCCAGCCCATGAACTTTGGGGAAACGCACTGCAAGGGGACAGCGGTCTGTTGTTGCCCAGCATCTTTTGAATGTTCTTGTTTTGAAATCTTAAACATTTCCACCTTTTGATCTGTAATGCACGCGCTCTTTTCTCTATTTTCTTGCCTTCATATCCATAATATGCAAATATTTTGGAGCAGTGTTTTCAAATGTGGGCAAATTTCCTTCCATAGCAGGGCACGGATTAGCTTTTATCAGTCTGAAAACTCATCAAATCTAGGAATTTCCTTAGCTGTTCTCTTTAATGTCTTTCTTCTCTTTATTTTATCTGGTTTCTCTTTTCAGGGTCCCTATAACTGACATTTTCTGCTTTCTAGAATAATGTTCTGTTTTTCTTTTATTTTGATTTTTTTCATCTTCTCGTTGATTTCTTTTCACTCAGTTGTTCTTTTACAAGCTCTTTTTCCTCTAATACCAAGGTTTCAACTTCTAAGGGCTCTTTGTTTCCTCCTGTTTTCTTTAGCATTATATAACAATGCCTATTGTTATTTAATGAGTGAAATATGTTCCCTAACTCTTCTGAAGTTTTGAATGATGACTGCTACCACCATCCTACATGGCACTAATAGTATTGAAATATACAATTAATTATTGCCCATCATGGCTACCCTACTGTGCTATGAACATTAGCTGGGACTTCTGACTGTCCCCTTTTATCTGTTCACTGTGCTGTTTTTGTTACTGTTCTTATGTTGTTGCTAATACAGGGTTGTTAAGGTTTATGTCTAGTTGTCCTCTGAAATTCTCATGTGATCATAGAGCAGATTTCTAGAGTTTGTGATTAAGTCATGATCCACTGGAATTATGGGTGTGAGTAATGCTGGGCTTATGGATCTGAGTACTACACCCATCCTGGGGTAGGTAGCCTGACTGAAACATAAAGGGAAGCAGACTTGCTCTCTGTAGCCATTGTTGCTGTTACTCCTCCCTTTTACTCTTGCTGTTTTGCTGCCTTCTGCTACCATGAACGGTTGCCCTCTACCATGTGTCAGTTTGCCTTGGAGCCAGCTGAGTATGGACTGAAACTTCCAGTAACTGTGAGCTAAGTTAATCTTGAGTTTCCTAATTTTGAGTGTTATTTGTCTCAGCAATAAGAGAACAGTAAATGAAACAATGGTCTTGCTACATACCTTGGACTCATAGTGATCCTCTTGTCTCAGTCCCCCCCCCCCAGCTCTGGCATTATAGGCATCTGACACCACGCCCAGTTTTGTGCCAGCATAGCATGTGGTACTGGGAATTGACTCAGATCCTTACACTTGCTATTCAGAAGCTTAGACCTCAGTGCTATTTCCCAGCCCAACTATGCTATCTTTTATCCCTTCTTCCCCCATGCATTTCTGCATTTCCCAGATGCTGGAAACCACTGTTCTGCTTTCTTCTATGAGATCAACATTTACCTCTTACTTATGAAAGTATGTTATATTTGTGTAACCGTGTCCAGCAAATTTCATGTAAGAAAATGTCCTCCAGTTATATCCATGTTGATGCAAATAAAAGCACATTTCTGTGTGTATGTGTGTGTATCTGTGTGTGTATGTGTACCAAATTTTCTATATCCATTCATCCAGCAGTGAACATTGAGTGTGAGTCCATATCTTGCTTATTATGAATACTGCTGCCATGAATATGGGAATATAGGAGTACCAACATTTAATTGACATGCTGATTTTATTACGTTGGGTACATACCCATAGTAAGATTGCTGAGCCATGCAGAAGTTCTATTTACAGTGCTTTGAAGAACCATAGTGCAGTTTTTCATCATGATTGCACTAATTTACCTCCTTAGCAGCACAATATAATTGTTCCTCTTTCTCTACTTGATTATCAGCATGTGTTATTCTTATTTCTTTTTGGTTTTTCTTTTCTTTTCTTTTTTTTTTTTTGGTGGGACTGATATTTGAACTCTCAACCTTGTACTTGCCAGGCAGGCACTTGTGCCATGGAGGTATCTCTCCAGCCCCTTTTCTTCTGGGTCATGGGCATTCTAATTGGGTGAGGTGATTTACATTTCTCTGACAACTAGTGATGATGTTTACTCAAATTTAGTTTCAACCCAGTTCTTAGATCAACTAAACCAGCAATCAGAGTCAGTATTTCTTTGGGGTATTCAAATTGCAGAAATACACCAACATGCAATATATTAAAGAAAATGCACTTCTGTAATCCCAGTGCTTGGGAGGCTGAAAACAGGAGGATCACTAGGAATCTGACCTGTGTAGTGAGACCCTGTAGAACCTGTACTAAACACATTAAAAAAGAAAGTTCTACAAGTCAATCAAATTTATATAAAACTCAGCACTTTAACATTTTTAAAAAATACAATTGAACTTGCTATTTGTTCAATGCTGAATTTTGGACTTGGCCAGTAAGTGAACAAGCACAGTATGAGTTCTGTGAGGCATAGAATACCGGACAAGAACAAGTTCTCAGAATGATTTTCCTCTACAGAAATGAAAAGAATACAGCATAGTATTATTAGCTATCAGTATTTATAAATATTTTCCTCCGTGTAGGTGTGTATTTATCTATGTGCATATGTGTATATATGGGCGGAGTAAGAACCATAAGAACCTTTGTACAACAAAGTATCTCCACAGTGGACCTTCCCTTTTATGTAATAGTCCTTTGGCCATAAAATGCACTTAACTCTTTATTTATTTATTTTTGTGGGACCAGGGTTCGAACTCACAACCTTGCACTTGCCCAGCAGGCACTTGTGCCTCGGAGCTATCTCCCCAGCCCCTTGCACCTAACTCTTGTTAAGCAAAACTTGAAATTAATTTGTTCTATGAACTTTTGTTTATCTTTTTTTTTAGAAGGCATTGAAAAATGCTCCCATAGAAACCTGGGGAATAAGGATTAAAGCCAGTCCCATACTATCTCTGTACTCTGCCACTTTGTGACCACTGAGCAACTGAGCCTTGTTCAGTACTTGGCATATATTCAACAGATAATGTCAAAATAATCAGAGCCAGTTTGGATAAACTCTATCTCTTTCTTTTTTTAACCACCACCTTTAAATTGTCAATGTGATTTCTAGGAGTTTTCTATGGCTTACATGTTGATATATGTTCAAATGTGACTTTAAAATAATAATATTAAACAGTGTAGACTTTAGTAAGCAATTAAGGCCTGAGCAAACCTAGTCGGGTTAATGAGAAGGGAGGCAGATGTGCGACAACTTCTGCTACCTGAAGGCACAAGAGACGCCTACAACCGTGGAAGCAAGCTGCCCCAGACACTGGATCTGGTGGCTCTTTGGTCTGCATGTTCCGCCTTCTGCAGCTGTCAGAAGTAAATTTCTAATGTGTATAGATTACCAAGTCTAAGGTACTTTGTTATAGAAGATTATACGGAATAAAGGAAGGATTTTATTTTTTTCCGTTTTAGATTCTTTAAAGGTAGCATCTAGCCAGCTTGCTTTATAAACAAAGACTTAGTTAAGTTCTTAACTTGTGGTCACATTAATTTCTCACAACTTTCTGAAATACAGCGGCCTCTGGATATATTCCCAGTACAGATGTGATTAAGTCATGATTAGTCACACTAATTTGGAGCCTGGCATTTAGTTTCTTTTCCAATTGAATACTTACCATTGAAAGATCTCCTATAAAAGGATTATTTCCTTTGCCTAGAGAGTGATAGGTATCATGAGAAGTAATATCAGAATATCTTCAGTGCTATCCAGATTATCTTTGGTGATTTCACTAGTGCCTGAGGCATCTTATTTCAATTACATTTTGCTAAACTGTTGTCATATAAAACGTACAAGTAATAAGAATAAAAGTCAACTTCATGGCACCTTCAAATTTTTAACAACAAAGTGATTTTTATTTCTTTTATAGGTCTTTTATACTTAACCAAACAGATTTTTTTTTACTAGGCATATTTAATTGAAGGTTCTGATAGAGTGACAGATTTTGGTAGGCATTATTTGGGTGCCTCATAAAAGCTACATGATGCCAAACATGCAGTGGACCATCAGATATGCTTGGGTTAAAGCTGGTGTCTTAGTCTGCTGGGGATGCTCCAACAGAAAATTGTAGTATGATTTGCTAAACCACAGACATCTGTCTTCTCACAAACCGGAAAGGTGAAAGTCCATGGCCTATGTAACCGAAAGTTCAGTCTCTGGCTATGGTGATGAGAGAGTTTTCACTGTATCTTCACGTGAACATTCTTGAGTGTGTAGGTGGGCAGCCGTGTTGGCTTAGAGCCCCACCCCTATAAACTGAGATTTTATCTTCATTACTTCCTTAGATTTCCCATCTCCCAATACAACTGCAGTAGGAATTAGTGCTTCAACATATAGATGTCAAGGAGACACAAATAAGTAGTTTGGAGTATCTGGTTTTATAAACTATTATATTTATTATTTTGAGTTGTTCGTGTCATAAAGCTTAACGTTTAAGGTCCTGGGGAGGAACAGGAATAGTGTTTCATTTTTTTCTAAAACAAATAAACAAAAAAAAAAAAAATGAGTTTCCAAATACTTTCGTGGCAATGAGGATGATATAAAGTACGGGAAAGAAAACTGCACCATCTTTGCTTCTCAGCTGAACTGGACTCAATCGCTGAAAAATAGCCTCAGTCAAAGGTTTTATTTATTTATTTATTTATTTATTTATTTATTTATTTATCTATTTTTTTCCCTGTATTTGGTGCAGGGTCTCATTATGCAGCTCAGACTCATAGTGATCCTACTGTTTTTAGCCTCCTTGGCACTGGGGTTATACGTGAGTGCCAACACACCTGGGCTTAGTGGCAGGCTCAGCGCACCCAAGAGTGGCACTGGCACAGCATGTAATACTGGGAATCTAAACCCAGTCCCTGCACTTGCCTAAGCAGGTGCTTATTCCACTGAACTGTCTTGACAGCTCTTAAATTTTTTCAATAGTGCTCCATATTCACTTTCATGTTTTCAATTTAATTAAAAAGTCTTGTAGTTTGTTGAAGAGACAGTACACTTTGAACCATTTAATATCTTGCTTTTGCAGTTCCAACTTCACATCCTAGACACTGAAAATGTTATAGCTTATGTAGACTTTCACACATGAAGAAACTGAGAGTCAGAAGATGAGCAAGTGTTTATATAAATGTCTGCAATGCATGTTCTCCCTGCTATTTGCTGTAGCTTGGCATGCAATTGATGACTTGAGCAAGATTCACCTAGATATGGATTCTTATGTGAATTTTTTCTAAATTTGAAGTGAGAGGCTTTTCTCAGAAAGGGAGTTCCAGAGACTTAGATCAGCTTCTGACCTCTCTTTTCTTACAAAGTTATCCAAACCTCAGAGACATTTTCTGCAGACCAGTGGGTTCAAGTGAATTCCCTAGAATACCTGACAGGTAGGGTGGTGGGTGCCAATTGAATCTCTCATTGATGGCTAATTCAACATGGACGTTTTGGTAGTTCACATGTGATTTGTACATGATACCTATCAATCAAAACACAAACACTTGGAATTATGTAATCAATAAAATAAACTAAAACCAAATTAGACTGGTGATACAGTTTCTACGTAAAATCTCATGTTAGAAAAATCAAAATCTCCTTTTCCTGCACAGAGTTTGTGGTGTTGTTGCATTATTTAAAAATAGAAATCATGCACACTAGTTACATGCTTTTTCAATGGCCAAGTTTTTTTGAGTTGTCTAATTAGCATCTACTGGTCAGGGTTTTGTATTTAAAAATATGTGCAAAATAAAAACCATCCTTGTGTAGAAAACATCTTCCTTTTTAGTTTTGGAATATCCAAGGAACAGGATTATGAGGAAATAAAATTTGTAAATTAAATTGTACACAGCCATTCATACTGCTTAGGTGATGTTTAATCATTATATAGCTGTTTCTTTATTGAGTAAAGATTACCAGCTCTACAAAGTTCATTTATCTCATATGCAATAAATCTACTAAAATTTCAATATATTATTATAAAAAGTTCAATTCAGTGCTTTACACTAGTCTCTTAAGAATCAATTTTCTAATATTAACTTACTTTTTTTAGCATTCGTGTGTTCTATGAGATTTCTTAAAACTAAAAGCACTTACATCACATTTAGTGATATAATTCTCTCACATTGCTTAGCTCTTCAGGTAACTCCCATTTAGTCAAAATAAAATTTTACATCTTTACTCTTCATTGAATGAATCACTTGGTTCAGATAAATATTAGAGATAGGTTTGGTAGCAATTGTGTCTGCAGTGAGTAATTTCTGAATTCCATTTTGAAGTGAATTCTTTTTTTCTAAGTTAGTGTAGGCACTCAGAAAGAAGACATTGGATTATCTTGTGAAGTACAAAAGTGGACCCATTTGATATGTGGACCTCAGTGGACACATTTGATATGTGTGGCTTTCTAGTAGGCTCTTCCTTGTATTATTTTATTCATTTATTTATCTATGTTATGAGGGTAAATGTCTACTTCATGTTTTTGGAACTCGAAGTCAAGTGGAGGAGTTGGCCACTGGAATAGACCAACATACAATGGAGGGTAAAGAGTTAGTCTTCTGCCATCATATCTCCTTATATTCAGTAATTTTATGCAAAACCAAGGAAATTAACACAGCAGTGATATTAGAATACTTAGCATTATTTTTGTTGTTTCTGTTGCTTACCCATTTGGTTTTTACTATTTTCTGCAATCCCAAGTAAACAAGTCTTTTCTCTAGCTTCATTACTTCAATAATGATTTGTGAACCAGAGAAACTGACAGCTTTAGGGGGCTGTTAGAAATGAAGAATTCTAAGTCTTTCTTCCCTATACCAAGTCAGGCCTACATTTTAACAAGGACTCCTCACTTCCCCACAGGTGAAATCTGGACTTTTTAGAAATAGGGTCATTTTCCTGAGTATTTTATGTGCCCAACCTACCACTGAAATGACTAATCCCAACATTTACAGTATCAAAGATAAAGCTCACCTGTAGGATAAGAAGGTTCTTCCTGGAACAGAGTCTGGCAATTTGACCTAATGACTTATTCCTTTGACTTGTCAAATTGTCAAGAAAGAAAAAGAAGAAGATATTACTTTGAGATTAATTTACATATCTTCATGGGACTAAAATTAAAAAGACAATTCTGGTCCTTGTTATCTAGAATTTCCAGCAACTAGCAATGTAATGACCTTGGACAGCATAGTTTGCTTTAGTGTGAGACTAGAACTGATCCTGACATCTGAAGAGATAGACTTGGGCCAAGGACTGACAGTGAGAACTGCAGACAATGTCCTTTTTCATTTGTAATTAAACCTTCATCTGTAAAGGTGAAAAAACAGCATTGCGTTGCATTACTCCTGGGCTACTGTGAATGACAAAGTAGGTGGTGTTTAAGAAAGCATTTCTCAGAGGAATATATACAAATGATTTAATATAAGCTTCCAAACATGTGAACACATCTTTTCCATCTTGCAAATAAAATCAGAGTCAATATCCATAGACCATATTGTCATCTCTCTTACTCCCCATATAATTTTGAAAGGTGCCCTAAAGACATAAAATATATGACCTTTCACTCTGGAGACACAGGAGAAATATAATCCAGTGCTTTAGGAGCAACACTGTTTTTCCAAATGAGATTCTCTGATCCATGAGCCTCACTGTCCCCTGGGTCTTTGAGAAAGGTAAGCTTTGGGAAATCTTCATTAGTACTATGTGATTCTGTCACATTCTAATGGTTTAGGAATTAATTTTAATACCTATATACTGCTAATTTTAGGAAAAGTAAAGGCATTTTTTATTAAAGTTTAACTTATAAGATATTCTCAACATACCCTTTCATTCCAAAATAAGTAGTTTAGTTTCTATTTTTGAGATAGGGCCTCACTCTGTAATTCAGACTAGACTTAAACTCACCACTCTGTAATTCAGACTAGACTTAAACTCACCGTGGAGCACAGGCTGAGCTTGAACTCAGAGCACTTTTTCTGCTTCAGCCTCTCAAGTATTGGAATTCCAGGTGTGTCCCATCTCAACCACCTAATAATTTAAATTTTACATTTGACATTTCTTGCCCCTGGAGAGATGTTGCTTAATCACTCATCTCATAAAGATTTTTTCAGTATTTAGAATAACTATGAGAGCTTATTTTCTAGTCAGAGTACAAACACCATCTCTCTTTGGATTTCTAAACTATTGTTTTTTTTATTTTTTTTAATTTTATTTATTATTTTCGTTCTTGTTTCAGAACCTTTGTTTGTTTATTCACTCATTTTTATGGCCGGATCAGCCTGCTCCAAGGGCAGGGCTGGTGCAGCATGTGGTGCCAGGGATCGAACCGTGGTCCCTGAAGCTGCCCAAGCTTCCCCAAGCAGGGGCTTTAGACCACTGAGCCATCCCGCTGGGCCCCGATTTCTAAACTATTAACTAAATTTATTAGTACCCTGACACCTAAGAGTCTTGGATCAGATTTGTAGTCCAGGTATCAATCATAAACAGAGTTTTTGTTTATAAACAATTCATCTATATACATTTGGGGATGTTTCATCCACTTATCCTATCTTTGGTTTTAGCCCAAAATTAATTTCCTACTCTTTTATACCTGTTAGGATATTCCTTTTAGAAAATCAGATAAAAAAATTAGAAGAAAACAAATTATGTTATTTTATTCCTTTGTGCCACACTTAGCTGTATTCAGTTTAATGCACATTTTGCTATTGTAGTAGATAATAGTATAATTGGACTTTGCTCATGTATTTTCATTTTGAGAAGTTGCTGATACTATATTGGAAACAGTCCAAATTTTCATTTGTCTTAAATAAAAACACAATGGTTTTATTTAGATATGAAAGTGTAACCATACTATCATTTCTCTTCTTTTTTCAGTACAGTGTTCGATAAATTCCATGACATATTCAGCTTTTTGTTATAAAATAAGCTCAAGTCAGATATTTGTGGACAGAATAGCAAATGTCAGTGTTCTCAGCGTGTTTAGGAGAGGCTAGGCTAAGTCATCACATTCTATAGGTTCAGTGTACAAAATATGTACAAAATACGTTTTCTGTCTGCTATTTTCAGTGTATGAACAGCTTATTGAAACATAATACTAATACAAGCTGAGCAGCATCTGTTCATGAAACAGCAAATTAATTCTATACATTTAATTGTTGATCATCTGTCAACCTAAGTAGGTAAATATAGTACTTATTTTTCTTCCTATGTTACACTTTCAATGTAACACCCGTGGGGAATGGTTAACTTCTTATTCAGTGAAACTGTTAGTGTTTGTGTAGAATAGCTGAATATTTTCAGAATAAAAGCATTCTTTATTTTTATCAGTTGAGTCTAAGTTATTGAAAACACGCATCCATCAAATCTAATCCAGTGTGAACTACAGTGATCTTTTTAAAGCACGTATCTTATAGATCAGGAGTTTTACTCCTTAAACTGTCCCGTGTCTCCCACTCCCCCAGAGTAAAATCACTTTCCTGGCACTAGTCAAGTTCCTTGGAGGTGTGGTTTTGATTCCTGCCCCTTGTCTCAGACCCCTGTGTCTTTGCCTCCAACCTGCCTGCCACACACTACCCTGGTTTTCGTACTAGTAGAATATTCCCTCCTGCCTGTGCCTTAATTTAGCTGCCCTGGAAATCCAGTGCAAAGCTTAAAGCTGGCAAGTGATATGATTCAATTCAAGTGAGTGAATGAATCAATGAATGAGTGAATGATTTTACATTTGTTGAAATGAATGTGATCTCTTTTTCTTAAAATGGAAACAGGCATTTTGCAGAATATTTTGATTCTGGAGTGTATATTATGGATTGTCTGATTCTGGGATAAATATTACAGATTTGTTCAGAGGTCCTTCTCAGTCTTCACCATCGCTTTAAATACAGAGAGTTAAGGATCAGCATTCTCTGAGCAGACCTAATCCAAGCTCAGAAACTGGAATTTACATATAAATAGAAAATTAAGTCAGGTTTCTAAATAGGGATTTTTTAAAAAATCCAGTAACAGATTAATAAACTTAAGGTTTATAAAATCAGAGACTATATCTTTGACTTAATTTTAATTAAACTTCATGAAGTATTTGATTGATAAGTGAGAAAGGAACAAAGCATTCTCTCTGTGTTCCAAATAGCATTAAAAGATGTTGCCTTTGAAAAAAAATGCAGATTCCAGTCTGCCTGTCTGTCACTGGGCCAAGTAACTCATAATAAAAGGCAAGTTCAAAAGCTCAGCTCTATGGTAGTGTGTTGTGCCACATGGAATGTTATATAACGTTAATGTAGAACATAAGGACCTTTTCTCCTCTGTTTGCGTGCTATCCTCTATAAGCAGCATGCTCAAAAGTGTCTCAGAGCATTTTGCTTTCCCTCTGGAAAAGTGTGAAAGAATATTATCTGTGCAGAGTAAAAACATGTTAATATGTGTTAATTTATTCCAGAACAGATGCAGGTGTGTTAATTTCAGAGTTCAAGGCAAATCATGATTTCTGTGTGTGAACATAGGGGGACCACAGGACTTTGATTTGATCTCAGGGCCATTTTTTTTTCTTTAGCTGCTATTCTTGGGTTAATCTGTCATATGAATATGAGCCTATTTGCTAGAATTTTGGAGATTCAGTTTTTCTTTGCAAATCTTTAAAGCTCTTCCCAATGACTAAGAAAATTGAACAAATTCCTGATATGTTTATCTTCTGGAAAGGAATATTCTATTCATTTATAAAACTATGCATGCTTCCCTGAAAGCACTAATGCTTTCCTACTTCTCGTGCTATCTTCTGTGCTTTACCACACTGAACACATTTGTAAGTTATGCAGATCATATGTAACCCTTTCTCTTCAAATCAATAATCATCATATTGTTATGCACTATTTGTGAAATTTGGCCCCAGATAATATTGATGTCCTAAATGAAATATTTACTGCATACTCAATTTTAGGATTACCATATCTCAACTCATGCCATGGAAGTAGTAAAAATAAAATATTTATTACATGGTACCATTGCCAACTGTATACTTTGTCTAGGGTAAAGTATGTTCGTATTACCTTGTTCAATGATAAAATCAAATGTTATACTGTTTTCAATATTGGTTTTGGGTGCTAGTAGTTTTAATCTGCCTGTGAAGTCTAAATGCTATACATTGGCAATTTTTAAAATTAGTCATTAATGCCATATTTAGATGTTTGGCAATATAAAACCACTTTACTGTTGTTCATTCTGAGTTAAAATGGCTACACAAAAATATACCTAGGAAATTATTAGCTGAATGTTCAGTTTATTAATTAAATAGACAATAAAAGTAAATATCTATAAAGTGTAGTTTAAAATTATGTAAACAATGATATGTTATCTTTTTATTCAAAAACATAGATGAACTTATGAATTAAAGAGAGATTTTATTTATCTCGGTAAAGACTGCCTGCTGAACAAGGCTTGGATTAGCAACCCACAGAATGGGAGCACTGCTTTCTATAAGCGAGACAACTATTCCAGGAGTCACATTCACTCTGGCCACATCAGTGGCACTGTTGGGTGGAGGTGGTCTTGTTGACCAAACTTTCTAAAGCACAGAAGTGGTCTCTACATGGCGTGGAGCACACTGTTCCAGTGATGCACACTTAAAATCAAGCTAGAAGAAAACATCTTGATTGTGCCTTCCATACAAATGTGATCCAATGTTTCTGGGGTACTTAGTAACTGAGAAAGTAAATTTAAGTGAAAGGGTCTCTCTCGGGCCAGCTCATTGGTGGAATGCTTGCCTAGCATGCTAAGGAATTTGAGTTTATGCTCCAGCAAAACAAATGTAAACACACACACACACACACAGACACACACACACACACACACACAGACACACACACACACACACACACACACACACACACACACACAAGATTCCCTTTGTTACCCAACAAATATGTAAACCTTTTGAAATGCATCATCATTGAATGATGAAAATGCAGTATATTCATCCTTCATCCTACTAGTACAATTTAAGTCTGAGCTTACACATTTTGCTGCAGAACTTTCTTCTAAGGAAATAAAAGAAATTTTTAAGGAAGTTTTAGCTTCCAGAACAAAATTAAATTTCAACAATAAAAAAATCAGTCAATTTCTAGTATGTAGTAATTTTCCATTAAATATAATATATATCAGTGCATGGAGAGATATTTTTATGTAATGAGGTAAGAAAGTTCCATCAATGTAAATGTGCATGTACTCGTGCATGTACAGGCTTGCATATATGTAGACTTGCACACGGCAGATGAAGATCCAAGAATGGAAGTTGTCAAGATGAGCGCTCCTCTGCATCCAACAAAGAAAACTAGACACTTTAAATTCTTTCTGTCTTTCTGTCTTTTCTTTCTTTCTTCTGTCTGTCTGTCTGTCTCTCTTTCTCTTTCTCTCTTTCTTTCTTTCGTTTCTTTCTTTCTTTCTTTCTCTTTCTGCCTTCTTTCATTGTTTTCCTTTTTCTTATTCTTTTTTCCTGTCCTTTCTTCTGTCTCTATTACCCCTTCTTTCATTTTTCCCTGTATTCTTCCATTCTCCCTCCCTCCTTTCGTTTTCCCTTCTATCTCCTTCCTTTTTTCTTCCTTTCTCTCCCTTTCTTCCTTTCTCCTCCTGTCAATCTGTTTTCCCTCCTTCCCTTAATATCTTCCTGCCATGCTTCCTTCTTCCCTCCTTTATTCCCTTCCTTCCTTTCTCACTTCCTTTCAAAAGCATATTATCTATCTCAAGCACTGTTTCTTCATAGTGAAAGCATTCAGAATTCTTTCTTCTAACTTCTGCAGACATATGTCCATATTCTGAACTTAGTCCTCCTGCTGTGTGGTAACACTAGAATGTATCTCTATCAGACTGTAGCTCCTACGCACTGAGAAGCCTCCACCATCCTATTGTGCCTGTCCTACTCTTCCTGGCCTGTGATAAAAATCATTTAACTCTTCTTTTTTTAGAATTTATTTTATTTTATTTTTTTTCTTGTTTCAGAACTTTTGTTTGTTTGTTTATTTATTTTTATGGCCGGCTCAGCCTGCCCTCAGGGCCAGGCTGGCGCAGCATATGGTGCCGGGGATCGAGCCTCGGTTCCTGCAGCTGCCTAAGCTTTCCTAAGCAGGCGCTTTAGACCACTGAGCCATCCTGCCGGGCCCCTCATTTTACTCTTTTTATAAGTTCATCTCTTTTCTTTCTTTCTTTTCTTTTTTTTTTTTTTGAGATAAAGTCTCGCTATGCAGTTCAGGCTGTCCTTGAGCTCACTTTTGTAGCCCAGGCTGGTCTCAAACTCGCACAGATCCTCCTGCCTCAGCCTCCCGGGTGCTGGGATTATAGGCCTGCACCGCCACACCCGGCATAGTTCATCTCTTTTCAAGACTGTATTTGATTGAGATTGTGTGGAGCTTGCCTTTCTGTTCCTGGCCGATTTCACTTCAGGTAATGATCTCCCATTTTATCCATTCTGCCACAAGTAGCAAGATCTCATTTTCTAATGGCTGAGTAACATTTTATTTTGCACACTAACTAGAATTGCCGTATCTACTCATCAGTCACTGGATAATTAAGTTGCTCTATACCTGAGCTATTGTGAGTAGCTCTGCACTAAACTTGGAAATGCAGATGGTTCTGCAGCCTACAGGTTTCACTTCTTTTTGATATATACAATGTAGTGAGATTGGTGGCTCATATGCTAGTTCTATTTTCAACTTTTTGGGTAATTTTCACAGTTTTCCATAAATTTGCATGAAGTTATAGCCCATGGACTGTGAATGAGCATTATTTTTTCTCCACCTCTTTGTCAACACTTACGTTGTCTTTTATTTTTTATTTTTAAAATGTATCCAGTACAAAGTCTCAGTACACAGATCAGACTCATAATGGCCCTCCTGTTTTCAGCCTCCCACGTGCTGAGATTACAGGCTTGCCACCATGCCCAGTCTCACGTCTGTGTTTTTCAGTAGCTATACTCACTGAAAAATGGTGACATCCCATTGTAGCTCTCATTTGTATGTCCCTGATGATTAGTAACATTGAAGATTTGTTCATACATCCCAGGGCTATTTGAGTTCTTCTGAGAAATATTTGTTTAGGCCTCTCGCCCATTTATTAGTGAAGTTTGCCTGCCACTGAATTTTGTTTTGGGATTCTCATTTATTGTACTAATCCCTTGCTATATCTATACTTTGTAAATTTTCTTCCTACTATACTTTTGGTTCTCTATTTTGGTGGTTGTTCTCTTCATTGTGCGGGTGGACATTTGTTTCAGTTTGCTTTAACTCTAGTTTCCTGTTGTTGTCGTCCTCGTCAATTAGGGATCTCCCTTAAGAACTCCTTGCCTTAGGGCTGGCCTGATAACTCAGTGGACTGAAGCACCTGCTTAAGCAGAGCGCAGAGGCTGGGGCCAAATTACCGGCGTGCCTTGCCATCCCCACTCCTCTGCTTCCCCCACACTGAGATGGCAGTTGAGATTGGGCCTAGTAGTGGGTGCCTATAAGCCCAGAACTTGGGAGGCTGAATATATTAGGATCACTAAGAATTTGATCTGTGTGGTGAGACCCTGTGGACCCTGTCCTAAGTACAGAAAGGGGGGAAAAAACAAAAAACAAAAAACTTGTCCATTCAAATGACTTGAAGTATTTGCCCTATGTTATCTTCTAGTATTTTCTTTGGTTATGGTTTTGCAGTTAAGTTTTTAATTGACCTTGAATTGAGTTGTAAAAGTAGTGAGAAACAGGCTTCTACTTTTCTTTTTTTTTTTTTATTCTGGCATGAATCTCCACTCTTTTTGACACTGTATTTCAAAAAGACCATCCTTTCTCTATGTGCATTCTTAATTCCTTTGTTGAAAGTGCATTGGCTGAAGATGTGTGTAATGTTTCCAGACCAATAATGTAACCTTAGTACCCAATCTGCAAGCCTCAGTCCCCTTAAGTATTAAAAAGTGCTCACACTGAAATTGAGACTAAATATTGATATTTTAGTTCAGAAAAAGGTAAGTCAAATATTAACAGCTTTTGTTTTAAAAGAAACACACAATAACACATGTGCCATGGGTTCTCCACCATTACTCTAGGTGCTTTATTTTGTTTCTTTAGTCACTGTGGCTGCTTTTCTGCCATTACTGTGCCACTTTGCTTATGAGAGTTTTGTAGTGTAACTTGCAGTCAGGCAATACATAATACTTTGTTCTTTCTCCTCAAGATTTCTTTAGCTATTCAGGATCTTTTGTGGTTCCACACAGATTTTAGGATAGCTTGTTTCATGTTCTGTGAGGAATGTCACTGGTATTTTGACAGGAATTGCATAAATGTACAGAATGCTTTGAGCAGTATGGATACTTTAATAATAATATTTTAAAGACATTGTAGAAGTCCATCATTTTGTGACTCGTCAGACTGGTATGTATTTTCGTAAACCCACGTCACTCTTTACATTTGCAAGAAAGGAAATAATAAGTTGTATTGTGTTGAGCAGTAATATGTAAATGAAATAATATTTTGCAGTATTCTAGCACACAGTGATTGAGTTCACTGTCTTTGGAAATTCACATACGTTCTTTGGTCAGGTGCTAAAGCAGGGCACAGATAGCAGTTTCTCCTAAATTTGTACTGTAACAAATGCTTAGAGCAGAGCCTCTTTCAGTATACTGGTGTATCTGCAATTTACTCTTAGGACTGAAAAAAATCTTTCACAAAAAGGTAATTAAAAGGAAAAGGGAAGATAATAATAATTGGATTCTAAATATATCAGAGTTCTAGTACTCTCTAAGTGGTTAGTTGCTATTGAAATATGGATTGGCATCACATTTTTGTGGCTTAATCCTTAGTTTGTGTATTTTAGGAATATGTCATCAAAAGGGGAAATCTAATTTTAGTAAAGGTTTTACTGTCTTGATTTCTTTTTTAATGCAATTTTGTTGATTGTGATTTATTTACAATGTTAGCTAAATTGTGTAATCAGCATAAATATATGCAATCATGCAATTTAATTAGGAAAAGTTATTTAGGAAAGTAATGACAGAATTCAGACATTCCTGACATCTTATAAATTCTTGGGAACTTTATTTTAAAACTGTCATTTGAATGGGTGTTATCTGATATTCAAACCTAAACATTTCTATCTTCAAACAATGTAAAGATCATTGAATTCAGTGGAATAAAATATAGCTCTAAAATGTGATTCCAGTTGGGAACATCCAAGAGTTTTTAACTACCTTTATACTGTGGCTCCATTTCCTATTTCTCATCATTCTCACAGTATTTGACCTGAAGTCTTCCCAATTGTGAGAAGGAGTCTAATTGGAAAAAGATATTTTTCTGACTCAAAATCCTAAGTTGGCATGAGGAGCCATATTTTTTCCATATCAATATATTTCATCTCCAGTACTAGCTTGTTAATTGTAAAGAGAATTAGTTAAATTTAATGGAGAATGGCAGCTGCCAGTAAACATTCACTGGTACTTAATAAGTACATCTTTGTGTATAAAGCATTCTAAATCCATGTATGAAGAACGGTGTATCTATTTGGTTTCAAGAACTATTGCTATCTTCTGTAATGAACAAGTTATTTATAAACCTTTTGCTTCTCAATTATCTTTGATATTCAGAAACATGTGCATTTCTTTCTCATAGAATTATTTCTTATAGGGGCCAGGGAGATAGCTCAGAGGCACAAGTGCCTGCCTGGCAAATGCAAGGTCCTGAGTTCGATCCCTGGTTCTGAAAAAAAAAATTATTGCTTATATTATTGGAGATATCGAGTATTTCTGTTACTCTTCTCTCATTGCTGGGACAAATATCCAACACTCAGAATGAAGGCAGGAAAGGATTATTTAGCTCACAGTTACTGGAGGTTGAAGTCCATACTCAGCTGGCTCCAAAGCACATGCTTCCATGCTGGCAGCAAAGAGCTAGAATGGCAGGGCAGGACAGCAGCTCAGGGGGCCAGCTAACTAGCTAGCTAATCTCTCTCCCCTCCTTATATTGTAATGCAGATCACCCATTCTGGGGCTGGGGTGTAGCACTGACACCTGCAATCTCAGCATTTGATCAAGAATTAATTATAAAGTCCAGAAGCCAAGCTGCCAAATGACTTCATGAGGCTTTGCAGGGGACACTTCTTCACAAACCATAACATCAGGACTAAGTGATTTGGCCTGTTGCTTTGCATTTCTAAGCATGTGTGATTTCATTAAATATATGAATCAAACGTGAGAAGTAGAATAACTTGGAGAAAATTAATTTTTCTTGCTGCATTAATTTCTCTGAACCTTTCAAGAGACTTTGAAGTTACAGTTCTATAATCCTGATCTTTTCTTTGATGAAACACATCTTTAGAAAAAGAGGTGAGAAAAGTATAGAAAATTGCACAGCAATTGGCAAAGCTGTTTCTAATTTTCTCCAGAAATGACCCAATAGTACCTGAGCAGCCTAAGCTAAGAATTTTAGGCAGAGAAATAAGGTTATTTTAAGCACACACTGCTATCAGAGCAATCTCTATGCTACTGCTCAAACTGTGAAATGTTGTGGACAAGGGGAGCAGAAGGGCTAGCAGCCAGGGCAGTTAGAGCGAGTGTTAATTAGAACTGCAAAGGGAGAACAAGGATAAGTAAAGCAGGTGCTCCTGTCCCATGGGTTAGCTTGTGGGAAATGTCATCTGATCAACAGTTACAATATAATGGCACAGCAACAAAATTTTAGTAAACTTTTGAGACCCTATTAAAATATTTCTCAATTATTGTCAAGATGAATGATGTGCTTTGAAAGCAGGGCTTTGCCTGGCTACCCCTGAAGAAGAGCAGCCTTTGTGGTGGGAATTGCCCAGGTAGACATATGGTAACTTGTGGAACAAGTAAACAACTCTTTGTAGGAAGGAAAGTGAACTGATGGTAGTGATGGAAGTCCTTCACTAAGGTGTAATAAATGAATGAATTCAACTTTTAAAAAAGACAATGTTAAAAAAAGACAATGTTTTTTTTTTCTCTCACTACAAAACCAACACACTAGAAAATATAGCCATAGATGTGTGAGAAACACAAATAAAGAAATCAGCATCCATCTTGAATATTTCAGGTGAAAGACCTGGCAATATAATATATTTCTCTCTTTGCCATCTTCTATGTATTTGCATATGTATATATTTTCCAACTCATAATTTATGTAGTATTTTATTCTCATTCATAAGTAATTTTGTACATTTAAGGATCAGCCCATAGTACCCTGATGAAATTTTGATTAAAATTTGAATTTCTCTACTTTTATTAGGTGTAGTATTATGTAAAATTAGTTCAGTGCTTGTTTCAAAAATACCTTATCATATCCTATAAAATACAGCTTTACATTAAACCATTGCAAATGCAGTAGAGAAAATAATTTATTTCATTTCTTTGACATCTTAAAATGGTATGCATTTAAACATATTTGTATTTATGTGTTCTCTGTGAATTTTCTATTCATAAGATTAGAAAATTCTTTTAAAAATTGAGGAATAAATATTTTCTTATTTACTGGTAGAATATATTTGTACCTATAAAATAATTCAGATATGATTTTCACTTTACAGCTACAGAGTTTTACATATAAAGGTTATTAATGATTTTCTCACTAACCATTTATATATTAAACATTTTATTAATTTTATAAGTCTATGGTAAAATTTTAATAACTTTTTACTGTCTGATTTTATAACCACTGACTCCTCATGCACAATGAAATCTGAGTCCGTGTTTGTTTTGTTTGTCCTATACATTCAACCCCAGCACATAGCAAGAAACCCAAACAGTAGATTTTCTGGTTATATTTTTCAACTTTATCCAGTAGTTACTAAGTGTTCTTATCTCATTAGTCATAATGGACACAGACTTGGTCATATGAGTGAGCAAGGCCTTAGCAACCTTGTCAAAGCACATGCAATAACTCTGCCATAGCTGTAGTTTTGCTTTCTGTGTAATTTTTATTTACTCACTGCCAAGGATATTCTGAAAATATTAACTAAAAAATTCCAAGAATAAATAACTCAGAAGTTTTAGATTATAAGCTCTCCTAGATAGTACGATGAAAACTGCTGCATCCCCTTCTGGATCATTCTTTGCCCCCTGTATCCACAGAATATACACTACCCACTCACCAGTCGCTTAGCTTTTCATCTTGATTATCAGATCAGTAAGAGTAATCCCTACTTTTTACTTGGTAATGGCTCCAAAGCACAAGATTAGTGATACAGAAAATGTGGACATCCCTAAGATTAGTTGTGAAAGTCTTCTTAGTGAAAAGTTGAAAGTTGTTGACCTCTTAAGATGAAAAGATCATGTACTTAGATTGCTAAGATCTATGTTAAAAATGAATCTCTCACTTGTGAAATTTTGAAGAAAGCAAAAGGAAAAAAAAAAAAAAAAACTTTTACTTTTTTGTTGGGATACATGCAAGCTGTAAAGGTGTGACCACAGTGCTTGATAAGTGCTTTATTAAAATAGCAAATGCAGCAAATTATAGGATTCAGTGCTACTGGAGGTTTCAGGCAGCTACTGGAGGTCTTGGAATACATTACCTGTGGGTAATGGAGAAGTGCTCTATTTCCTTCTCGGTAGCTGCATTAGCGGAAGGCATTGCTTATCTACTTGAAGGGAGCTGTAAGGCAGGCGTATAGTTCATCATTAAATCTGTTGAGTTGAATTTCAGAATCTTATAATCAAATTCCAGAAAAATAACACTGGGCTAGAGTCTAAGAATATAGCATGTCTTCCACTGAAAACATTATCTTTTCAGGGCCTGAGCATTTGAATGATTTGCCTGATGATATATACTTACAAGCTTAGGGTCATGTTTATTTTTTTTAATAAAAGACATAGCTTTATAAGCAAGAAACCATAGGTACTCTAACTAGTTGTCTAGCTGATGCAACTCTTTAGATAACTCCTAAGCTATGAAAATGTGGTGCTATTCAGATAAGTGTGTGCTTTATCTGCTTTAAATCAGATAAAATTAATAAAACAATTCAATAGAAGTCCATGTGTTGGTTCTCACTTGTAGTCCTTGGCTACACCTGCCTGGACTCAATATTGGGCCTTTAAAACTTCCGACTCCACAAACTGAATATGATGTGATGACAATATGGAACAGGACAGAGCCTTTCAGACATCTGGCAGCTTAATTTAATAGAAGCCCCTCTGTGATCCAGGCCCTCGGCATTTGGACATGATCCCTGACACAGGGCACCATCATAACGATTGATTCCATCTGGCTTGTTCTGCTGCAGAGGTTTCTTCTTCCCAGGAGAGCCTATTGGCCATGGCTGGTCCTTGTTTACAGAATTTTTCCCCAGATTGGCAGAGTCTTATTTTTTTATTGAGATTTATTTAATTTCTTTTTTTTATGCATTGGGATGTAGCTTTAATGCAAAGCCCTCATTTCAGAATCAGCCATTCCCAAGACAGGTAACAAGGGCAGCTCAGGTGGCAAGCAAAGAGTTTTACCAGTTAATTTTAGTTATATATTATGTTTGGGACCACCGCCCTATCATAGCATGTGGATTTTCAAAAATAAAAAAAGAAACTGTAAAACAAATGGAGAATCTTTGATGTATGACTCCAGAGTATCTGAAATTTATTTATTTATTTATTTATTTATTTATTTATTTATTTATGTCTTTTTGAGACAGGGTCTCGCTATGTAGTTCAGGCTGGCCTCGAGCTCACTTTTGTAGCCCAGGCTGGTCTCGAACTCACATCGATCCTCCTGCCTCAGCCTCCCGAGTGCTGGAATTAAAGGCATGTGCCACCATGCCTGGCAGTATCTGAAATTTATTAACTAGATATTTAAGTAAATAGTGGAATATTTAAATAATAGATTTTATAGATGGAGGAACATTAAACTATAAGGTGGAATTCTTTCCTCTTACAGGTAGTACGAAATTTAATACCTAAAATTATGTGTTATTTCTGAATATATGATACAATGTCCTCTCTGCAATATCAGGGGCAATTTAGGAAAAGATAGAGTCTCAGCTGTTGTATAATTAATTATAGGTTACTTAATAGATTTCAGTACATGTGAAAGTAAACACATTCTCTACAGATTTACTTGAAAAAGGAATTCCTCTTTCTTTAAATGCAAGATGGGAAATTATCATTTTCACAGTAAAATAGGTGTTAAAATCTACTTGAATTGCATTTTTCAAAAAAGTTACTAGGCACTTAATATAAATCCTCAATTAACAGGATGATTTATTATTACTTTCTGAACCTTTTAAGGTATTATAAAAATGTCAGAAAAATCAGTTACTTTCTGTCTCATTTTTGTGCTAACAGTGGCTCATGTTATAGAATCCCATGATGGGCTAATCTGCTGTCTGAACACTCCTCTCGGCTGGGTTATGGGTACACATTTGCTGTATCCTCTGTATATTTTTTCCTCTATCAGTTTTCTTTATTTAGATTGTTTTCTTTTGTTATATTGCTAAGCTTTGATACAGATTGCTAACTTGACCTCCTGAAAAGTTAAACAGATGCAGATTATATAGTATAAGAAATTAATACCAAGCATCTGACCCCATTCTTCTGAATTTCAGTTCTTACTTTTCTCACATGTATCGCTGACCTCCTATGTTAAATGAGATAACAGTACGTGTCAGATGCATTGCTAATCCTGAATAAGGTAGTTTTCATTGCTATTAGCCTGTTATGACTAGCAATGTGGGAAACATTTATGTTTGTAACCCATTTTATTTTTTCATGAATATTTATTTTAGTAAAGGTTCTTGTCCCTTAAAGTTATTGTTCATTTTATTGAACAGTTGTGCATGATGGGAGCAAGAGTTCTAGAGGGAAGATAAGCCAGCAGCACTGAGTAAACATGTTTTATAGTTGGTGGATAGTTAGGATTCATTTAGAAGACCCAGGAAGCTAAAGATTTCCTGCAAAATTTTAGTAAAATATGACAGCTACCCAAAATCTGTAAACCTCAAGACAAGTAAACATTTTCTAAGCTTTATATTCTATAGCTTTCTAACTTAGTAATGTTATCAATCAAAATCTCAATGTCAATTGGGGTAGTCAGTTCATTATGGAACATAACCAAGGATATAAATATTTTTATAGAATTTCCTTTTCAGTGCTGCAATAAATTGAGTTTCAAAGCCATATGGCAGTCTATCTGAGCCAAGTAGTGTCATCTATTTTCAGATGAATTTAACCAGCAAATTTGCTTGCAGGTAAAAGGCTAAATAATCCTATAAGGATTCACAGTGGTGAATATTAAAGTGGTGAATATTCTGTTCATATATAAAGTGTAGAAGCTCATGTTCAGATGCATAGTAGTTATGAATTCTAATTGTATCAATCGCATGTCCATTTGTGCATTCCTTTTGGCGATTTTCCAGGTATTTATGATGTTAGGGTTTATTTGCAGGGGTTGCTAAATGGGCTTAAACTGTTAAAATGCATAACTATGGTTAAATGTGAGATATTTAAATAAACATAGTTAAGATATGATGTAAAATAAATACGTACTGTTCGGCACAACTTTCTTTCTATTTGCTTTATTTTGTTTTGTAGTATACAATGCTACAAAAGAAACTTAAAGTTTTAAAGAGAATAAGTAACATATTCTATCTGAGTATCTTGGCCTCCCCCTCAAATTAAGTAGATATTATGGAGTTTCACGATGTGGAAAAGTAATGAAGTCTCTTCTCCAGTAAAAATGTATCTGTTACTTTAATTAGATAGAATATTTTAGGGCTAGTGAGATACCTCTGTGGACTGTGTCGTCTTAAGCAAGTGCAGGGATAGGGGTGCAATCCCTAGCAACCTATACCCTGCTGGCCCTAAGCCAGTGACCAGTCCAGGTGCGGTGGCCAGTGCCTATAATCCCAGCACTGATGAGACTGAAAACAGAACTATGAGTCTGAGCTTCACAGTGAGACCCTGTACCAAATACATTAAATAAAAAGAATGATTGAAAAATGTATTAAGATCAATTTATATATTGTAGGTACATATCTGCATTTTTAAAGCTTCTTTTTCTAATATCCAAATGGAAGTTATTAAATATATTTTGTTTCTATGAGCTATTTAATTAATGCCTATTACCAAATATGCTGAAGAAAATTATCTTTGAAAGCTTTTTGTCCAGGGTTTAATTAACATACAGTAGGCAGAAAGCAAACAATCTGTTCAAGGAGACACTTCAGAGTTTCCCTCCTGTTGCTTTTGTTTTCACTATATTTGGGAAGAGAAAAATGAGATCCCATCTATCCCTTCATCTTCCTTCTGAGAGATATGTTTTGGTGACAGTTTAAAGAATGATTTAAAATATTTTTAAGTGTTTGATAGTCAGAAAAGTAATGTACAATATAGAATAACCAAGCTATGGTTTTTCCAGTCTTTATTTCTAGAGAATATTTGTTTTGAGTTGCCATTTTCTCCAAAAATCATTTTCAAATGGGATCGAATTCTAAGCAAATTTCATCTTTTAACCTTGAAGAACCATGTGTTCTTCAACAATGAGCACAGTGTCACATTTCCTTTATGCACCAATGTGAAGCCTTGCTCGTTCGTGTTATAACTAGAGACAAGCACTGAATTTTTAAAAAGGCAGCCCAAAGGGGACCTAAAGGATCCCAGCCTCAGCCTTACAAGTTTTCTCATTATTAAACCTCTGAGGCCCATCTTGAGATGCTGATTACTTGTGGTAAATACAGTGAAAGAGAGCAAACAATTAGTTTTCAAAGTTTGAGGGAGCAGATTATAACACAAGCAAATGGATGGTGAGAGAAGAGGGGTGGCTGGAGGACTGTGGCTGGGTCAGTGGGACAGCAGAGCGAACAAGATTCCAGCCAACAGGCAGTGGGCACAGGCGGAAGGGCACAACGATGCACTCTACCATGCAGTCATATTGGAGATCCAGAGGAGGCTTAAAAGTGGCAAAAACCAGAAGATGTTGCTTAAAAATGTGATTAAAAAAAAAAAGACCAGCTGCCACCTGTGTAGAGACTCAGCCTCTTAATTGCTGTAGCAAGCAGCAGTGTGCTGCTATGCCAGAGGCCTGCATGTGTGCTGAGTGCATCCTTCCTAATCTTACTTATTTAATGCATTTGGTACAGGGTTTCACTATGCAGTTCAGACTTGTAGTGATCCTCCTGTTTTCGGTCTCCCCAGCAGTGGGATTACAGGCGTGTGCTGCCCTGCCAGGACTCTGTGACCAGCTCAGAGTGCCCCCGGGGGCAGGGCCTGCGTAGCATGCAGTACTGGGGATCAAATCCCAGGTCCGGTGCTTGCCTAAGCAGGCATCTTGTCAGCTGAACTTTCTCAGCTTAATCCCTTATAATCTTGCTCAAGAAAGAGTTCCACACATTTATCAGACTTCCAGTCTTCATCTTAAAAACTGAAATATGGACATCATTGTTCCCAAGTTTTGAAACTCTTGTTTTTGCTCTCTGTAGTAAAGGGCAGAGAGAAGAAATGGGAAGCAGAATTCTAGGAAGTTATAAGTATAGAATCCCATACAAAACATTCTTCCATTGACAGAATACTCTTCCATTGTTAGAGCCATTCTGTCTACCTGTCTCAGTTACACTTTCCTCATTGCTGAGACAAAATACCCAACAACCAAGATTAAAGAAGGAAAAGCTTACTTAACTCACAATTAGTGGTAGTTTCAGTGCATATTCAGCTGGCTCCAAGGCAGAGTGCCACGTGGCTCAGAGCAACTGTTCATAGCTCATGGCAGTCGCAAAGAGCAGAGAGTGTGGCAGCAGCTCTGGCAGCTAGCTAGCCTCTCTTCACTCCTTACACTGTGGTGCAAATTACTCACCCCAGGGCCAGGGTATAGCACTGACATCTGCAGTCCCAGCATTGGATCAAGAATCCTCACAGGGGCCAGGGACATAGCTCTGTGGCACAAGTGCCTGCCTAGCAAGTGTAAGGTTGTGAGTTCAAATCCAGTCCCTCAAAAAAAAAAAAAAAAAAAAAAAATTGATCACATTTCCAGAAGCCACACCACAACCGCAGGAGCCTTCCGGGGCACGACGACATGGAGCATAACACAACACTACCCTTGCTTTCTGCCAGGATTCTAGGAGCTTCTCTGCGGCTACTAAATTTAGCGTCTATAAGGGAAGTATAATTCTATCCTATGCTATAAGTATCTAAAAAGAAAATGGTCAACTTAATAATAGAAAAGAGAAACTAACAGAAAAGAAACTAAGCAGCCAAACATTGTTTTATTTGTGGTGCTTTATCACTAATGTTGAAGCTACCCAGGATGCTAAAGTGAGACCATTTCTTGAACCCAAGAGTTGGAGATCAGACGTCGTGACAAAATAAAACAGAAATAAAGGAAATACAAAAAGGAGGAAAGGAAGAAAGAGAGGAGGGAAGAAAGGATGAAATTAAGAAGGGAGGGTAAACAAGAGTTGCTTTGAAACTTTGATGTCTTTAAAGAACACTGATTATTTATGTATGTTTTGAATTTATATTTTAGAGCACTAGCGTTCCTCTGTGTGCAGCCCATGCCTTGGATGATAATTCTTAAAAAAATATTTTCTCTTCCTGGGTTCACTTAATCCATGCAGTGTGTGCTGTTTGCCTCCCTCTCTTATCAGCATTGGTTGCCACCCAGGCTTTCACTTACTCCACCCAGACTCTTGCTGGTCACTGTGGTATCATTTGCAGCAAGCCACATCCCTGAGGAAGCACACGCACATCTCCTGAGTTGTCCTAAGTTGCTAGGAGGTCTTATCTAGTTATTATAATTTTTTTTTGCTTACCTTGGTTGTAAGCCACCACATATATTTTTGATAGCGAGACAGGATATATAAATAAAGCAAATAAAATTAGTTTATGTAGCTTTGCCTAACGTCGTAGGTCTTACAGCCTGACATACTCCTAGGTAAAACTGTCTGGTTTGCAAGTAAGATACCTTCATTTCCATTTAAAATACAAGCTAACAGAAGGGCAGAGACTTTTATGTTGTGCTGGTTCTTACCACCAGCAAACCTAAACAGAAAACTCTGGGCCCAAGTCTTCTGAATTTTTGCACACCAGCTGTGTCTACCTCTGTAGCTTTTTGTTGTTTGTTTTGTTTTTTAAATAAAGAGAATAAAAATAAGAAAAAAAAGCAATAAAGAATTTCAAAACAAGATGACAGGGAATTAACAATGCTTGTTATATTGCATATTGCTGTCTTTAAATTCATTGTTCAGATTACCAGATATAGGCATGCAAAATTGATCAATCAGTTAAGTATTAGCTGTTCCTTTCAATACACCAGTAGTGATTAGTAGCAGAATTATCTTAGCTAGTAATATATTTCCCCCCTTCCTTCTTTCTTTCTTCGCCCCTGTGAGAGACTGTGAGACCGTGAGCAGTTCCCTCAGTCAGGGACCACACTAGTGCTGTTCAGTGGCTAGGAGGGACAAGAGTGTTGAAATATTTTCTAGAGTCATGATGACAGTACTGCTTAGGTTTGCTTGGGACTTGAGGACCGCATATGAACCTTTCTGTACACGTGTTTATTTGGCCTACAACCGGGCGCAATGCTGCATTTCCCTGGCTTTCTTGTCCCTGTTATGTATGTCCCTGTGGTTCTTCGGGGAAGTCTACCCACTAAGCAGCAGGGTCTAGGGGACCACTTAGGCTCACTGTGAAACCAAGCACTGTCCTCTCCAGGTTGAATTATTAGCAAATTTATGATTTGAAAAGAACATGACACAGTGGTTAGTAGCAGTTCCCCTAATCAGTTTCTGTAATTTTTAAAGTGTGAACACAATAGTATTAGAAGCTCCTTTAAACACATTTTGATTTCTTGGACTGTTTTTGTGTTAAGGGAGCAGCATGGCTGTAATCAAGTCACTGTTCTTTTAGCCTTTGTAAAACCCATTTGTGGCCATTTGTAAGGTCATATCTCTTGGTGAAGGTGGGGTCGAGAAAAGTGTTCTTGCTCAGAAATGCAGTTTCAGTCCCAGAGGTACATCTTCCCTTTCTGACCTGCTGAAATGAAAGACTAGGAGTCATGATTAAATCTAATTTCTCCCCGCTTGGTGGCAGGATGAGCTGGGTCAACAGGGCCAGACCCTGCAGATGGCTTTAAAATACCTTAGTGATTTGATCTCCATGCCGTCCCATTCATTTCCATAAGTGGCTGTCAGTGTCATCCTTCAGCACCCTGACAAGATCCCAAGGTGAGAGCAGCACAGAGGAAGGAGAGGATTTGTGATGACTCCTGGGGGTATTGTTTATTAGATGGGTTAGGCAATGAAGCAAGGCCGGCTTGTGAACTACAAGGGAGGTTAGCATGCTTACAAGAAGATAATCCCAGGCGCAATTTGACCCATGTTTCCTCAGCCCAGCATAATTCCTGTGAAAGGAATATCAGCCTACACTAAGAAAACAAAAGCAAAAACATAAAAACTAAAAACAACAATAACAAAATGTCTGATTTGTGTTTTCAGCTGAGCTGAAAATCCCTTGGTTTGCTTCCTTTGCTTGGGTCTTACCTTGATTTTTGACAACATCTGGAGATGTACATGAGGTGTGTGTGTGTGTGTGTGTGTGTGTGTGTAGGGGCAGTACTTTGCCACAGGTATGGCATCTGTGTAAGACCTACACACTAACCAAGTCCTTCTGTAACTGTATTCTATACAGAGATGCTCAGAGATGCTTGAAGTACTATTCTTGAGCTGGTTCAACTGCGATAAGAGCTTTCTCCACTCATGACCAGCACAGCTGGTCATCTCTACCTCTAGTAGAAATGATGCCTCTAAATCATATCAAGAGAGAACGTACTGTTATTTATTTTTCAGGGTGGAGGTATGAAGTGGCTCACGCCTTCCCTCCAACACAAGAGGAGGTGGAAGTGGACTCACGTGTATACAGTCACAGGTGGAAAAGGAGTATGGAGACTCCGAAGGCAGTGGACACAAACCGAGCCAGCGTGGGCCAAGACTCTCCAGACGCCAGAGGCTTCACTGACCTGGTGCTGGACGATGGGCAGGACAACGCCACCCAGATCGAGGTAGATAACCCTCTGAGTAATTAAGATGGGCTAAGAATGGGTCCCTTATACGGGACACAAGCTCTAAGCTGTGTTTTCATCTTAATCTAGACCTTTCAAACATGTTCCTTAAAAAATGAGTCATTCCTGCTTAGGCAGATGAAGGGACTGGGGCTTGATTCTCAGTGTGCCATGCCAGCCTCGCCACCGGGTGCTGAGATGGCAACTGAGAGACTGGGCGTGGTGGCACATGCCTATAATGCCAGTGCTTGGGAGGCTGAAAACAGGAGGATCACTAAGAGTACAATCTGTGTAGTGAGACCCTATAGACCCTGTACAAAATACACTAAAAAGTCATTCATTAATATAATAGTTAATTCATTTAATCATCTATTCATTTATTTACTTAGCACACAAGCATTGTTTTGGTGTGGTAAACAGGGAGAGATAACTTAGTACCTACTCAAAAGGAAGGCATTGTATCAGGGTTTTTGAACACCATAACCACATTACCCCTGTATTTGATGAGGGGAGCAAAGGGGTATGGGGTGGTACTGTAGGATGCAGGAGAGTACAACTGACCTTGCGTGGAACTGGGAATTGGGATATTTAAAAAGAGGCTTTTCACTGGCCTAGGCATTTAGAAGGCATAGAAGATGGGGTGAAGTTCATTCTGCCGATGACCTGGACAGAGAAGAGTGCATTCCTGGTTAAGTGTATAAAATTCCCACTCTGAGTTCTTGAGAGGTAAAACGACATGGCAGTTTGAAGTCTTATAAGGTGAAAAGCAATTCTAGTTCTCCCAGGGCTGTCAGTGTTTCCTAGGAGGTAAAATTTCCCAAAAAGAAACAGTTTTGGAAAACTGGGATGGTTGGGCAGTCGTGACTCTCAGATTTCATTTGTTATGGTTGGAGCTATGCAGTGAAAGAGAGTTGCGCGGTTGGAAAGCAGTTTGGTGAGTATGACGTTTGTAAAGGGCACATTGCAAGCAATCTTGAGGTTGCTCGGAGGTCTCTAAGGTTGTATTGCATTTCTTAAGTTTCCAGAGTCCTGAACGTTGCAAATCATAAAATATGATCTTGCTTAGAAGTTGTAGAAATGAGCAAAGACCACCCAAGTGAGAATAAGCAAAGATTATTTATTTAGTTTTCTGAAAAAAAGGAGTCAGTCATCATCAATGTCTTTGCCAGGGACTCAGAGGAAGGCAGGGCAATGGAAGCGTTTTGTGTAGAAAGGAAGACTTCAGGTGCATTCTGATCTGACAGTGTCAGCTTAAGAAGCAGAAGGCAGGTTAATAGCATCTTAGGTGAATTGAGGTTTGAACTTGAGTCTCTATGCTTGGGTTGGTCATGAGTTCAAGGCAGAAAAAGAAAAAAAAATCGCGCTCCCAGTGAGTAACCAAGTACTGACCACCCTTAGCTGACTCCTGCCAAGGTTGTAGTTTGCCTGCTTGGACTGGTTGCCCTGGGGGCTGGAGTCAGAGTTCTGTTTTTGACTCATGCCCTGGCGATCTTCTGCTTGTGCCCTGTCTCCCATCTGATTTTTCAATTCCTACTTTCTTTAGGAGGACAGGCTTATCATTTTTAAAACCAGGCAATACTTTTTTACTGTGCTATAATCCTTGAAATACACATGATTTAGGAAAGAACTCAACTTCATGAAGCAGATATTGTTAAACAGTCCTCTAGCTTACATCAAGGTATCATTTCATTTCCTTCAAGTGAGAGAAATCTTCTGAAGGTCTGAAGCACAGACCACTGAAACTCTGAGCATCTGAGGAACTCCTGACTGCTGACCCTGACCTGCTCCATGGCTGTAGCTGGTCTGTGGCTGTGATGATCCCTGGCTTTTCCAGCCAGAGCCTCTGACCAGCAACAGAGGGTTTGTTAAGAAAAGAACCACATGAAATCTGAAAGAGGCTTTTCTGATTCCTGAGGAAAGGGCAGCTATTTTAGGAATGATGCTGTTAGAGCCACTTGGAGTAGGGAACAGAATCTTTCCTTGCCCCATTCATTTGCTGGGTTGTAGAATCAAAAAAGGAAGGCTGAAATGAAAGAGTGTGAGACATGTACTCTCTGCCCAGAACCAAGACCTGGCAAACTGAAAGGAGAGAACACAGATTCCTGGAACTCTGTAGACTCTTAGGGAGTATCCCACTTTCCTAATCATATGCATCATAAAAATTTCCTGTGATCAAAGATGCATTAATACTTCTCAGAATACAATCACATTATTTTCAAAGTGAGGACTGCCATTCCATTTTTTCTTTTGTACTTAGAGGGAGATCACAAAATGTCAGGAGAGGGCCAGCTAGATAGCTAAGCAGACTAAAGTGCCTGCTTAAGCAGACTCCGGGGCTGGGGCTCCATCCCCAGCTTGCTGTGCCTGCCCTCCCTCCGGGGAGTGCTGAGATGGTGAGTGAGACCAGGCATGGTGGTGTGTGCCTGTAATCCCAGCTTTTAGGAGGCTGAAAAACAGGAAGGATCACTATAAGTCCAATCTGTAGAGCAAGACCCCATAGATCCTGCACTAAAACCATTTTTAAAAAAATGTCAGGAGTTTTCAGATAGTGAAAACCAAGAGAAAGGTTGACACAGGGCCTATTTGATGGATTCGCAACCGTTGCTATGATCTATATGATCTGCCAGCTGCTGAGAGGATGCTGTCATGTTTGATCCTTTAGTGTCCTTGCAAAGCCAATGTCCTTGGCTTTCTGTGCAATGACAATGGCTTTTTACATGAGGGAAATTCCATATTTAGGGTATTTCCTAATATCCCCATCTATCAGTAAAGACGTTGGTGTTTTAACTCAGGCTTAAGAGAATCCTATTATTTGGCCTTATTATTGCACCTTCTACATAAGGGAAGGACATGGTAGGAAAGCCAGTAACTCACATTATGCAATGATTTTGGACAGGAAGCCCCTAGATATCCACTGAAGAACACCAATAAGATTTCAGTTTGGCTAGGAGGAGACTTATCTTGAAAGTACTGCTGCACCATAGGAACATAGACTACTTGAGCTTTAAGATTTGTTTATTGTGATGAAGTTCTGGGATTTGGCAGCAATGCCTGGGACTCTAAGGTTCCCTGGGTGCTAGGCCCTGCCATCAGGTTTGGAAACAAAATCTTGTCTGGACCTTCTCTGGAATGTTTTACCTACCTTGACCCTTGAAAATGTGTGTCTAAAAATGTGTTTTTGCATTTCTTTAAGAAAAAGAAATGTTTTCCCCCATTGAGTTAAAAATAATGAGAAATAAACCAATTTATTATGGAATGACTAATATTGGACAGTCGTTGTGACAAGATTTTTGTTTTAGGAATGAGTATTTTGGTTTATCTTGTTAAATGCAAACCACAAGGACGTAAGAGTCTATGTGAATTTTTCTTTAGATGCTCTCATAGTCAATGTCAGAAATCAAAATGATTTCGGCCAGATCAGCCCTAACTCAAGTAGTGATTGTTAAAATCTTTTCTTTCCCAGTGAGACATAAACCATCCAGATTGGCATTCTTGAATTTGTTATCATTTCTTCCATTGTCTAGACTTTATATCCCACTTTCAATGAGCAACAAAACAAAAGAAGAAAATAACATGTTTAGGGGGCTGGGGAGATAGCTCTGTGGCACAAGTGCCTGCCTGGCGAGTGCAAGGTGTTGAGTTCAAACCCCAGCTCCGCAAAAATAAATAAATAAATAAATAAATAAATAAATAAATAAATAAATAACATGTTTATTCTGTTGGCATCAATTCAGTCTGAAATGAGTGATGGTTATTATTTTATTTATTTGGTGATAATATTTTTTCTGGCTCTGTCCAAGGATAGATAATAGAAGGATTGGAAAACTTAAGATCCCTGTTAAAGAGTTCTTGTAGCTGTGATGTTCTTTTTAAAAAAAAAAAAAATTCTTCCCATGAGATGTAAAGCTGTTTGGAAATCATCTGTACTTCCTCTCCAGTAAACAGGAACTTACCAGCTGGAAACTGTCATGGCTGATGAGAGTGTGATGTCTGTGTGACCTGAATTTTGCTCTTCTTCTGTTTATGTGGACACACAATCACTCATTCATGCCAAAGGAGAATCAAAGTGACTCTGCTGGTGAGCAGGACTTAGGAGGTATCAGGGAGCAGCGAGCAGGTGTGCTATTTTCTGTAGTTATGTGGGGAATATAAAGGACAGCGAGTCTTGCAGTAAGACGTGATTTCATTCACGCCTGGTCTTGTTTGAGCAGCCTTCAGTGAGCCTTATGATCCCAGAGCACTTCACCTGGAAGCTGGCTGCGTTTCACTTCCCAACAAGAGCAGTGATCCACAAGACAGGTGAAGGCCTTCGCTGCTCCTCCAGGCTACTGTGAGTTTTAGATTTTGGAAAGTGATCATAAATGTCTTTGAGAAGTGCTGAAACAAATATGTTGGTTTTACCACTTAGTCACTTCAGTATTTAGAGCTTTCATGGTCAGTCTCTTGGGACAAAGAGATATTAATGAATAAAGATTATTGAATGTGATTTTACTTTGATTCAGAAGCCCTCCAGTGACCTGAAGAATGGACATTTTAAAAATAAGGTGCATGGACCATATCAGTGTAGCTACCAGACCCAAGCTGACTGAGAAATTCTAACTTCTTTGTTTGTTTGTTTCTTTCCTTACCTCCCTCCCTCCCTCCCTCCCTCCCTCCCTCCCTTCTTTCCTTCCATCCTTCCTTCCCTCCTTCCTTCCTTCATTTCTTACTTGACACAGGGTCTGGCTATACAACTCAGACTCATAGTGATTCTTCTGTATCAGCCTCCCCAGCACTGGGATTACAGGTCCGTGCTACCATGGGATCAAACTTGGGTCCTTGGGCTTACCAGGCAGGTGCTTAGACTGCTAAGTCATCTTTCCAGCCCAGAAATTATAATTACTGATAAACCAGTACCTCCAAATCTCTCATATACTTTCATATATCCTGGAAATCTGGTTCACACACACTCTTATTTTCAGGTCTGGGCTAGAGCCTGCCTATGTGCTGCATTTCTAGCAAGTTCCCTGTAATGCAGCTGCAGCTGGCCCACAGGCAACAACTTGAGTTGCGATGAGATAAACTACGGAACAGATTTGGCTACTGCTGTTTTTTTTCTTTTCTCTTTTCTTTTCCTTTCTTTTCTTTTCTTTCTTTTTAAATGAATGTGCTGCGGAGATAGTTCAGTGGCCTAAGTGCCTGCTTGGTAAGTACAAGGTCCTGAGTTCAATACATGGCACATGTTCTGCACACCCCACACCCACACACACGCGCGTGTGCACGCACACACACACACACACACACAGTCTTAAATTTTATTTCATGCTGTTAAAAAATTGGAAGTTGCAGACATCGTGAGGCAGCAGCTGTATCAATCAAGTATACACTAAAATTCATCTCTGAGGAAATATAGTGGACAATGTGACATATTTAGCTAAAAATAGATATCAGCACTATTTTCTCTTAACTCCACATGTGAAAATCCTTTCATCTGCCATGGCACAGAATACCACTTGTGTTGATGTCTTTTGCAAGTTGTGCCACATGCTTCTTTCAATTATTACCAAAGGCTAATTGCTATACACAATGTTATTCTGTGGGCTTTAATTTTTTCCATGTGTAGCTAAGTGATCTATAGAGATGAAAGAACTCACTATCAAATGTTTAATCTAAAACATTGCTTTGATGCTTAGTTTAGTAAGTAAAAGCAAATTTGTGTCATTTTGCAATAAACAGAATGTCCACTATATTTTTGTAGTATAGAAAAGATTTAAGCTTATCTTTAGTTGGTCAAAATTCTTCTTTTCTGGGCCTGTGCAGCCTAAACATTCTCCATTTCAGAAATCTGACAATTAGAACAAGGAATATACATACCAAAAATAAGGGCATCAATTCACTTCGCAGAAGTGCAGCGTGTTAACGGTTGTACGGTTTGGAGCAGCTCCTGTGATCTGGCTGATGTTTGTTTCACTGAACTCAGAGACCATTGTGCGTAGGTGCTGGGAGAATGTGATTATGCCGACTTGGGTCATTTTTTTCAAAAAGAAAGCAAAACACCACTTGTTACTGAAGAGTTTGGTTACTGTATTTATTGGGAATGAAAAAAATTAATGGAGGCTGTTTTTTAAATATAGCATTTCCATCTAAAGGGATCTTAATGTGCAGACATTTCAAGATGTGGTTACAAACTCAGAAAATTGTATAAAGGCAATAATAAAGTTAATCTTAAATATGCACACATATTTGACTTCAACATGAATTAGAATTTCTCAGTGTGTGTAGATACCTTATTGACTTTTACCAAAGATGAATGAAGGCACTATGAAGGCATGCAGTTGAAAGGGAGAAGAAATGCCACATTGATTAATTTACTCATGGGTGGTGCTACTATATCAGTCAGGATTAAGTGGGACAAGTTCTCATGGTTACCAAGTTATGAAGAGAGAGTTAGCAAACACGTAGAAGCAAAGATATTTCTAGAGATTTTTGTATAGATAAACATTATTGAGGTTTTAAATTTCATTTTATGTATTAAGATGTTGGGAATTTATCAGGAAAGTATTTAGAAACAACCGAAAATTTTTAAGTAGAAAACAAAATGAGATTACTTAGGGTGGTGGTACAAGCCTATACTCCCAGCACTCTCAGATACTGACACAGGAGAATCACAATTTTCAGGCCACCCTGAACAACTTGTGAGACTTTTTGTGTGTGTGTGTGTGTGTGTGTGTGTGTGTGTGTGTGTGTGAGTGAGGCTGAGGATGTAGCTCAGTGATCAAGGGCCTGGATTCAACAATTCCTACTCTATAAGAAAGAGAGAAAGAGGGTGTGGGAGAAGGAATACAAGGAAAGGAAAAAGGGCAGGAGAGAAAGAGAAAATATGTGTACGGATGCTCCTAAAACATTGGTATGGGGATCACAGGAGTGACAGGAGAAAGTCCATATTTAGAAAAATAAACAGGACTTAAATGTAATGGAGAGTTGAAGTGATGTGAATTGAGATAGCAGTTAGGGAAAAACTATGGCTGAGCATACTAATTTCAGAATTGGATTTCTAGTCATTAATTTAAATGAATTGGTATGGCTACTTCTTTTTTTTTCTTCCCTGTATTTAGTGCAGAGTCTATAGGGTCTCACTACACACATCAGATTTGTAGTAATTCTCCTTTTTCTCAGCCTCCCAAGAGCTGAGATTACAGCCATGAGCCACCATGCCCAGTCTGTCTCAGCACGCCCCAGGGGCTGGGCCTGCACAGCAAGCTGGGTATCAAACCTCCGACCCCTGTGTCTGCCCAAGCAGGCGCTTTAATCTGCTGAACTATTTGGCTTGGCCATAGGGCTGCTATTTTGACAGGCCTTCTGGTGCTTGCTTATGCTGGGAATTAACTGCAGGTCTTTGTCATTGCCCTTCCTAGAAAGGTGGCTTGTTGCTACCTCAATTGCACCATCTGCTGTGCTTGGGAATTGGCCTCATTGCCTTACTGTGCATCATCAAAGATCATAGGTTAGCTATCAGCATATCTGTGTCAATTTCCTCAATTTTGGTAACTACACAAACATATTATTTGAATTTTTGATTGAGTTTTAATTCATTTTCTTTTTTTTTTTTTTTTTTTGAATTTTTATTTATTTTAGTTTTTTTCTTGTTTCAGAACTTTTGTTTGTTTATCTATTTTTATGGCCGGCTCAGCCTGCCCTGAGGGCAGGGCTGGTGCAGCATGTGGTACCAGGGATCCAACCGCAGTCCCTGCAGCCACCTGCCAGGCGCTTTAGACCACTGAGCCATCCTGCTGTGCCCAAATCATTCTTTTTTTTTTTTTTTTTTTTTTTTTTTTTTTTTTTTTTTTTTTTTTTTTTTTTTTTTTTTTTTTTTTTTTTTTTTTTTTTTTTTTTTTTTTTTTTTTTTTTTTTTTTTTTTTTTTTTTTTTTTTTTGCAGAACTGGGGTTTTGAACTCACAACCTTGTACTTGCCAGGCAGGCTCTTGTGCCATGGAGCTATCTCCCCAGTCCCTCTTCTCCCAATATTGACTAGGATTTTTACTTTGCAAAGAAGGAAATGAATTGAAAATAGTAAATGAAGCAGAAGTGATATCTGCAATATTGGTCATCTTCTAAAAACATGAGGATTAAAATAGTGTATCATATGTCTTGTTCAATTATAGATTATTCTTGGCTTGACATGTCACCACTGTATTGCAATTAAAATGGGAAAAGTTCTATAACTGTTCCTCACAATGTTCTATAAAGAATAACTAGATTATCTCTGTGAAGCTTCAGTGTTAGCTAATTGTGTTTACTTATAGTGATACAATGGAAATAGCCTTTGGAATGATGCAGGCAAGTTATTAACTTATGAGACATGTTAGTTACAGAATTTATTTTCGGAAGTATGATTAGGTTTCATGGAGAATAATACTCTTTCCCTTCCATGAACAAAGAGAAATCCTCATCCTCTTCTGGATCCTTGATTGATTACAAAAACAACATACTAACTACCTCCCCATTCATGAGGGCCTCCTATCTTCTCTTCCCTTTAGATAATGGTACAGATTAGGAGCCTCTAGTACAGGGACTATCTGGCCAACATTCATCAATTAAATTTCTATTTTATCATCTAACAATTTTATTTTCCTCTTTACCTGAACTAACTTCCGATGAGTGGTACAAAATATACTTTTAGGAAAGATAAAGGGGATGAGAGGAGAGAAGAGAGTGGAGATAACAAGAAAGAGTCAATGGGAATCTGGACAAAACTAAGGCATGGCAGGGTCGTGCATGGCCAGGTCGCACTGAAACACATTAATTGGCACAACTGATATACATTGACAATTATAAAAAACACTCCACAAGGTAAAAAGGAAATAAAATATAGTTTTGAAAGTCATTATAAATATTAAAATTTATACTTTAGATTTGGTGTCCTAGGCTGTCTTAGTTACTTTTCTCTCATTGCTGGGACAAATACCTGACACTCAAAATGAAGGAAGGAAAGGTTTATTTAGCTCACAGTTACTGGAGGTTTCAGTCCATATTCGGCTGGCCCAAGGCTGAGTGGAGCAGGACAGAGAGCATCCAGTTCATGGTGGCAGAATAGCAACAATCGCAACAGAAACAAGCAACCAACCAGGGGAGCAAACAGCACTAGTCTGTCTCTCTATCTCTCTTTATTACATTCAGGGTCTCCGCCTCAGCCTCCACCTTAGGCTACACCCATAATCCCATCAGTACTAAAGCCCATAATTCCAGGGATCGTGGATCAAGTCTCAAACTGAAGAAGTCCCCGCCTCCTGACTCATGAGGCTTTGGGGGGACAACTAGAAATTAACCATAACATTCTGCCCTTGGACCACCAAAGTCTCATACATGTCCCTTTTTACAAAAGACATTTTAGTTCATCTGGAAGAGTTACCCAAGTCCCAATAGTTTTAGCATTGCTGAAAAGTCCAAATCCCAAGTCTCCTCCAAGATCCAAGGCAAACTCTCAACTGTGAGCCCCTGTACAATAGAAGAGTCAAACATATCCAACATTCAAAGACATAAGATAAACATTACAATTCCAAAAGTTGCAAACAACAGGGTAATACAAAACATTGGGACCAACACATGTCCAAAATCCAGCAGGGTAAACATTAAATCCCATAGTTCCGACTGGAACATCCAAAGTAGTCTGCACTGAGTTGTGAGCTCCATGCAACTCTGCTCCTACAGCACTCTTGGTGGTAATTCCCATGGCTTCCCTCTTAGGCCAGCTTTGCTCCCTCTTAGCACGATCCATGTTCCTGGATTTTCCAAACTTCTGAGGTTTCCACTGAACAGGCTTCTCACACACAGCTTCAAACACTTCCCTCTCAGGAACGCACTGCTTGGCCTCCCCTGCCTTCTTCTGAAATCAAGGTCGAAGCCTTCTTAACCTTAGAATTCGCACATTCTGCATATGCCTATGTGGATAATGCCAAGGGTTGCTTCCAGCTGGAGCAGTAGCCAGGCTTCCTTCTCTCTTGGCTGAAGGGGTCAAGGGCCTAGATCACTGAGCACTCTGATCCTGATTCCGAAAAAAACATATTCTCCGTGTGGGCGCCATTTTGGAACCTAGTTTGGCCACTGCCGCCATTCTGATACTTGGGTCTCTGAGGCTTTCTTCTCAAGGCAAAGTCTCTCTCCCTTGCAATTGTGAGGCTACAAAGGGTGGTGAGCTGCCACCTCTTGTGATGCTCTCAGGCCATCCTTTTGATTCTCTGGTTCCTTCCCAGCAATGGAGATCCTCTCAGCTCCATATTTGCAGTCTGCAGCTTTCCTAGTACTTCTTTTCTGGCCAAGCTCACATTTTAAATCATCCTTCTTGGCTATTTGATCTTGATTTTCAACATAAATCTGGCTAAAAGCAACCAATAACAACCACACCACTGCCCCAATAGCTTTGAAATGTCTCTTAAATGATTAATCAGTCTGCCATGCTTAATCTCAGTCTTAGGCAAACACTCTGGTCACGAGCAAAGTTCAAAAAGACTTTCAGCCAATCCATAGCACAAATCATCTGGAGTATTAATGACCAATGCTGTCCTTTTTTCCAGCAGAAACCTCCTCAGCCTGTTCTTTACAGGCAGGCCTTCTGTTAGTCTTCTGGTCTAAGCTCTGACCAGAATCACCTAAGCTGAAGAGCTGAAGCCATTCTAGTGCTTTGTTTTTAGCTGACATCTCAGAACCTTTCCTATCTCTTCCCGTAAGCCATTCCCAAAAGCTTGTAATCCACATAGTCAGGTATAGTCACAGCAATGACCCCACTCTCGGTACCAAATTCTGTCTTAGTTACTTTTCTCTCATTGCTGGGACAAACACCCGATGCTGAAAATGAAGGAAGGAAAGGTTTATTTGGCTCACAGTTACTGCAGGTTTCAGTCCATATTCAGCAGGCCCAAGGATGAGTGGAGCAGGACAGAGAGCATCCAGCTCATGGCGGCAGAACAGCAACAAGTGGTGGCAGAGGTAACCAACCAAACAGGGCAGCAGAGAGCAACAGCTCTAGTCTGTCTCTCTGTCTCTCTTTATATTACATTCAGGGTCTCCACCTCAGCTTCCACCTTAGGCAATACCCATAACCCCACAAGTACCTGGACCCATCATCCCATCAGTACTAAAAGCCATAATCTCAAGGAACATGGGTCAAGTCTCATACTGTAGAAGTCCCTGCCTCCTGACTCATGAGGTTTTGGGAGGACAACTAGATGTAAACCATAACATAGGCCTAGGACACAGATCTGCAGCTGTTCACCAGAAATTTGTTTCTTTAAGCGTCAATTAGCTGCATTCAAATATGGTCTGACAATAATACATGGGCCATTCCAAAATTAAATAATTCATAACTTGTAAGTAGCACTCCATCATGAGTAGTTTGGGTAAATCATGCACCACCCTGCTCTGTCTGGTGCAGCGTGTAAATCAACTCTTTTTCCAACATACGGATCTATATATGCTGTCCTCCTGTTAACCATCTTGGTTAGGAGATTGAGTATCAGTGCACTAGAGCGCTGATATTTAATTAACCATTATTTCATTACATTATGGCAGCAAAATGCAAGAGTAATCACTCTGAGACATCAGACATGTCAAAAAGAAGCCACCGTGTGCTTCCTTTACACAAAAGAACAAAGTATAGAAAGATATTTATGAGAAAGACAGATAATATTTATATAACTTTTATTATAGTATATTGCTGTAACTTGCATTCTGTTGTTAGTTATCGTTTTGTTAGTCTTTTACTCTTCTTTTTTTTCTTTTTTTTTTTTCTGAACTTGGGATTGAACTCAGGCCTTTGTGCTTGCCAGGCAAGCTCTTATTCTACTGAGCTGTCTCCCCAGTCCCTGCTCTTCTTACTTCTAATTAAATTTTGTCATCAATATTTGTATGTGAATAGAAAAACATACAGAATTGGTGGTGTTTCAGGTATCCAGTGAGGGTCTTAGACTATGTATGTCTCGTCTATCTATGAGAGAGTAATACTAGAATTGAATTTCTGATGTCATAGAAATCGAATCCACTTTGCTGGTATTTCAGAATGCATCCTCTCTGCATATGATGAGCATAGCCTCCAAGCAAAGGAACAATGTAGTGAGTAAATGTGAACTGGACCCAGGAGCAGGGAATCAGCTGATGTTCCAGCATCTCCTGTTCTCCTGCCAGTTCACAGAGAGCTGTGCCTGGCCTAATATGGCTGGATGCACCCACAAAGAGACAGCATTACAGAGTGTGATGTTTCCCCTTGCTTCCCAGTCTTGTATGGAAGGGGCACAGGTGGAAAAACACACTTGAGGATTGTATTGGTCAGGGTTTTACTTAGAGGAACAGAATAGATATAATATAAGGAATGGATATTAACACAAAATATACACCCTATAAGGAATTATAAGATTGGCTTATAATAGCCACAGAGCCAGATGAGAAAGCGTGCAGAGGGTGTCTGCATGCTCTGGAATGAAGAATTCAATCCCGAGGTCTGGACTTCACTGCAGCACTCCGTGTAAGTCTCTATCTGTTGGCTGATGGGTCTGCAATGGAAGACTGAAGTGTCTGTAATGGACGCTGAAGAGTCTGCGACAGATGGCGAATGATCCAAGCTGGAGGCTGAATAGTCTGCACTGCAAGCCAGATGATGAAGTCCAGGCCGAATACGAAGACAGAAGCGTCTCCGACGAAGTGAAGTCTTGACTCCTTCCTCAGTCCTTTAAAAAGTCTCTTTATGCTCAGTCATTCTGATGTGGGCCGATTGTGCCCTAGGGTGGAACCAGTCATACCCCAGGATGGGCCCTTGATCCTGCTCTAGTGTGGAGCCAATCATATCCTAGGCAGGCCTTGGTCATGCTCTAGGGAGGAACCAATTGTACCCCAGGGCGGGGCTCAAACCAACAGGGAAGGGATGTTGAGTCATCCAGCCAAGTTGAGGCACTGTATCAACCACTACAAGGATCAAACACAAAATAGATCGGGGCTTCTCTGCAGTAGTTAAAGAAGTACTTCAGGAATACAAGCTCCTGAGGAATGTGGACTTCAGCTCAGTGCAGTCCAGTGGGGATCAAATTTGTCTGCATAGCTGCCTGGTTTCCTGGCACTGAAACCTGAGTTTCTGTGATCACTCCCTGGGAAATCCCTTTTTGTATTCATGTGTTAGATCATGAGATCTATGGTATTATTTTATCCTGTCATTTTCAGCATCACAGACAGAATTAAAAGTGATTGCATTGTAAACCAAAGGCTAAATAGATCTGTGTTAGCACACATTTGCATGATTTTTATTATTGCATCTGATCTATTGGGACCACTACATTATCCATTAGAATTTGTTTTTATTTTAGGAGAAAGCAAAACAGTAAAAACAATGATACAGAATTTCAAGACAAGATAATAGGAAACTAAAAATTGTTATTATACTGTAGTTATCTTCAGAGCAGTTGCTTAGATTACAAAATAAGACAAACAAAAGTGATCAAACAAGCTCAGACCATTCATTTCAATAAACTAATAGAAATGAGTAATACAATCATATTAGCTAGCGTATCCGTGTGTGTGTGTTTTCATTTCCCTTCTTTCTTTTCTCCTTTCCCCATCTCAGTTGTTTTTTTTTTTTTCCTTTTGAGCAGTTTCTTTCCATTTCACAATAGCTATCATACAGTTTGCATTCTATTTACTTTTTCAATTTCTTACACTAGACAGATGATAGGACTCACATGTGATCTGGTTTATTTCACATCTGAGTGTGGTCTCAAGATGCATCCATTTGCTTGTAAAAGCCTCACTTTTATTCCTCTTTATCGTTGAGTAGTACTCCATTGTGTAAAAATACCACATCTTTTTCTCCATTCTTGAATTGATGGACATTTGGTTTCTTTCCAAGATTTAGCTGTTATGAATTGTGCTGCTATCAACACGAGCACAAGTATATTGTCGTGGTGTGGTGTTTCTAACTCCTTTAGAAAAATACCCAGAAGGGGACTAGCTGGGTCGAATGGGACCTCTAGTCCTAGTTTTTTGAGGAATTTCTGTAGTGAGTTCCACAGGGGTTGCACCAGTCTACGCTCCTCCCAACAGTGAGGAAGGGTTCCTTTTCCCCTAAAGCCCCAGGACGGTTTGCTATTGGCTGATTGTTTGATGATGCTGGCCACTCTTACTGGGGTCAGATGAAATGTCAGTGTTGCTTTCGTTTGTGTTTCTTGAATGATTGAAGATGGTGTAGAATTTTTCTTATATTTATTTGTCATTTGTATTTCCTCTAAAAAGTGTATATTCACCCCAGATGCCCATTTTTTGGATTTGGGGGTATTATTTATGTCAGTTCTTTAAATGTTCTAGATAGAAGTCCTTCATCTGAGGGACAGCTGGTTAAAACTCTTGCCCGATGTGTTTTGTTGTTGTTGTTGTTTTGTTTTTTCACTCTATTGGTAATTTTCTTTGAAGTACAAACCATTCTTTTTAAAGATGCTATCCCAGTTATGCATTCTATGGAATACTTCACTAGAAGTCTGTTTACTTTGTTTTTCTTTGTATTTATGGGAAGGGTCTATAGGATGTTCAGGGTCTCACTACTGGATTGAACTCATAGTGATCTGCTGGCTTATAGTCTCCCAAGAGCTGGGATTACCCGTGCATGCCACCACTCCAGTCTCAGTTGCTGTCTCAGTGTGCCCTGGGGGTGGGATCTGGCTAGGGCCTGCCAGGCCGGACTCCGCCCATCTAGAAGTTTGATTTTGTTCATGAACTCTCTGCCTATCCCTATGTTCAAGGTTTTTACCTATTTTCTCCTTCAGTAGAATCAGAGTGTGTTTTAATATTTAGATCTTTGATCCATTTTGACTTTTGTGCATAGTGATAGACATAGATCTAGTTTCAATCTACAGCATGTGGAAAGCCAGTTATCTCAGCACCATTTGTTAAACATGTTTGGCCCATTTGTCAAAAATTAGGTAGCTGAGTGTCTTTGTAGTTGTCTGTCTCTTCTAGTCTGTCCTTACTCTTCTAGTCTGTCTCTACTCTATGCTCTGGGAAAATCCATGAAAGAGTGGTGACATTTAGGATAACAGAGAACGCCTGAGTTTTCCTTCTGTGTTTCCATGAAAGAAAACCTTTCTATTCATGATGTAGGCATGCAAAGATGTCTGGATCTGTCCAGAAACAAGGAAAGAACTGAGATTTGCAGCCCCTGGGTGCAGTTGTTTTGAGCTGCATCCAGATGGTGTTTTAAGCCCGAGCTGTTAAACTGAAGGAATAGTTTGGAATCCAGAATCATTTGGCCTGAACTGTATAGACAGATTAAATGTGGCTCAAACTGTCTATCTTCTAGAGCGATTTTTAGCTATTTTGTCAACTTCAAATATTTATGCAGTCCCAAGCTTAAAGATCAAAGCTATAAATACACTGCTCTTCTCCCTCTGAGGAACTCCTGTGTCCCTGTCTCCTTACTTTTCTACCTGTCCTCTGTCTGTATTATTTTGTACTCTCAGTGTATAACTCACGTGTGGCCAGAGTAATTGGAAAGCAACAACCTTACAAAACAAACTTGTTTTTGCTTATATTTAAATTGTTCACCTAGTTACAGTATATCCTAGGGAGGAAAACCTTCAGGAATTTCCAAAGCTAAAGAGATTTGTCTTATGTTAAGAGTTCCTACCTAAACATAATGCTTCTTAACATTATGGAGTTTCATGAAGTATTGTTAGGAAAACTTTATGGCTTTCAAAGATGAATACGTTGATTTGATTCTCAGATTTTTTTCCCCCCTGGGAATTTTTAGAATAAAATAGATTCTTATTGTCCTAGAATGTAGCATGCTGCACAGTGTTCTTTATTTCCATGCAAATCTTTACTCGTTTTTGTCGCTTAAAACTGTTAGAAGGAGTTGAAAATGTTCTGAGAATATTTACAGGGAACATTGACACATCTTCCTAAAGAACTGAAAAGTTAATATACCCCTTATGCATAGGATTGTAGAGTGCCCTATTACTTTAAAAATCAGGCTCAAAGAATGTTTTGCTCTATTTACAGACTGGTTTAATAAAGAATGACTTAGGATCTTAGTTCTACTAAAAAAAAAAAAAAAAAAAAAAGAGAGAGAGATGTTGCTTGTTTATTTTTTCAACTCAATGGGAGTTTTATCATAGTAAAAGTAAATTGGGACCAAGGATGTAGCCCAGCAGCATAAGGGCCTGCCTGAAAAGCATGAAGTCCTGAGTTATCTGTAGTGTTAAAAAAAAAAGTAGGTTATGCAAAAAGAAAATGCAATTTAAAGAGTGCTGTACAAATGTGCCAGACCAAAATATTAAGTATTCATTATCAATTTATTTCATTTTGGGGCCAGCTAGATAGCTCAGCAGAGCAAAGAACCTGCTTAGGCAGAGTGCAGCGGCCAAGGTTTGATGCCCAGCCTGCCATGCCGGCCCCACCCATGCTGAGATGGCCATGAAAATGGCCGGCGTGGTGGCACATGCCTGTGGTCCCAGCTCTTGGCAGGCTGAAAACAGGAGCATCACTATCAGTCCTATCTAGGTAGCAAGACCCGTAGACCAGCAATTCTCAGCCTGTGGGTCACGACCCTAGCTGGGGTCGAATGACCAAAACACAGGGGTCACCTAAAGCCATCGGAAATCAGAACTGTAGCAAAATTGCAGTTTTGAAGTAGCCACCAAAATTATCTTTTGGTTTGGGGTCACCGCAACATGAGGAACTGTATTGCGGGGTCATGGCATTAGAAAGGTTGAGAACCACTGCTGTAGACCCTGTAGACTCTGCCCTAAAATCAATCAATCAATCAATCAATCAATCAATTTATTTCATGTCAGACTTGGTGAAGGAAAATTTATTTTTGAATAATCGTTTTGGATCAATCTTGTGTATTCACTGACTCTCAAAAGCTGAGTGGAGAGTAAACCCAAGGTAAAAGCCCCCTTTTTCATTTCCGTCAGTGGCCCACGAGATGCGAGTCCATGGAAGAAAGCATGCAGCAGCCCCATGCAGTTCTGTTTCTCACAGACACGCTCAACAGAGGCTCCCTTAGCAAGAAGTCAAAATCACTTTGCTGTAATGGGCAGAAGTTACAGAATACATTTGATGCGCTTTCTTCCATTTTGTGGTTGAATAATCGGAAGTGCCCCTGTATGGATGTGTAGGAGCTGAAAGAACAGTTTGAGTCTGGAGGAAATGATCAGTTGCCTAAGATACTGTGTTCCATTGCAGCATCAAAGAAAACAAAAAACAGAACTCTAATAATTTACTTTATACCTAAGGAAGCATTTCAAAAATAAAATGCTACTTTGTCTATAATAACTATCATAAAGGACTAGGGAGATAGCTCAGTAGAATAAGTGCTTGCCTGGCAAGCACAGGGTCCTGAGTTCAATCCCCAGTAATGAAGATAGAAAGAAAGAAAAAAAAAATAACAAGAACTAACTGTAGCTCTTTGAAATTATAAAAGATAATGTAATATTCTTTGGATAAAAGGTTATCTGCATAAAAAGACCAGAAAACACACTTTAAAAAAAAATTTTTAAGAACAATTTCCTTTCAAAAACTTTATTTATTTATTTATTTATTTACTTATTTATTTATTTATTTTTGCGGGGGAAAGGCTGGGGAGTAGCTCAGTGGTCTTATGCCTGCCTGGTAAGAGCAAGGACCAGAGTTCTATCTTTAGTCTTGCATGCCAGGCTGTTCCCAGAATCAAACCAGGCATGGTGGTGCACGGCCGTAATACCAGTATTGGGGACGCTGATACAGGAGGATCACTATGAGTCCAAAATATATGACAAGACCTTGTACCAAATAAATAAATAACAAAACAACACTATTTTTTCAGTTAACTGTATTTCTCATGAATGCAAATTACAGGAAATGTTGGAAATGACTGAGGATTGCTTTCTACATTAGTACTGTGTTTTTAAATGTTAGTCCTAGGAAATACAGGAAGAGGCCATGATACAAAACAGTGAGTGAAAGGCTGGTGCAGGATCTGAATCTGGGCCAAGCACTCTCTTCTTCTTTGGTTGCGTTTTAGTCCAGCACAGCTGCCTCGCACACTTCCTCCCAGGGTAGCACTGTGTGCCCTGAGCCAGCACTCACACAATCAAAATCCAAAAATCTTGGCATCCTAGGTGATGATTTTAAAAGTCCTTTTCACAAGGCAGTGTTGACATATGCAAGAAAACTTTTCTCAAGCCTAGAATAATAGAACTTTGCTGATTTATAGATGCATGTTTATGGATGCATTTGTCTATTTGTAAATGTTTGTGTAGCTATGTGTATACTCACCTGTGTACGTCATTCATAATCATTATAATTAAAATTTCAATGGGGAATATAAAGGGTGGCTTGGATTTTCTTTAAGCCTGATAGTATGTGCAAAGGTTAGCTGTCTTATTTCCATAGCAGTACAAACAGCATGTTTTTCTGGTGCAGACAGCAATAAAAACTAAGCAGCATGTGGAATGGGCGGTACAAAGCTCCCTGTTGCTTCAGTAAATCCCTTAAGCTTTAAATACGCTCTCTAGACATTGGCTTTGTAAGAAAAGGACAAGAGATGATGAAAAAATTAAAATTAGATTTATTTGTTTATTTGTTTATTTATTTTGCATTTAGTACAGGGTCTACAGGGTCTCACTACATAGATCAGACTCATAGTGATTCTCTTGTTTTCAGCCTCCTAAGTGCTGAGGTTACAGGTACAGGTCACCATGCCCAGTCTCTTTCACCATCTCAGTGAACTCCAGGGGCCGGTTGGGCACTGCATGTCGGGGATCGAACCCTGGCCTTTATGCTCTGGCTAAGCAGGCATTTTAGTCCTCTGAGCTATCTGGCCTTATTTATTTATTTATTTATTTATTTATTTATTGTGGCCAGCTGGCCTTATTTATGTACTCATTTATTTATTTATTTATTGTGGCCAGCTGGCCTTATTTATTTATTTATTATGGCCAGCTGGCCTTATTTATTTATTTATTTATTTATTTATTGTGGCCAACTGGCCTTATTTATTTATTTATTTATTTATTTATTTATTTTTTTATTGTGGCCAGCTCAGCCCACCCTGGGAGCTGGCTCAGCATTTGGTGCTGGAGATCACACCTCCGTCCCTGTGCCCTTGCCTAACTTTGCCTAAGCAGGCACTGTAGAGGGCTGAGCTACCCCTCCTTCCCTTTGGTTGTTTTTAATGAATAGGTTGGAGAATTGTGAAAAGCTAGAGAGGCAGTTTGAGGGTGAAGGGGAGGGAGTTGTTTGGAGATTGTCCAGTTTCTCCTGTGACGCTTGCCCATCTAGATTTGAGCCAGCCATCAAGGTCCCCCACTTCCTTAGGGGCAGCTTTTCTCTAAGCCAATCATTTTTCTGGACAATAAACCCACATACATTTATCAGGTTAAGCAGACTGAACCCATTCTTCATGTCTCCCTTATGGCAAGGCCATGGGGCAATATAAATAGATTCTCTTGTTGAAGAAGTGAGGGCGTCTCTACTGAGAGCAGAATTTGGTAAATGAAGCCACGGTGATCACTCCAGACCATGCTGCCAAAGAATGATGAGTTTCCTTCAAAAGAGAAGACTAAGGGAAAATCTAGCTCAGATTGCAGTCTCCTCATGGGAGCAAACAGTATTAAGTACTTTGTTCACAAAGCATTCACTGGTTTGCAGCAATGTTTATTGGCCACAGGGAAAGGAGAATTTAACAGCCGATTAAACATAAAACTCAAAAAGGATGGAGATACTCATTTCCTTTATGATCAGGAAAACCAAGACTCATTTGTGGCTTGGTCTGTAAATACAAAGGAATGGAGCAAGAATCAGAACTGATTTGCTAACAAAAGCCTCGTATTCTTTCCATACTAAAATGAGAAATGAAGCAGGATATGTGCCAGTGGGAAACCGTCTTCCGCTGGCATGAGATCCTCTACATCCGGGTCCTCTGGTGTAGTTCCCGTTTATCAGTGCTGATGAGAGCTTCTGCCATCTTAGTCTCTGCCTTCCCTCTAAAAGTCTTTCTGAAGAATTAGGGATTTGAGTCTGTCCATGTGTAAAATTAGTGCCTGAGGCAGTAGTGCTGCTATTAGCAGTGTTGTTTCAAGTATTCTAGAAGAGAGAGAAGTGAAGCCACAGCCCTGTGTTGTTGTAGGCAACAATGCCTTCCTTATAAGAAATGCATGCTGTTGGCTTAAGCAAACTGCTGCAGATGCTTTTTTGCTTTGGTCATTTTGGGTCTGTTCTGGCTATTGTTCACCCACTTCGCTGCCTGCCTCCTTACTTCCCCTCTTAGGCAACCTTAAACCCAGACGCTGTGAAAGCTCACCTGACTAAGCATCATCAGGAGACAGAGAGACAGAGGGAAAAGAGAAGCACCTTAGTGCTGGCGGCCTGGGAAAACTGAAACCATTGCTAACCAAGCTGGTTGAATGCTACTTGGTGTTTTGCACTTAGGAGCAGATACGTTAGCGATTCTCTTGGCTGGAGGCCAGGGAGGGAGGCTTTGAAAAGCAAACAGAAGAGAGGGAGATAAGGCTCATCAAACACTGGATAGTGTGGAGTTTGAACTCCCATTTATTACCTGCTGAGCCAACCATGAACCCCAGCTTTCTCTAATTGAGTCACTGCCCCGAAGCCTCCTTTTGGGAATCTCCTTTGCCAGCTTCTGGGGTGATATGATCAAGCTGGATTTTCTCTTTCCATCTCCTCGATAGATATTGTGTGTGTCTAGATCCCACATGAAGAAATCATACTTCTTCTTTTTTTTTTTTTTTTTTTTTTAAGCTACATTGGCCATTGTAGGAAGTGTGGGGATTGATCGCTGTTTTTCTGCCCACGCCTACCTCCTCCAAACAACATTCCACGTGGTAGTTTACATTTGTACTTCATAAATGACTACTAACGTATTCCAAGTTTATTTTCCTGAGGTCCTTCTAAAGTTACCTACATGGAAAATTCTTTGAGTTTTCAAATTTCCAGTACTGGATATATTGTTTCAGTCTCATATTCAGAAGTAATCATTGCATTTACATTTAGTTGGTAAATTTAAATTCACCCCCTTGGGGTTGGAGTTAGTTCTATGGGTTATAATCCAGGTGTTAAAAGAAGAATAAATATAGACAAATAAACATGCAGATGGGGCAGGCTTTCTTTTAAGGGCCCTTCATCCTGGATTTAGAAAAGAGCAGCAGAAGTTTGAGGCAGACTTAAAAACAGCTCCCAGTTGGATGGGTCAACTACTGCCCAGCTGCAGTAGATTAAGGTTGCTTGGGAAGCTAGGCCCACAATTCCAGATTTTCCAGTTTGTCAGAAGACATCCAACCACTTAAAAATGACTATTTGTTCATCCCTTTCTTAAGCACATGTGGGCAAACCTGTTCATAGCAAAATATAATGCATGTCTCTAGGCCCATCTATCCACTGGCTGACCAGTTAGTATTTCCAATCACAGACAAATTATCACCTTCCTGCCTGATGTTCACCCAGCAGGCTCTCTGCCAGCAGCCCACCTTTCCAAATTCTGGGACATACCTCACTGCCACCCATAGGCTACATCCGGGCCCTGAGTTGAATTTGACCAGAAATAACACAGTTTTCAGGTATAGATTCCAAACTTTTGTGTGTTTTTCTTCTGTCCTTATTTTATGTAAGTCCTGTGTACTAGATAGTGCTTTGTTTTCACTTCTGGTGACAGTAAAATATTTTAAACAAAATGCTCCCAGTGGCATTAGGAGATTTCCTGTCACTGGTTATTTTGAAGGACATTTGCACAATTATTTTCTTGTTATTTGGAAATATTATAGCTTGAAATTGCAGCCATGAGAGATCTAGTGCTTGTTTATGATGAGTTCATTGCTTCAACTTTTCAAAAGTATTGATTTGCTTATTTATGTATTTAGTACAGCTTCTCGCTACACGGATTGGTCTCGTAGTGATCCTTCTTGTTGTTCAGCCTCCCAAGTACCGTGATTACAGGCGTGCTCCACCATACCCAGTCTCAGTCACCGTCTCAGCATGCCTTGGGGGCGGGGCCAGCTAGGCACGCCTGGGATGGAGTCCAGGCTGCTGCGCCTGTCTCAACAGACGCTTTAGTCTGCTGAGCTATCTGGCTGGCCCCCAAAGTATTTAAACATACAGAGAAAAAATAGCCTTTTAGGAACTAACAGAAGGGTAGGTGACCATTGAAGACATCACAGCCCAACTGGGAACCAGGGAGATGGCGGAGACAGAGCCTGCAACCATGGAGGACCTCACTTTGATCATGCAGACCCTCTTGGAGCAGACGTAAGATGAATTCCAGACTATGTCTGAGCAGATCATTGGAAGAATCAGTGATATGAGCAGTCTCGTTGATGGCTGGGAGAACGGCGTCCCAGACCTCACAACGCAAGCTGGGGCAGAGGAACTAGAAGGTGAAAACAAGATGCCTGCCATGCAGAAAAGTTGACAGTTACTGATAAATCGCTCTGAAATCTGGAACATCGTTTTTCCAAGCCAAGAGAAGACCAAATGGCTCTTTCCAACCAACCACTACATGCAGACAGATTTAGTACAGTATGCATCTTACCACGTCCTCTGGAGTTAGTTTACAGAGTGATTTTCCCTCAGTTTCTCAAACACAGTGACTTCCCTTCTCGAAACTTGGTCAGTTGTGCTCATTATTAAACACTAAAACTTTGGCAGTTCCTAGGGAAAGAGAGAGAGAGAGAGAGAGAGAGAGAGAGAGAGAGAGAGAGAGAGAGAGAGAAACCTTTTTATGTGTACTATAATTACATTATAGCTTAAAACATGACATTTCTTCAAGTAACCATGTTTTCAGTTACAATTTTATAAGACTAAAACATTCTAAACTTGCCAGCATGTCTTGAGAAAGTCAAAATGATTGGAAACATTGTCGATGAGCCAATTTTTAAAAAACAGGACCTAGTCTATGACTACCATCAGCTAACTAAAAATAAAGAGATGGTATAAACTCTATATCATATGATCATTATGTATATGATAGTACAAATTATATAAAAATAGACATAAGCATTTGTAAATTTCATATTCATTAGGAGAACCAAAAATGAAACTCATCCAAATAACTTTTCGGAGCCAAATTTGTTCAAAACTGATGGCATTTCTTCTCCTTTTTTAGCAGAATATACAAATATAAGTGGTAGCATAGGACACTTTTCAAGTGCAGTAAAATAATTGGATCTAATTCAGATTGGACCATTACTAGCAAAGCTGAGATCTGAGCTAACGTCTTCTATGTCTGGGGCCTCTCTTCAGCCAGCTCTTCTTTCTGTACCACCTCACCTACAGTCCTTTGGTAGATTCCTGGGACTTCATACCTGGTATTGTGTACTGAGCCCAATGCACCTGGTGCATTCCTGCCAAACTCATATGGTGAAGCACCCATTAGCAATGTGACTATATTTGGAAATACAGTCTTTAGGAGATAATTACTTTTAAATAAGGCCTCCTCTTCTCTGCCCCCTCCTCTTAATGTACACACAAAGCAAGATTGTATGCAGAAATAGTGAGATAGTGGCTGCCTGCAAGTCAAGAAAAGAGTTCTTATCAAAACCCACACATGCTGGCACCTTGAAATAGGATTTCTATCCAATTGCTGTAATATTGGCTAAACACATTTGTATTGTAAAAGTCATTTAGTTCACAAAAGCAGGCTAAGATTCTGATCATTTGTGCAGAGATGATATTTTCATGCTGGTACTCAGTATGAGATATTGTATAAGATAAAGTTTCCAAGAAATTCTGACCCAAATTAGATGAGCACAGGCCAGAGATATAATGTAGAAAAGAAAAGAGAAGACCAAAATGGTTACCTAGAGCGGTTGTGAAAAATTCCGATAGAAAATTCAGTTACTTCTTATTTGAAGAACACACCACTTAGTCACAGGTTCCTTTAGAAACTATTTTTAAACATCGTCAAGATGAGTGTGTGGCTTCAGTATTGTCTTAATTACTTTTTTCTCATTGTTGGGACAAAATACCAGATACCCAATATTAAGGAAGTAAAGGTTTATTTAGCTCACAGTTAGTGGAGGTTTCAGTCCACACTCCACTGTCTCTAAAGCAGGTGGCAGCAGATCATGGCAGCAGAAAACAAGGAAGAGCAGAGGAGGAGCAGCAGTTGTAGGTCTGCTAAGCCTCTTGCTCTTCCTTTCATGTTAATCCTCCAAGGAACTGCAGTGGGTGCTGTGAAGATCTGAGTGCCTCCTCCAAAGTGGAGCATTTGCATCAACCAAGCTCCTCTCGGAGAGGAGCAGGCAGAAGCCTTCCTCAACTCCTCTACATACTCTTTAAATGCTGAGTCACTTTAGGGCTGCCACTCCCCCCAGGGAGAGTCCTCCATGCCCTAGCAGGGTCCTCCATACACTAGGGGCGGGGTCTTCAGAAGCTAAGCTTCTGACTCCTCCAATTGACACTATGTGTCAACAACCACAAATATATTGGCTAAAACTAAAGTACGGTGAAATATTATAAATCCCAGCCTTGATCCTCACATAGGTGATATTTCTATAATCTCACCAACATTCTTTGCTTGAAATACTCCAGTGGAATTGTGCAGTATCTTGAGAGAGAATTCTGCTTTTAATATCTTCAATGTTTACCAAAATACTTTCTTATTCTTACTCAAATTTTACATCCTTAGAACCCTCACCCTTAGAACATTTCGACCTCTAGACACAGAAGCCCTTGGAAGCCAAATGAACGAATTTGCATTTTATTGATTCTCAGTGAACTTCATGTTTTTATTTAGCTGTTGATCCTCAGATGTCATGAGGAGCTGCTTTGTAGAATAAGGACTGGAAGTGCATCAGCAAACTCCTACCCCCCTGACAGGTACACTTTGGCAAGTTCATTGTGGCCTTCAAGGTCTGTACATGACCTAAAAGTCACCTACAAGCAATGAGAATTCTTTGTAGCTCTGTACAAAGAAGAATTCTGAAGTATATATGTGCTAGTCAACTTTCCATTGCTGTACCAAAAAGTTCTGGAATCATTAACTTATAAAGAAAGGTTTATTTTGCCTCACAGTCTTTGAGGTTTTAGTCCATTAGGAGGCCCTGTGATGAGCTAGTACATATAGTGGGATCACATGACAGAGCCTCCTGTTCCCTGTACACCTTTGCACCCTCTGAACTCTTTGCCATGGGAAGGAAGACACATCCAGAAGGCCATTGCCAAGTGTAGCCCCATAATTTTGGATTTCTCAGCCTCTAGATTTGTGAGTCAACACATTTCTTATCAGTATAAATTACCCATTCAGTGCTATTCTGCTGTAACAGCACAAAATAGAGCCAAAGAATATATAAACATCTCAAGTGACTTATAGAAATCCACTTTCTAAAAGTCATTTGTGTAACAAATTAACCTGTGAACAATTTTCTTGCTTTATAAAATGCTCTGGAGGAAATTTCCACCTACAGTTTTCAAGGCACTCTTGCCCTTAGTGCTTCACAATTATTTGTTATTTCTCCCTATGCTTTGTAAACTATTGTTGGCATTATTCTTGCAAGAAGAATATTTATGCTACCATTGGTTATATAAAACTACACCACATAAAACAACCGAATAGATACTGGTTTTGAGAAATCAGGTCTGGCATATTAAACTGATTATTTACGAATTTTCAATTTAAAAATCACAGTGAGAAGTCCTGGATCAAGCTTTGGAGTTTTTGCTAGTGGTGATGAGCACTGATGTTTTTGCTAATGCCCAGTCTCACCATTCTGAGTCCAAGAAATGTTTTCAGTGTTCCTGTCTTCTAACTAAATTTTTCTATTCTTCTCCATTGTCTCCTTCTTCAAAATCAGGACTAATAATGTTCCTTTGACGTAACTTTCTTCACATTTTTTCCTCTAAGCTATTGTTAATGTTTTCACTCTCAATCAATATTGAAATTTTATTTACAAATTAAATTCTTTATATTAGTAGCTGGTGATTCTAAACAACATTAGAGAGAGTCACTACTGCTTGCCTGTGTAAACCACAGCAAGGTAAATGAATGGAAATTGTTTACTTTTTTGTCTGCTTATTTGTTTGTTGATTTTTGAGATAGGATCTTACTTTATCCTGGCCTTGAACTTACTATGCAGCTCAGGATGGCCTCAGACTCATTGCAATTTTCCTGCTTCAGCCTCCTTAGTGATGGGATTATAGGCATGTGCCACCACACCTAGATACTTTTTAAAAAATATTTGAATATATAAAATTTTAACTCAAGAGTATCTGCTAAAATCTGGTATATTAATCTGGGGAAGTACTATTAATATAATGAATTGCTGCATTTCCCACTATACTGCAGTCAGCACGAATACAGGATCATAGTGTTTTTTTTTTTTTATTCACTACATATTTCTTAAAATGTTATTATCCTGAATAATACTTTCAGTAGTCTAATAGCAAAGGAAAAAGTGTTTGACTGAGACACAGCTGATTGACATTTGAACCACAAAAAGGTTAAAAGAAAAGACACATCTTTATGAATATACACTCAAGTACATCAGGTGCTAAAGACAAGATGAAACTGAGCCACTCAGTCACACAACTTGCCTCTTTAAAGGAAAGAAAAAAACTAAACGAACTAATATCATATAAAAAATGAGGCATTTTAAGTTTCTTAATAGACAAAATATGGTGGATTAGAATCACTTGGAGATCTACAAATTCCAGAGCCCAAGGAATGCTCCTATCAACTAAGCAAGAACTTGGAGTTGGGGGCGGAGTGTAATCCCAACACACAGAGAAGTTGACAGACTGGAAAAGAGACGGTATCACCAATAGCTGACGTTTCCAAATCAGTATGTGGATGAGGATCAGTGAGCAAATTTAAACTTCACAAAGGCCATCAGAACTGCTCTTTATTTTGTGCTATTTATCAGCACAGAAATTATTGGCAGGGTCATGTTCAACCGGCTGTTTAACACTTTGCATTTTATCCTTATAATAAGCCTGGTGGTTGTGTGCTGTTCTGTGAATGCGTCCTCCACGTGAAACTGTCTGAGCTTAATCCCTAGCTCAACATTACTGGGAGGTAAAGCCTAACGCAGTGTTGGCGTCACAAGGACTTCGTCTTGATGAATGAATTAATGCTGTTGTAAGCAAGTTTCTGGAGGCTGACATTTTTCCTTTGCCCTTCTACCTTGTGCTGTGTGAGGAACAAGTAAGAGGCCCCTGAATGAAGCCTGGCGCTTCGATCTTGGAATTTCCAACATTTAGTACACTAAAAACTAACTTTGCTTATGTACATGTTCAAATCTGTGCTATCTTATTATAGAAGCAAAAATACATTACTATGCTATACTTGTAATCTGACCGTTGACCTTTAAAATTGTCTAAATTTCTAAAAATCTTACAGATTCTCCAGCAGACTTCTGAGGGCATTTCATTTTGTTTGGTACTGTTTCATGGCTAATATAGCCTGTTTTAAAAACTCACTAATATAATAAGCACTGATATAATATTCTATATCTAGGAGAAATGATATGAAAAAATCCTAATTATACTGTTAGGAGCATGCATAGATGCAACTGGTGAAGTAAGCATCTCAAATTGTCTAGTCCTCTAGTCCTCTGTACACTAAGGAAAAGAAACCTGGACACAGAGTGCTTTAATAATATCAAACTCAACACAGGAGGAATGTTAAGTCTCTACTTCAAAAAATGGCCAAGGACAGTTTGTGATTCTTACAGATATCTGGAAAATACACCTTGCCAGTCTCAAGACTGACACAGGTGGATTTCTTAAGTTTTGGTTTCTAAGAATAAGCTGAAATTTTTGTACAGTTTTAAGGTTTTATTTTGGGTGCTATTATGTAGCCTATGGACATGTTCAGTTGAAATTTTAAAAAATTCAGCTCATTTCTGGCTTTTGTTCTGGTACTGCAGTTCTCAGAATGAATGTTGCATCACATCTTGCACCTCTAACTCAGAGTCACATTTAATTGGTCTGGTATATGTTATGGGCCTCGAAATTTTTAAAAGATCTCCACATTAATCTTATGACAAATTAAAAGCCACTGCTACAGTTCAAGGGCTTTTGTTAGCTTGTGGCATTTTCTCAACTGGAGCATATACATACAGGTGCTTGGTTAAAAAAAAATAAAGAAATTTGATGTTCTTTGGATATGGGAGCCTAGCATTGTATCTGACTACTATTAAGATCTCATTTCTGGTTGTTGTTATGTGTACTGTACTTGGGAATGAGTGATACTGACTGTCCTGTGTTTATTTCCTAGCACATAGAGTGAGACATAGATATGTCAAGTTCTGCTTTGAAATGTCAGCTGACACCAGTGCGTCTCTAAAATCTGGGTTGTCCCAGTTAACCTGACTTAATTCTTCAGAGTCATCTTTGAGTGACTCATATCCCTCTCAAATACTGCAAACTCCTTTAAATTCTTAACAATATTTCACAGTGTGATCCTTTTCCATTATACTCCTGTAAGTAACCTAGTTTTAAGTAGTATGATCTTATGGTTGACCTATTGTAAGCTTCCAAGTCAAGGGCAAACTAATTTCTTCCTTCTTCAGTCTATGCTATTTTCTAGATTGCTTCTTTTATTTTGATACTTCATGGAGCACTCCAAGGACTCCTATGTTTTCAAGAATATATTTCAGACCTTAGAACATTTGCATAATGTAAATTCATCATGTCTAACCATGTATATTTTCTGTCACTCCCCTATAAATCCTTGTTTTGTTGGATAGTTTGTATACTGTTTTCAGCTTTGTCTGCTATTTTACTTGTGCTATGACCAATCCGCTTAACTAGAATGATTTTATTATATTATAATTCATTTTTCAAGATGAAAAAATGTCATTATTTTTGAGAACCTTATTCTTCATTATTATGAAGATTTCCTCCTTCATAATATGCCTATATTACTGAGTCTTCCATTATTGGAGCAGTTATTGTATACTTGTTGGAAGAGAGTTATTACAATATTGGTGTTCCCTCACTTTGTTTCAGGCTTCTGGAGAACAAGTGCTATGTATCCTAAGCATCTCTTTGCCCTTCGTGTTGCCTAACTCAGTGCTTCCAGAGAGACTCAGTACATCATGAATACATGTTAACTGGAAGGAATGATACCTAAAATAAATGGTTGTAAATAAGTAGGCCATTTCAAGCATCTCACTGCAGACTATGGTCTCTTGAATACTTTACCTGCATGAATTTTTCTTGGGATCTTTCCAGCAAGCTCTTAGAAAAGTGAGAAGCTAATCATTCTGATATTTTTCCCTGGGTGATTTTGCAAGACAGAAAAATAAGCAAATAGGTAGTCTAGACTATGCTATACTAAAAATTTCTTCTAGATATCTTGAAATTTTATTTTAAGATCTAAATACCAGCTTTTCAGACCTGAAAAGAGATTCAGCACACTCAGAAAACTATATTATGAAAATGTTTGATTATTCAGTATTGAATATTTACATTTACAACTAAAAAATGTTCGTTGGACCATGAATTGTGTTGCTTCTGTTTTGCTTTCTTATTTTTAATGATTAATGAAGTGATAGCAACCTGCTTCCCTCTGGCTCTGCCCTTATTCGCCCTCCATACTCACTACCTAGATTTAATCAAATTGGCTTTCCTGCGCTGGGCGTGGTGGCGCACGCCTGTAATCCTAGCACTCGGGAGGCTGAGGCAGGAAGATTGGTGTGAGTTTGAGACCAGCCTGGGCTACAAAAGTGAGCTCAGGACCAGCCTCAACTGCATAGCGAGACCCTGTCTCAAAAAGACAAAAAAAAAAAAAAAAAAAAAAAAAAAAAAAAAAAAAAAAAAAAAAAAAAAATTGGCTTTCCTTCTTGTTAAATGTTTTCCTAGATGAATTTTTCACTTGAAACTGGATTTCAGGTTTTGTTTAGAAAACTCATAGATTATTTACATTGGTAAAAGTACCTCTTTGACAAAGGAAAACACTTTTAGAGATTATTTTAATGAAAATATAAAACCTACCCAGGGATTTGTCAATATGGTCTCTCAGCAAAGAGAAATTAGGACAGCGTCTCCAGGTAACTTAGTGGCTCTGTATTTACGCATAACCAAATTGCCCAGCCACTCCAGACCAGAATATATGAGTCATATGTGAGATTCAGAATACTGATAAATCCTCACACCTCTTCTCCTACCAGGAAGATCTACTGTCCCACCTTTAAAGTCCAGACCTGACTGCTGCATTGTCTGATGAAATGAGGATGAAGACATAACACTGTATCTCTTTCTAGGCAATATGTCAAGAACTCTTGCAGTTGGCACTCCAGCACTAGACTTAAGTTGATATAGAGTATAGAAGCCATGTCTGGATATGCTCTGTTCACCTCACCAACCTACAGAATCCTGAACAAGTGTTTTTAAATCTCCAATCTGGGGAACTATTTGCTACCCAGCATTGAAGTATGGGTGTGGGTGGTTTCAGAGTGTCTTTAATGGAGCATGGATATCTCAATAATAGCTAACCAAATAAGGCATAAGCTGCACTTAAAGTAAATTATTCTGGTGTCTATAGTAGCTGCTATCTTTTCCTTGCTATTAAGTAGAATCTACCTCTCTGATACCTTTTTCTTAGAAGTGTCAAAGCCAAAGAAATTCCTTCATAAAATATACAGAGGCTATGTTAACAACAGTGAATTGAATGTCTGTCATACACCAGTGCTCTTCTTACTAGAATGTAGCAGGAACCTTGAGAGAGAGAAGCAAGAACAGAGAGAGAGAGATTTAAAGAGATTTGAAGGTGATATATATATAGTAAAAAAATCCAAAAATAAATTTATAGTGCTTTAGAGGAAATTAAAGCAGTGATGTAGGCTAAGGAATAAGAATGACACAATAGGAAGACACCATGCCATACGGTTGAAAGAGTAGGTAATATGTGTGATGTCAGAGAATGGATAAAGACATGGAAATAGAAAGCCAACCTCGGGGCCAGCCAGGTAGCTCAGTGGATTCAAGTGTCTGCTTAGGCAGAGTGTAGTGGCTGCTGTTCAGTTCACAGTGTACTGTGCCAGTGCCTCCCATGGGGCGTGCTGAGAGGGCAATTGAAACTGGGCATGCTGGCACACTCCTATAAACCCAGCACTTAGGAGGCAGAAAACAGGAGAATAACTATGAGTCTGATCTGTGTAGTGAGACTCTGTAGATCCTGTAGACCCTGTCCTAAACATAAAAAGGAAGAAAGAAAGAAAGAAAGAGAGAGAGAGAGAGAGAGAGAGAAAGGAAGGAAGGAAGAAAGAAAGAAAGAAAGAAAGAAAGAAAGAAAGAAAGAAAGAGAAAGGAAGGAAGGAAGGAAGGTAGGTAGGAAGGAAATCTGGTTAGTACATAGTATGGGAAAAGAACAGTGAGATGGGAGAGTTGTGGGGTTCCCTATGTGGAAATATTTTGGATTTCATTCTGAGTGATGGTAATTCTCAAAATGCAGGACAGTTATGTTTACATTTTTATTTTTAAATGCTTACTGTGAAAAGGAGTATGCTGTAAATAAAGAATAAAGGAAACCAATATGAAAAGTATGGAGGCTTGGGCTCGGTAGGATGGTTCAGTGGTCTAAAGCGCCTGCTTAGGAAAGCTTAGGCAGCTGCAGGGACCGCGGTTCCATCCCTGGCACTACATGCTGCACCAGCCCTGCCCTCGGGGCAGGCTGAGCCGGCCATAAAAATGAGTGAATAAACAAACAAAGGTTCTGAAACAAGAAAAAATAAATAAATAAAATAAAAAACTCTAAAAAAAAAAAACAAAAGAAAAGTATGGAGGCCTAGGGAAGAGCTTTTATAGAAGCACTGGTCAACAACCTCATAGAAACCACCTGAGGACATGTATTTTTATAGCTACTGAAAAAATAAAATCTAAAAGACACTGTACAAGTGAAGGAAACATAGTACTGGGGTTACATGAAAGCTTTTAGGTCTGTAGACTTTCTGTGGTGCTAGGCAAGCTTCTAGTATGTCTGAACCTCAGTTTCTTTCTTTCTTTCTTTCTTCCTTCCTTCCTTTCTTTCTTTTAGTAAAATGAGATTTTTTTGAATCAGAAGGAGTAAACATGTAATGTATTTTATGAGCCAAGCTGATGGGTTGGACTATTTTTTTTTTAGTTTTAGAATAAAGATACCAAAATAAGTCCAACTACCCAAATCCTTTAATGACAAATAACAGAGGCAAGCATGTATTTTCCCTGTTAATTATAGACTGCAATTTGATATTTGAGAATTCCTTCTTCAGTAAATGTGGTAGCAAAAATTACAGAATATGTAAGCTTTTATGGGTATCATTAATTTTATGTTAACATAGTATCTAATAGCATTTTACATTTTTTTTAAGAATTTTTTTTGTTTGTTTGTTTCAGAACTTTTGTTTATTTATTTTTTATGGCCAGCTCAGCCTGCCCTGAGGGCAGGGCTGGTGCAGCATGTGGTGCCAGGGATCGAACCGTGGTCCCTGCAGCCGCCCAAGCTTTCCTAAGCAGGCGCTTTAGACCACTGAGCCATCCTGCCGGGCCCCATTTTACATTTCTTAATGTATAGAATATATTTATCTCAAATAGATTTACCTCTACTGTTGTGTCTTTATTTTACTTTGCATTTTGTAGTCTTGAAAATTGAAGCTCAGAAAGTTAACTTTATGTACAAAATAATACAGAGAACATTAAGTAATATTCAATTCTGATTCTGAATATGGCAGATAATTTCAAGCCTCCTTGCAAAAGTACATTTACAGCTAATATATGACTTGCTGGTATCTAGGAGGCTAAGATTTTGAGGGTATGACTATGTTAGAAAAAAAGGAAAATATATGGAAGAAAAGCATTGTTTTCTGGCAGGAAATGTATACTAGATTGTAAAAGTCTGGTAATGAAACTACACAAATATATAAGTTACAGGAAATACCAGCCTGGAGGGTTCTCAGATAGAAGCAGTTAGCCCAGAAATGACAGTGTGCCAAGTCCTGACCAACTGCAACAGAGAAGCCATGCAGCTTTTCTACAAATGCAGGTTATGTGAAATTCTTACCTGAGGTATAATTTAAGTTATTTTTGAATACATTTTCCCATATTCTGTTTTAAAGTGTTAATGGTAATACTTCTCTCCCTCTTTCAAAATAATGCTTTAATGCAAAGAACTACATGATTTTTTTCCTAAAGCTCTCTTATAATAGAGGTTGGAGTGGCGATCTTTTTGTTTCTTTAAAATGACAAGAGTTTGCGAAAGCAGTAATTTCTAGAACTTTTGTTTTCATAAATCTAAGCTTAATAAAGAACTGTATGTATGTGGGAGGGGCTGAACAAAGTCTTTTTTCAAGTACATACATTCAAGCCCTAAACTGAGTGCGATTGTGTTAGCAGCCAAAAGCTTTAGAATGTAGGGTCATAAGAGTGCACTCTTCAGCTGTTTGCTTCCTTCCCAATATCCTATTCAGCTAAGAACTAATCAGTAGTTTAACCCATTTAAGAAGTTAGTGCCCCCAAACCCAATGACCTCTTCTAGAGGCTTTTGTCAAGTTGACAATTAAGGTTAACCTGTCTGGCCCAATCATATTTTGTTATTTATAGTAACCAAATATAACTAAAGCAGTCTGTGGGTAGTACCCCACTTCTGGCCTTGTGGATGCTAATGTAGACAAAAAATTTTTCATCTCTTAAAATGATGATAGTCTTTTTGATTGTCAAAACATTTCAAGGCTTAAACACCATAGTTGTTTATTTCCAATTTGCTGGAAAATAACATGTTGCAATTATAACTGAGAAAGTCAGCGGCACTTGGAGATGAACATGCACTCTGTCACAATTGTAGTGAGCAGTTGAAAAACAATAATGCATTCTGGTACTATATCCGTCACTATTCCATTTGCACAGATAATGAATGATGTCCTCAAGGTTTCCCAGGTCCTGTAGAATAGTTCTATGAATTTGCCTTCTGTCCCGGGACCAACATACAGCCTGCCAACTACCATAATTAGGTGCCTATTGAAATGGGATCAGATACTCTTCAAACTGAATCCTTTCATGTCTTTTGGTAAATATCCATTCTGATTAACATCTAGCAATCACTTCCTGTTTGCCTATGATTTTGGAAGCTTCCTGCAGTCCTAAGATTTTGAAACCTAGTTCAAAGCCATTTGAAGAAAGATCTAGTTCAGTACTTATACCTGCCAGAGCTGAGACTTATGAAAAGTATTGAGACTTAGAATTTGTGCATTGGTCCAATTATTCTCTGAGTCACAATATTTTGATGGGAAATTTATGTATTGGGATAGAAATCCTGCCACTATTTAAGTATTTCTTTCAATCACACATTTTTAGTAGATTTCTGAAGCTTCCACAAGATCTCTTGTAACTTGGCTAAGTGTCTGTATAGTGGTCACTGTTCAATAGGTGCTTTCTTGAATTTGTGAGAGACAAGCTGTTAATAATTCCTTCAAAGCATGGTCCTTGGTTCTCTTTGCCACCCCCTCTTTCTTACCACTTACACCTAAGAATAGTCTGCTGGGCTAATTCTTATGAAGGTTAAAGATCTTTCCTTGTACAGATAAATAAAGGTATATCTCATCAAGATAGAAAATAACACTTTCGATTTAATAAATGATGCAACCTGACACATGCTAATACCTTTCAAAGTGCAATTACTTGACTATGTTTTAAATTAGGATTTTGTTGTTAGTATTATTCAGAAGCAGGTATGGGACAGATAGTGGACAATATCATGAACAAGAGAGTGTTACCAGGACCATGGAAGCTTTTATAATGGGAATACTGTATGTATTGTACAATATTCTGATCTTACAAGGTGGAGGACCATCTGGGTGACTCTTTTTTCAAAGAAGAAAAATTACCTCCACTTTAGTTAAACCTGGCCCTATTTTCATGTATTGATGTGCAGAGATAGCTAGGACTTTTCCTTATGCCTCCAGTTTGCTTTAAGCACTGTAAATCAGTACAGCCCAGATGCTGATGTGTAGTCTTTGAAGCAAGGCCACTGGGCATTGTTTCACTGCCCCCATAGCTTCAGAAAAATATACATGAGCCCTGGCTGGTGGAGAGCCCTGCTCCATTCTGCTCGCTGGAACGGTGCCTTCAGAAAAAAGGCTATGGCTTCCTAGAGCATAAAAAATTACATATCAGAGCAGAAATGCAGATCCCAAGATATTAGATATTACCTCAATTATTTTACACAGATTACTCTCTCTCTGCATATTACAGAGGTGACGTCAGGCCTCCTGCTTAGCCAGCTCACAGCACTCACACGCTTTCTGCCATTCTCATAGTCACTCATTGTCAAGCCTGTCCCTTCTTCACAAATAAAACCTAGGTTCTGCCCTGGGTAGAGGCCTTTGTTCCAGCTCACCACTATTCTAGCTGGACTAGAATCCCTTGGCTCAACCCAACTACAAATGCAACTTTTCGTCCTTATTGTCACCATGGGTTGCACTGGAAGTTGTAGATTGGAATTAACACATTAGAATTCCAGTAACTTTCCCATGGGATTAAAATACAAACTTTCAAGACCACAATGAATACCAGGAAAAGCTTTCTATATTACACCAAATAAACACTCAGACACACACACACACGTAATATTCATGTTATATTTCAGAAGGAACTTAAGTCTTGTGAGGAAGACTCTGTTTACAAAGTTATGGACGAGATAATCCTTGGGAGGGACAGGTCATACTGTAAATTGACCAGCGGGCTAAAGTTCTTAGGAAAATAACGGTATTGTGTAAGTAACTGAAGCAATGTTTAAAAGTTCTGTACAATAAGAACTCTTGTAATAATCGCAAAACCAACGGGTGATGGATGGATTGATTTTAATTCTTTTAGCACTGTAACAGTAAATGCTCTTGGTGGATATTCATATAGTATTTACTGATGGACACTGAAGATTATTTAAATGTAACATGTAATTGTTCCCATTATGCTCAATATGCTGAATGCTAAATTTTCTAGTCATATGCTTTAGAACTATGTTTAAATGTATCAGTTTAACTTGATTCTTTAACAGTCCATATCAAAAAGCCAAATGTGATTGTCATTCAGTGTTTTTTAAATAAAGAAACTAATATGACCTAAGCAACCTCCCACATCCACATGCCAGAGTTGCATTTTTCTCTTGTACTTGGAGTGGTGGTTGTGAGGATGGATGCAAGGACTTTACTTATACCTTTCTGCATGGCATGTGGTCTCCCACAGTCCTTCCTGATATTCCTAGTCCAGCTGTGAGTCACTGTTTACCCTGCTGCTAGTCAGTGCCTATAGGTTCAGAACTCCTGTCTTCTATTAAAGTATTTATCACTGTGAGAAAAGAAATTCTTTGACAGAAAAGTTCACACTGCAGTGACCTGAATAGGTAATTGGCTGCGCTTAAGTGACAGGTCTCATTAGTGATCAGGCCCACAAGAACTTGCTATCGGTCGCTGGCTTGCAGGTTCAGTGACTCTAAGCGTTCATCTTCCCCTCCTCCTTGCAGGCTCTTCCTGCTTTCCACCCTCTGCTCCCAACCTTGTCAGAATGTAGTTGGCTCCAGCTCAGAGCCACTTTGCAAAACCTTAAAGTATGTCCTCGGAACTAACTGGCAGATGATACAAGGGTGATAACCGGAGGGAAATATAAGTGACTCCTGTTGAGTTATAAACATTTTCAACAGCTGTGCTACTGAGCAGCTCTTTCGTACTACCTCCATGCCTCCTATCCAAATGCTTGTTGCTAAATACATGCCGTGTCTGATACAAAAGTCATGATTTGTACCTAAATGATTGCATAAAGAGAACAAAGGATGTGGTGATGCTTCTAAGAAATGCTTGCTAAACAAAATTAAACTTCTGTCTCTCTCAAAATTTAATGAAAATGATTTTTTTTTTTTTTTTTGGCAAGACCAGGGTTTGAACTCACAACGTTGCACTTGCCAGGCAGGCACTTGTGCCACAGAGCTATCTCCTCAGCCCCGGAAGTGAAATATTTTGCTGTTTTTGTTAATGCTGACTTTCACTTACAGTAAGTCCTGAAAAACATATGTTAGTACATCAGCTAATTCACTGAAACTGGCCTTTTAAAGGAAAAGTTTAATGGAAAATTTGTATATCAGGTACTACACAAACTAGTTTTTAGTTATTGACTTTGAAGCTTTATGTAGAGTATCTGATTAACACTATGCTAAAGTTCTTTAAGAACTTTCTAAAGTACTTGCCCTAGAAACTCTATAGAACTATTAGCCACATATGACATATGGTCTTTGTTTTTTGATATCTGTAAGTGGTTTGATTTCAGTGATTGATAGTTAATATTCTTGAGGATCTTCTATACTTGCTAATGCTGGCTGGGTGTGGTGACACATGCCTATAATCCAGCACTTGGGAGGCTGAGACAGGAGGATTGATGCAAGTTCAAGAACATCATGGGCTACAACATGAGCTAAAGGCTAGCCTGAACTGGGAGCCTGAATGATATAGCAAGACTCTGTCTCAAAAAGACAAATAAGGCAAAATAAAATAAACTGATAATACTTTTTTTAGGGAAAAAAAAGGAAATTTGTTATTATAACAATATATGTTTATTATAGTGCAATTCAGATAATACAGATCACAGAGTGAAAAATCACCAATTCCCAATATTTAAAAATCATCAGTTAATAATAATCAAGTAACTTTTATCTAATATATATATATGTGTGTGTGTGTGTGTGTGTGTGTGTGTGTGTAAATCAGAGAGGAAAAGGTAAAGGAGCTGAGTAGAGGCATATGTTCAAGCTTGGGGAGATGTAATTTTGTGAAAATGGAATTATGTCATCAGAATTATATTCCAAGATAATAAGGAATTTAATTTTTTTTTCTGTTAGCTTTTGGTGGAATATACAAAGCCTATGGGCCACAAATTTCAGGTTTTGCTTCAAAAGATTGTGTTAAAAATTTAAATATTGAGTTTACTCATTTTAAATCTACATTTCTATGCCTTCAGATTTACCTTCCAATTACCTGAATGAAACTTTAGAAAATTATATTAGATTCAAAGTTGAATGCTCCTTTATTTATTAAAGAATAATCTTTAAGAGCTGGGCAATTAATTCAATGTTAAAAGACTTACATACATCAAATGACTATCCCAGTAATGATGATAACAATACTGTCTTGACTTTTTTGTTCCTGTATTTCGTTAATATCCCAATTTAACAAATTTGAAGTTCCAGTGTCATTGCTATACAAAGATAATTTAAGCATTTACAAAAATTTAGCAGCATAAAATCAGCTCAATTCCCATGACAAGTGAGAAGAGCTTTGGGGTTAAAAATTATGTACACTGATTGTGGCAGAAGAGCTATGCTACAGTTGTGCTGATTTGTCCTCTGTATTTTTAGTTTATGTCTTACGTCTATCTCAAACTACACATTTCCATTAATTCTTGAGAAATGTGGATTTGAAGAATTTATAGCCTCCCTGCACACTGTCAAGTTCCAGTAACATTTGGTATCCTTAATGAATTGGCAGCTAGGCATATCACAGTAGTGTTTTGTTTTATTTTCTCTTGTGTTAGAAATATCTACTTTTAAACAAAAAAATAGAGATCTCAGTGTCTAGAGTGTCTCTTGACAAATCTTTACATATCATTACTCCTATAAAAAAAGATGTGGTGTGAATAATTTAAAATGTCACATTTTTGAGGCATTTATTCTATGCCTTGATTGAATAGCTGTTCAGACTAGAACTCAATGACTTGTGTGCCTACATTCCTATGTAAATAATAGATGGTTTTCTCCTTGAATAAAAGCTGCCATGACAACTTGGCAAGCCTGAGCTATGGAAATCAAATACTGAGTTCTAGTCTAGGTTCTCAGTATTTGTAAAGATGTGATACTGGTTCTAGCAGCCGTGATGTGAGTTAAAAAATTTTAGCTCAGTATATTTTGACATAGCCTTATCAACTATATACCTTGTAATTAAACAAGATATTGTATATTTTTGCAGATAATGCATTACTTAATGGTAACTACAAGAGTATTTAACGAATTGCTGTGATTCAAAGATTAAGGGTAATGCTGAAGTCATTTTATAATTGCTGATTTTAATAACTACACTGAATTCTATTCCAGAATTTTGAATTTGAAGAATTACTAATTCTATGAAAACTAGGCCACATAATAGAATCTATTACATAATTTCCCTAAAGATACAGATCTTTGCCCCAAATATTACTGAGCTCTTACAATAATACTGAGTAGTGATATTTTTATTAGAACTCATCATTTTAAAGACATATTCTGTCATAATTCAAATTTTAAAAATTCTATCAGTCATCATCATTTGTGATTCAAACGTGATGATTTCTGATAAACTATACAAGCTCCCATTTCTGTGTGTTTACCTAGATATTAGAATACCAAAAATGAGTGAGAAATGTTTGTTAGGAAGACCTATAAATCTGTCACACTTGCCTTTTTCAATGTTGCTTAAAGTTTATTTTTAAGATAAGCTTCTGTTCAGGCACCAGTCTTTTGGTCAGTAACAACCTAAGTTAAGGCAATGTGGCAATAAAATGCATAGAACATAGGTAAGGCCATAAAGACATAAACTTGATCACAGAGCTGGCCCTTGTTTTTTTTTTTTTTTTTTAAAGTGCCTGCAATTTGGGCCGCATCTATGAGTTTGCACATTGGCAGTGTTTCCCCATGATGGCGTATTCGTAGGTCTTATCTTGTCTGGTCCACAGGCCAGATGTACTAGGGCAGTTAAAAGGTAGAGTCAAGAGTTACTATCAGGAAACAATAATCCAGAGGCAGTGGGCTGGCCAGGAACATCACCATGAGGTCTTGAACTGTCAAGAGGCAACCACTGGAAGGGCTTATCTCCAAAGTTCAGGGCCCATGGCTACTAGATGGGAAATAGCTAGAGACTGCTGCTGTGTAAGACACACAGCGAAATCCGCAGAGAGCACTCAGAGTATCTGCTGGTGGCTAAGGGGACTGCAGCAGGGCTCTGTTCTGCCCCCGCGTACCACGAGGGATGGGCTTTATAGAATAAACTGCAGAGGTCTAGCATCATTAGCTCCTTGTGCTCTGCTATATGATGACTATTCCAAGGAATAGCTGATTTAGGTATGAGCCAAAAGGAATTTTCTGTAAATAACACTAGTTTGCCAGTTTCTAGTATCATTAAAATAATATTTTTCTTTAAAGTTCAGTCCCTGTTTGTGTATGGTATCCTTTTAACTTGGCAAGTGTCTCAAGAAGACAGAAGCATCTCAGTGACATTGTGCTGTGTGGCCTGGCTTTCCGCAGCAATGGCGTATAAGCACTTAAACTTCAGCAAGCAGAGTGAGGGAAATGTCTCTGGATTATTGTTTCCTGATAGTAACTCTTGACTCTACCTTTTAACTGCCCGGTACATCTGGCCTGTGGACCAGACAAGATAAGACCTACGAATACGCCATCATGGGGAAACACTGCCAATGTGCAAACTCATAGATGCGGCCCAAACTGCAGGCACTTTAAAAAAAAAAATAAAGGGGGGGAGCAGCTCTGTGATCAAGTTTGTGTCTTTATGGCCTTACCTATGTTCACAGAGCCTGGGTGTCTCCCAGCTGATTCTCAGGTTTTGAACTCATATGTGCCCAGCAGCCATTGTGGTTGGTAGCGTGACCTAGGCAGAGTGGCTTGTGGCCAGTGCTATGGACATCCCCCTCCCCCTCCATGAAGTGGAGTTCCAGGGCCGAAACATCAGACAAAAAGGAGGACTAAATACGTATCAGGATGTACACCATCATGCTTCTGTCCACAAAAACCAAATGACCAGTGGCTTGTGATGCTGAGGGGAGACTAGCAGGAAACCCAGGAAGATGCCGGTCTTCCCCAGGCTGCAAAGCATTTCGTTCCTGCATTTATCTTCACATCTCCTTTTGCTTCTTTCTTTGAAAATCTTTTTCTTCTTTTCTTGTGTTCATACGTGCAATTTGTACCTGATATCTAAAATGAATCATTACTCCTTACAACCTCTGTTTAAGAAAAAAAGTATACACTTGCTGTCACCATTTAATCACTGGTGAATCAGTGTTCACATTTTGAGTTATAATGGTTCTTTTAGTCAAGAGGAAAAAAGAACTCTTTAGCATACTGCTGGGAATATTCTCCTTCCTATAATTTTTGGAAGAAAGTAAATGAAGTTCTTGTTTTTACAAGATGTCAATGTCAAGAATACTTGAATTTTATTGAATTAACATTTTAGATAAATGCTTTAGAAAAAATTCTCATTCCAAACTTTTTTGCTCAGTCCATAAGCCTTGTATTCACATAATCATTTTCCACATTTAAGTCTTTGAATATCTGAAAATGCATTCTTTTTAGAGACTCCTTAAATTGATAAGCCCAGCTGCATTTTATTGTTAGAATAATTTTGCTGTCAGAATTGCCAAGAATTATATGTCTTCTCTAGGTGTTCCTCCCTCAACAAAATCTCCTTTTGAAATATTTGAATCTCTTCACTGCAGGAATGCATGATACATAAAGAACATGAGAAAGTCACCATAGTGATGCCAATATTGAGAATTTAAATAAAACTAGAATGCATTTGTGTATGTATGCGTGTATGTATTTGCAGTACTTGGAGTTAAATCTAGTATACCTGCACTGAGGTACATCTCCAACCCTTTTTGGATTTGTTTGATTTTCCACTTGTGAGGCAAAGTCTTGCTAAGTCATTACATTGCCCAGGCTGGAATTCCCCTTGTGATCCTCCTGTCTCAGCTTTCCAAAGTGCTGGGATTACAGGCAGGCAGCTTCACACCCAGCTTGATACAAGTAAAAATTAAAAAGCTGAACTAGCCAAAAATATTCTATATGAAGCTTAGTAATTGAAAAGTCACTAATTAATTTTAAAGAAGTGAAATTTGAGCTTGATCTCACTCAATAATACTGGTATCTCAAATTTTCAGTAAATATTTCTAGATGAGGCTTTCTGTTTTGGCAAAAATCACAACTCTAATATTACTGTAGTTGAAAACATTGGTGCATGGAATATATGTTTGCTTGTAAGTACTTTGCAGTTTCTTTTGAGTTGGATTACTGAGTTTCTGTGGGATTTTTTGGTTTTGATTTATTTTGTTGTGTTATCTTTTACTTGGATAAGTTTTAAAACATGGGCCTTCTTACTGTGGTATGATTCTAACATGCTCTATTTTTTAATTTTTAATTTTATTAATTTTAGTGAGAAAGAAATAACAATGAGACAGTTTCAAAACAGGCTAGCAGGACAGCCACAATAATGAATACATTGCATAGTTTGTCTTTGTAGTAGTTGTTCAGAGTACAAGATGTAGACTTCATAACTTTTCTAAACACTGTTAGTACAAATATTTCTTCTAACTAAACTAAGAGAAAGTAGTTGTATGTGTAGTTGAATAGTCCATAGCAGAAGTGGGTTATCAGTAGTACTGGCAATGTCAGAAGCTGTTGCCTTGAACCTTTTACAGCTCAGCATATTAATATGGCTTTACTTTTTATACCATGTGGTTAAACTTTTCTACTGGATGGTTAATACCCAGGTAAAGCAAGATCTATACAACAAAAAATGTAACTTTTGTATTTGACAAGATCAGGCAAAACCCTGCAGAATTTACCCTTAAACAATCAATGTACATCGTTTTGTAGAACTTTTGTCAGTGTCAGCCATCTGAATGAGTCATGGCCATTGCTTGACCAGTTCGCTCTCTGTGAAAGCCTGAGAGAATGTTTTCTCTCTTGGTGACTCTCCTGAGGTACAGTATACATTGTCAATCCCTTTCCTCTGTGGCCCCATAAACTCAAACAGGAAATTTGAAACACCGCTGAGTTATAGGATGTTACAGTACAGGTTCTCTTATGTCTTCAGTGTTCCCAGACCTTGAGGGGCTAGAGCCAAAATTTTCGCCATCCTTCTTTTCCTCTAATCTTTGGTCTGCAAATTTAAGTTGTTAACCCTCCAGAAGAGAAGCTTAATGATATTATTACCCTATAACATAGATACTTAAGCTTAACTTTACTGTCTTTCTGAATATCAAGTGAGTTAGACTTAACATGGTGTTTTTCATGAAACATTGATATTCTAATAAATCCCTTCACAATGTGATAAAAAGTACACATTTTCACACAGAAATTTAGGAAACTAATCATATACAAAATTGTAGCAGGTCAATTCTATGGCATATTTTTTCTTGTCTCTTATTCTTTGTTTTTACTTTTTCTTTTCAAACATTTACTTGAGAGAGGGTATAGCAATAGTTGATATGACATTAGAAGCAGCACACATCTAGGAGACCAGAATGACAGGCATTCTGAGCATGGCGTTAGCATTGCACAGTGCTATCCTCAGTGTAGTTGCCTACTTCATGGATATTAACATATGTAGTTAGTCAGGGTGAGAATTCTACCAATTAATTGCTAATTTCAAAGTCCTTTTGGAGATTCTTAGCGCCATTGTCGTAATCAGCCTGTGTATATGAGTGGATGGTTTTGCCCCTGCCATGTTTCCTATGTTTCTGCTTGCTGTCTCTTCATTGTTTAATCCTTAAGTTCTTGATTTCCATTTAGCTGTGTTACAATTTTATTTATTTACTTTATTATTTCATTCATTCATCCATTTATTTCAGGCACTGGAAATTGAACCCAGGGTTTTTAAATTAAACTGTATTTTCAACCCTTTGTTATTAACTTTTATATTGGGACAGTGGCTCACTAAATTATTTGTTTCCCCAGGCTGTTCTGCAACTTACAATTCTCCTGCCTCAGCCTACTAGAATGCCCTGTTTATAGGTGTGTGTCACCATGCCCTGACAAGGATTATGAGCTTTATATATGTTGCTCTCATCCAATTCTTTTTCTTAGAGGTGATTTAAGCCACTTGTTATTTTGAAGACCACTAAACATTCTAATTTCAGGAAGATTTTTTTAAAAAAGAATTTAAGAAACAAAAAGAAAAATATCTCCTTTCTTGATATATATCATTCTCTGTCTTTGCAGGAGGATACAGATCACAATTATTACATATCTCGGATATATGGTCCATCCGATTCTGCCAGCAGGGATTTGTGGGTGAATATTGACCAAATGGAAAAAGACAAAGTGAAGATTCATGGAATATTGTCCAATACTCATCGACAAGCTGCAGTAAGTACTTTGACATTTAGGAATTCTGTTTTATTTCTTTTCTCTATGAAAACTTTATTTTATCCTTCTTTTTCATGGTCAATTTTGGATTATATTCACTGCTTGAATTATAGTGTACATAGATAATTAAATATAATTTATTAAAACTTAGAGAATTAGAGAGGCTGGGGAGATAGCTCAGTGACATAAGCACCTGCCTGGCAAACATAAGGTCCTGAATTTGATACCCAGTACCACAAAATACAAAACAATACTTAGAGAATTATAATGATAAACCATATTAATAGTGCCAATTTTTATTATGTCTGATGAGTTACATATTTAATTCAAATTGAGATTCATTTTGGATTATTCTCAGCTGCATAATCTTTGGAACAGCTTTCAAATTATTTTCTTTGTTATCTTTCAGTTGATATCTGTAACTTATAAAACATATGTAGACCAAATTACTTTTTAAAAATTTAATATAAGGGGAATGAGTATGATCAACAAGACACTAAAGTGACATTTTAAGCCTGGGTTAATTATTTACTGACTGTGCTTCTTTGAGTAAGTAATTTCACTATCCTGAGACACAGAGTTGGCATCTGTGATGCGGAGCTGAGGGGAATAGTCATGCTATCCCCAGTTACCTTGTATGATCGCTGATATCTTCTCCTTCATGCCAGACTGAGTATGTAATGAACTGGCTCAAATGGTTCGAATATTACTAACATCTAGATACTACTCATGAGAGGACTCAGTCTTGGAAGAGTTGGAGAACCAACTCACACAAGTTTGTCCGGTAGGCAGTGAAATTGGGATATTAACCTAGCCCATCAAGCATCTCTCGGAATGTGTGTGTTCAGCTTTCCACAACTAAATTTCAACATGTACATGGCTTTCCTTTATGGTAAATGCAAATTTTAAATTTACTGGCTTTTACTGGCATGGATAATAGTGATTATGCACTTGTCAATGAAGCCATGGCATTGCTAGTTGGTGTGATTTAAAGGGAAAACAAAAGAAATTTAACCTCTCCAGAGCTGTTGTCGTTACTGATGCAGAGACAGAGCTAACAGGAAATGGTTGAAATTGTTTAGAAAAGCATTGATTTAATAAAAGTTACATGTAGAATTTGGCAATACTTCATGGGTTACATGTGTAGAAGTTTGTGTATTAATTATAGTTCACTATGCTGAGACATTGAACTTTACATGTACAGCACGTTTTTCTGATGCTGAGAACCAGGCAAAGTATCTCTTTCTTCTTATTGAACTCTGTGATCCCATTTCTTTTCCATATCCTAGCAATTCTAGCCAACATGACAGGTTGAGAAATGAGTCACTGAAGGATTTATAGCTAAAATCTTCAAAAGAAGAGAAAAAGAGAAAAATTAGAGTTGAACAATGTCTATCTGGAATTCATAGCATTTGACAGTCTTCCCACTGTATCACAGTGCACAGTGGTATAAAATACACTTCAGGGAAGTGAGTGCTGCTCTCTGCACATAGGGACTTCAAGGTGACCCAGGCCTGGTGGGAGCCATCACGCATAGCATGCTTCCGCTGAAGTGGTTGGTGATCTTTGCTCCCACACTGGTTTGACTGCTCACCCTGAGTTTTCTGTGCTCTCCCAATGGTGAGGCGATGCATATGTTCTGAACATGCCTGTTTTTTTTTCGTGGAAATAAGGTTCATTTGATTGTCTTTTAGTCTCAGCTTTGTGATGGTCTTGAGAAGAAATAGCATGCTGCAGAGGAACTATTATTTTCTTATCAGTATGACAGTGATGTTTTTGTAAGTTGAAGAACCTGAGCTTCTGCTATAGTTTATCTGATGCTCCATAATTGAGTTTCAAATGCATATAATTTTTAGAAGCTGTTACCAGCTAGTTTGCTATTGCTTTGGCTTAAATTTGTGATTTTCGATGACAATTTAAGACAGCATTTAGAGTTAGAAATTAATGTTCCATCTATTGTAGTGTCACCACCAGCAGAATCACTAGACACATATACATAACATACATACGTGCACACACTGCTGACTGCACACCAAGGTACTCTGTCTCTCTCTCTCTCTCTCTCTCTCTCACACACACACACACACACATGCCCACATGCACAAACTTCGCTTTGTAACAAAAGGAGTGGTAATATTGCCTAGTATATTGTTTTACAGAAAATTCCAACACATGAACCTCTGAGTTTAAATAAATTTTGTATCTTGAAACTTACGAATTTACATAGTAGAATATGTTTTAGATTTATTTAAAATATTGTCTCTTTTAAAAGTATAATTTGGCCAGGATGGTGGTATATATCTGTAATTCCAGCATCTGAGAGGCTGAGGCAGGAGGATGCCAGCCTGGGCTACATAGTGAGCTCAAATGCAGCCTGGATCACATAGCAAGACCCTGTCTCAATCAGTTAGTCAATTAGTCAAAATCAATCAATCAGCCATGTAAATGGAAAACTTGGTACCACTTTATTGATAAGCTTTGTTCCTGTCATTTAGACCTGTACACTGATTTGGCTGGAAGCAGGATTTAAATTTATACCCTGATAGCCGGGCGTGGTGGCTCACACCTGTAATCCCAGCACTCGGGAGGCTGAGGCAGGAGGATTGGTGCGAGTTCGAGACCAGCCTGGGCTACAAAAGTGAGCTCAAGGCCAGCCTCAACTGCATAGTGAGACCCTGTCTCAAAAAGACAAAAAAAAAAAAAAATAATAATAATAATAATAATAAAATAAATAAATAAATTTATACCCTGAGAGAGAGAAGGTTAATTTCTCAAATCCTTTTTTGTCAACAAATGGTGTGATTTGCATGCTCTAGGGTACCTACTCTGTCAACAGATTAGAAGAATGAAAGCAAAGAATGGCCCAGCCCACAGGGCAGGGCATTTAGTAGTCCAGTTCTGTGTAAAACTAGAGGTTAAAGTAAGGAAGCAAGCAGACTGGTTTTCCCAGTAGACTCAACCTCCCACCTCCTTTCCTGCTTCCTCAGAATGGGTAAAAGGAAGGGACAGGAGAACTTGTTACCTGAGAACATGATTCTTTACCATTGATCTTAGCAAAAAGGCCAAGAAGCGATGGGAATATAGTATTTTAAAGAACATATTTACATTCAGCGTAACTCCTTGTAAACTTGATCTGAACAGCATTTTAGAATCTTAGTTTAATATTTCCTAGAGAGGAAGAAGATGGAAATCAACTAAAGGTTTTCTTTTACTTCTTTCATCTACAGTAACCGCTTACTTTTCAAAGTACAGTAAAACTTACAGATTGTTTAATTCACAAGTTTCACCTTCCAAAACACATTGATTGTTCTGTCTTCCCTTTTATAATGTAAATCATAATTCTTAATATTTGTATTGTATCTATGCATTCTGTAATTTGATTTTATGTGCATTTTAATTGCTCCATTGCTATTTTTCTTTAAATAATCATGACAGAAAGGGATGCTAAAACCTAGTTTTATAATTGACATATTGAATGCAAGACACTTTCATACAGAGGAAAGAAACTCCCAACCTGAAAAATACCTGGGTTGGGTTTGTGTTCCCTAAAACTGAAGAATGAATTTTAGGAACAACAGAGGTTAAGAGTAGAATGTATTTACTGAGGGAAAGAAAAACTCAGTCCAAGAAAGGGACAGCAGGGGACCCAACTGGGTTGTTAAGAAGCCTGTCTTTTCTAGCTATTTTCTTAGAACAAGACCAAGAAGTGAGGAATTCCCAAGGTGGGAAACATGGTTCTCACTAGTAGACTTGAGATGCAACAAAACTATGGTCAACCAATAAAGATTACATGCGCAATTGCTCAGTTAAAATTGAGTGAATTGGGATCAAATGGAGAAGCCAGTAATGTAGCAAGTGGCAGGAATATAGAACAGGGCAGTCCAGACAAGTAGTAATCCTCCTGTCTCAGTCTACCCAGTGCTGGAATTACACCCCTAGATTTAGCGGCCAGCTCGAAGGTATGACATGTGATGCTGGGGATCAAACCCAGGTCTTGTGCTTGCCAGGCAGGCACTTAGGCCACTGAGCTACCTCCTCAGCCCTTGGCTATCACTTAGAGCATGCCAATTTTGTCTGAGTTCTATTGTTATGGTTTAGAAATCCTATATTCCCTCAATGTCCCCACTCAGAAGCAGGGCCAGATTACAAGAGCAGGGGCATGACTTAGAAGAGTGGGTTCTGGTCCAGAGGTGCTCCTTCTCTCTCCCCTACTCAGCTGCCGGGGTGAACAGTCTTCCTCCATCGTGCACTTGCACAGTGCTATTTCTAGCTGCAGTCAGTGAACCATGCACTGAATGAAGAGCCAAGATAAACCTCTCCTAACATAGCTTGCAGATGATACATGTTTTATCCCCAGTGATGGGAAAGCTGAAAAATACATCTATCCACAACATTGGACATAGGTTGACTTCACTTATTTTTAGTTTTCACTGTGTGAAGAACCTTTTTGAATCCTTATTGATTTGCTTCATTTTTGGCAAGATACACTTTTCAGGAGCCTAGATTTTCTTGCTTTTGTTTATCAGCTATCATTCTAGTTGAATAACAGACTGGGATTATTTTAGCTATGTGTCTCTCTATAGCTTAATTTCAATTTCTACATTACCATTTTTATATATATAAAGACATTGTATTAACCAGTTTTCCATGATTACAGCAAAATACCTAAGATAATCAAATTATGCAGTGGGAAGGTCTCTTTTGGCTCATGTTTTCATAAGATTCATTCCCTGATCCGTTGGATCACTTGCTTTTGGCTGCATAATGAGGTAGTGTGTTATGGTAGCATGGAATTTTCAGAGGAATCTTATGGAGCCTGGAAGTGAAAGACAGAGCAAAAGGAAGAGTCTGGAACCTTATTTTCTCTTTTGAATACATAGCCCGCATGACCCCCATATTTTGCTTTAAGCCTTGCCTTTAAAGGTTTCTGCCATCTTCCAGTAGTGCCAAGCTAGGGACAAACTTTGAATACATAGGCTCTTGGGAAACCTTCCACACCCAAACTACGGCAGACATTCATTTGGCAGGCTGCAGCATCTCATTTAATTGTATTTATATTTTTGTTGTAATTGAATTCTGAGCCCTGAGGCCACTCCAACAGTTATAAAATGTTAATGAAATTCTCTTCAGATCCTTAGGAAGCTCAATTTATTCTTGAACTGAGATGTACATTTCAAAAGTGAATACAAGTTGTAATGTTTGAAAATAAGAGGAACTCAAAAAAGAAGTTTGGCATCTTAAGGCCCAAATTCAATTTCATTATGGAAGGTCCTGAGAAAAGCCCTAAATGTCCTTTCTTCCTCTTCTAAGTAGTTATCATGGTAATTCTGTCTCCTGAACATGATAGAATGAAATGTGATAGTATGATGCTTAATCATTACTGAAGCTCTATCTATAACACATCCTACCATTAATTTGTCTTACTGTTACTGTTATACTTAAGTCACTTATCAATTTTGAGATACATTTTTTTGTGCAAAGTATTATTTGCTGGCCTTTTATAACAAAAAGGACACTAACGTTTTTCCCCCACCCCATTAGCATGATAAAAATAAATGAATATTATTTTTCTATGTGCCAGGGAAATGTAGTAGTTTACCTTAGCATGTTGAATTTAGCAAATTCTTTCTACTAACACAATTATGTAAATATATGTATATTACCAATCACTTAGAATGCCTTCACTGTTTTTCTGACTCTAGGAACCACATTTTATACATGGAAGCTACTGTAGGAAGCCTTTTTATATAGACGCCTAATGAAATCTATAGTGATTAATTTTTATATATTTAACAAACCACAGGTTACCAAAATAAGAATCTGTGGTTTTTTAAAAGGATATCATACTTCAGTTTATCATATTTCACTGTAGTTTTCACTGTATTTCTCCAGCAGAGTTCCTTAGAGGAGAATGGGCAGCTTTTTTTTTTTTTATTTAAAATTAGTGTTAGGAGCTAATTTAATACATTTTCTAACTAAGTGTAGAGAGATAAATGTAAATTCACCTTTTAAAAGCCACGAGTCAGTTAAATAGTTTCCTACCAGTGAAACCCTGCTGAAGGTCTTACATTATCCTCCCTTAATCATAGAAACTGTTAAAAAAGGAGGCCCCTCAAGCATGTCTCAGGTGTGATAACAAGTCTATTATTTTCCACCTTTCCTCGGAGACTTTCTTCCCCAGTGTAAGATCATCTTTTTTGAGATCTCTCCATGAGACTGAAAAGGCTTGCAATGGTTTCATTTTAGATAACATGAGTGTAAGATACATTCTCACCTTGAAGTTATTAAATGATAAAGATTTTACATGACTCTTGCAAGGAAAATAATTTGTAACATAGAAAGCTTCACAACATATAAATAGAGTATAATGTTCCTTTAAGAGTAAACATTGGTGAAAACAGGTAGGGTTCATTTTTGTGGAAAAGTTTAAATCACTTAACATAAAAGATTTAACACATTTTACTTTTGAGATTTCTTGGGTACATAATTACTTTAATAACTTTCAAGGATAATTTTAAATAACTGATTATAATAGTTTTGCATGTGTACTAGTAGTAGTTCCTTCTACTAGTACAAGTACGTCATCAAGTCTTACACAAGACTTTCACTGAGCTGGACTGCTAGGAGTTTTTCTTGGGTGCTGTTGGTGCTTAAACCCAGGTTCTCACAACTACCAAATAAGTGCTTGATCACTGAACTGCAGCTGCAGCTCAGTCTGGAATTTCTTACCATGCAGCACTAGGTTCAAGTGTAATAATCGGAACACAGTTAGACACATCATGTGGACTAAGCTACATGTGGACTAAGCTGTACCCGTGGGCTGCATATTATGAGGAAAGGACTCCTAGATGCTATCAATGGGCATCAAGTTATTTAACTTTTGAAAAGTAGAGAAGTTGACAAAGGAGGTAAAATGTGAAAAAACTGAGAAACCTGCATAAAAACTAGAATCCTTTGGTACTATTTTTATAGCTTTTATTCAACTTGAAATTATTTCCCAGTAAAACAAAATTTGAAAGTGAAGGAAGAATGATTAAAAGCTGAATGTCACCAGAATGTCAGCTTCCACTTATAATTAAGTTTTGATCTGGGCATAAAGATGGACCATCCCTACTAGATTCCAAATCGTAAGACTTCAGTCATCCACAGGCTGCCAGAGGAAGGGTTGGAGCACAGGAACTTAGAGCACTGCTAATAATACTCTTTTTTGCAAATATTTAACTTTGAAACTGCCATTTTCCACTAATTGGAAAGTGCACAGCTTGAACCTTGAAGGGAAGTTTGTAAACTGAGGATAGAAAGGTGGGTTTTTGTTTTTTGTGGTATTGAGGATTGAACTCAGGACCCTGCACTTGCAAGGCAAGCACTTATTTTACTGAGCTATCTCTCTAGTCCGAGAAGGAGCTTTTCAAGCTATAAATGATAAACTCATAGGAATATTTTTCTTCCTGTTTGAGGATCACTGATCAGGAAAGTTACAAGACTGCTGCATTTCTGAGGCATTCTTGGTTTGGAAAGGGATTTTGCAAATCATTGGTCTAAATGGGCTAGTCTAGCAAGTTGTTCAATTCCTAAAGTGGAAAATTTCAGGTCATATTATAAGTTCAACCAAGTAAGTAAAGTGAGAAGATACTATCCAGAAATCAGTGTATTCATTTTTAACCCATTATGTACCTCTAAGATTTTTCTTATAACATGTACATCCTTGCTACTCAAAATGGGTTCAGGGGGCCCATATCCATAGCTCTTGGAGTTCTTAGAAAAGCAGGAGTTCGGATCTCATCTCCTGCCAGTCAGAAGCTGAGTATTAATGAGAATCCTAAGTGATCCATTTACATACTCATACGAATATGCAAATGAGCATCAGAAGCCTGGTGAAGTTCCCAGCCTGCTTTCTAGAGCAGTGTGGTGTGAACAATCTAGACAGGACTCCATTGTCTTCCTCCAAAGTTTCCCTACAAAATCCTGTGAGCTTTCTCCTTGCACGTTCCTTTTCTCAGAACTGCCTAGTTGATAAATATTGCCATTAGCAACTTGAATAATTGTCCTCATTTGTAAATATAAACAAATGACAATAAACCCAAGTGAGTGGTCAAAAGATATGGTAGCACTCTATATAATCTCTCAGGAGACAGCATCAGTTACATCAAGTTTATGAATATTCCCTTGAAGTGTGCCATTCCATAACCTGGGTTAATTAAACTGTCAATTGTGCTATGAAAAAGTGGTGAAGAGGTTTGAATTTCTAACTTAGAAAATCAATCTAGTTGATGGGCTATTTCCTAAAGGAGTAGCCAGTTCTTTGTGTATTTGCCTACCGATTAGCCCCTTTCCATGAACATTTTGATCTTTTAATTAGGTTTCCAGTGTTTTCAGTCACTCAGTTAACAAGCCATGTCCTCTTTATCCACTCCCACCCCCACAGTATGAGAATTGATTACAATTGCACTTAAAAAAAAGTAACCTCATATGGAAAGGGCAAGGTTACTTATTGTGCCCACTACACTATTTCATTTTGGACAGACTCTTGTATAGTCTGGCAGTCATGTCTTACTTTAGCTAGCATATCCAAAAGAAGTTTTCATTTTCTATTATTCATGCATCTATGCTTTTCCTCATTCTATCTTCCCCTCTAAAATCTGCTTGTTGCAGAAACCTGTCAATTTTAATTTTTCCTGTGCATGCCTGTAACCTGTCATGCATTGCTGAATGAAGAGGATGAGTTCTGAGAAATGTGTCTTTAGGCCATTTGTCATTGAGAGACCATCAGAGAGTAAGCAGACACACAAAAAGAGATGGCTTCGTCCTAGGGGACCACGGTTGTGCCTGCAGCCCATGGCTGATGAAGCATCTTTATTCAGCATGTGACTGTATTTCTTATACTTATCATTCTACTTTTAAGTCTGTATTACTTTTCTGACTGAAGTGTTTTTAGTTATTTCTCTAGGCAGACAAACACAATCATCATTGAGAATTCTTAAAGGGAAAGTAAATACTTTGCAAGATTATAAGCTAGGGGACTAGGGAGATAGCTGGGTAGTCAAACAGCCTGCTGGCAAGCCTGCTGCATGCCAAGCTGGCCCTAGAACTCTGCCACCAAAACTTGGTGTGGTGGTGCATACCTATAATCCCAGGGCTGGGGTAACTGACAGAAAGGTCATTGTGAGTTCCAAGCTGCCTAGTGAGACCCTGTACCAAATTAATTAATTAACTTATTAATAATTAATTAACTAATTAAAGATTTCTTAAAAAGAAGGAACTAAGGTTCTAGATCTATATTCAGAGCTTAGAAAATAGAAACATTTGATCTCTCAGTGGGCAGATCATCTGCTAAGAAAGAGCAACTACTTTATGGGCAGGTCTAGTGTAGTGACCTATATGTAGACTGAAATCTTGGTTCCAGTACTACTAGTCATTTGAATTTGCTGGACCTTTTCGGTAAAGTTCTATTTTGCAATAATTTCAGGCCTATAAAATATTTTTTGAAAGTCATTGAGAATTCACCCCTGCCTTTCACCTCACTCTACAAATGTTGACACCTTTCTTATCATTAGTATGGTAATCAGTTCCAAGAAATTAACATCACTACTATGCTTTTGGGTATTTTACAAGCCTTATTCTCATTTTTGTAATTGTCACAAATTACCCTTTTATCTAGCTCCAGTTTAGGATTCACATTGCATTTATTTGTCAAGTCTGTTCTCTTTCATCCATGAAATTTCTTCAGTTTTTTTTTTTTTCTTTCATCAACTTGACTGTTTTTGAAGTTTCCTTGGTACATGTGGTCTCTATTTTAAGTATCTCTCTAAATGCCTAATGGCTTTTCATGATTAAACAAGGCCTTTGTTTTAGACAGAAATGCAGTGGGAATGGTATTTTGTCCTTTTTGAATCATGGTAGGTGGTATGTTGGTTTGGTTTGCTGTTTCCCAAGGTGTAAGTGTTGGAAACCACATTGCTAATGCTGCCACAAAAGGCGGAGAACCCTCTCCTCAGGTGCTGTTGTCCTGAGGGCTCAGCCTTTGTGAAGGAATGAAGTGTTGGATGTTGTTATCAGAGACGCAACTTCCTTACAGAGTGGATGTTACAGAGGTGGACTTGGTGTCTTCTTGTTATCTCTGTTTTTTCTGCAGTCTTTTGCGTTTCTGTTTTCACCATCATATGGTAGAGCAAAAAGACGCTCTTCAAATGCTGCCCCTTGATCTGCATCTTCCCAGCCTTTAGAACCGTAAGAAATACATACATATATATATATATTATATATATATATATATATTATATATATGTACAAATTATATATATATATAAATATATATATAAATATATATATAAATTATATATATATAAATTATTCAGTCTCTGGCACTCAGGTGTTCTATTATTGCAGCACAAAACAGATGAAAACATACATAAGATAATATCTCCTTACCTGTGACCCTTACCTGTGACGGTAACTTTCTTTACCTGTTTAAGCTGATTCCTACAAGGTTTTCTTGCTTTTCTATAATGTTACTGTCTTCTTCTTCTTTTCTTTTCTTTTCTTTTCTTTTCTTTTCCTCTTCTCTTTTCTCTTTTTTTCCTCTTTCTCTTTTTTATGATGTATTTAGCTGTTGCAGGGTCTCACGGAGTATCTCTAACGTGGTAATCCTCCTGCTTTTAGCCTCCCCAGCACTGGAATTATAGCCATGTGCTACTACACCTGATTTCTGGTTGCCTCAGCCCACTCTAGGGGTGGGGCTGGCATGACATGTAAGATGGGACTAGAACACTGGTCCCTGTGCTTGCCTAAGCAGATACTTTAGTCTACTAAGCTATCTCACCAGCCCCTATTTTTCTTTTTATAATCTACAAATATCTCTTTAGGAGATACTTGAGACAGTACAAATATATTGCCTCTTGTTATACCTTACTGATTTTCCCATTTATGTTTGTTGAAAACAGGTAAAGTACTTGGCATGATAATCTCATATATTAAATGCTAATTTCATTCTGCTAAAACTTTCAAATACTTAGTTACAATTACAGTGATACCTTGGTTTATGTATTTAATTCCTTTTATGATTTGGGGAAAGATAGCTCTTTTGTGTTGTGTGGGGAAGATGACCTCTGTCTTATTTATCATGAGGTGCAGAGTTTGAATGGAAACAATATTCTGTTGTCTGCTAGCTGAATTGCTTGCAAATAAAAGTGTCTCTGAACTGAGGCATGACTACATTTCAGTACAATAAGAGGGGAAGCAATGTTACATTACTCAGGGACATAATATGTCATTATGACATCACTTCTACTTGAAAAAGTCTTACCTGAGTTTGTTGAATTCTTTTAAAAAAATATTCTGGTGATGTATTTGTGTAGTAGAATGAACACAAATGTTAAGTAATTTTAGGCTATTACTAGGAATGATGACTTTATCTAAGAAACATCATTTAGTGCGAAATATTACTGACTTGAGTACTTAATGGTCTATATATTACTCATTCATTTTATCTTTTTTATTTGTTCATTTGGGCTTTGGGGTTGTTTTGGTACCAGGAATCAAATTGAGGGCCTCAGGCTTGCTAAGTAGGTGCTGTAACTGAGCTAAATCCCTGGGCCCCCAGTTATCCTTTTTAATGAATTTTTGAAGAAAGGTCTTCATATTACTAATGAACAACATTTTATAAAGTCAAACAGCTACTAAGTATTAAAGCTAGATTACAATTTTAGTTCTCTCTGATTCCAGAATTATGCCAGATTACTCAAGAATTAGAAAAAAAATAATTGAAAATGCAAATGGGAAGTTCCTTTAAAATAAAATAGTAAAATATATTCTCATGTTTATTAAAATAGAAAGACTGCAATAATCTACCCAAAGAATTTGTAAGTCAGTGCATTTAATGGGAACCTTCTCAGCTTCAGAAAGTTGGTTATTGTGTCTACTTGAATATAACACAACACATCAAACTAAATTTATATCAGGTGTCTGAAGTTCATTGAGTCATTTTTTATTGGAGACACATCCAGCCGGGCGTGGTGGCTCACGCCTGTAATCCCAGCACTCGGGAGGCTGAGGCAGGAGGATCGGTGTGAATTCGAGACCAGCCTGGACTACAAAAGTGAGCGTAAGGCCAGTCTGAACTACATAGTGAGACTCTGTCTCAAAAAGACTAAATAAATAAATAAATAAATAAATAAATAAATAAATAAAATAAATTATCCTTGCTATAAAACATATAAAGCAAATATGGTTTTTTAAGTTTTGCAATTTCTTTTATCAATTATACTTGCTATGAAGAAATGAGCTAAAATACTTCATTTGCTATTTTTGAAAAATTTTTGTAAAAGCTAATTTTTTTTTCATACACTTTAATATCATAATAACATCCCACCTACTTGCCAGCTTCGGAGACAAGTGGTATCCTTTAAAAATCATTTAAATGATTAAAAATAGAATATGATATTTTTCAAAGTTAGACTAATTATGAAGAAAATCGACTTAGTGGGCCCAGAAGAGCAAAGCTTCCTTACTTTAAATAAGAAATAAATACCATTTATTTTTTTTTTTGTATTTAGGGAAGGGTCTACAGGGTGCTCAGGGTCTCACTACTTGATCAGACCCATAGTGATTCACCTATTTACAGGCTCCCAAGAGCTAGGATTACAGGTGATCATCACCATGCCCTGTCTCAAATGCCATCTCAGCATGCTCTGAGGGGCAGGGCCAGCATGGCAGGCCCATGGATTGAACCCCTGGTCCCTGTGTCTGCTTGTAGGCACTTTAATCTGCTGAGCTATTTTAAATAGAAATTTTTTATGAATAATGTTTATAAAAAATGATTTTGATTAGCATAAATGTGCTCTCTTCAAAAATTTGCAGACATTGACTAATTCAGTGCTCTTTGTAACACTACTGGGAAACAAATTAAAGAGAAGAGAGTGTTTTGTTTTGTTTTGTTTTTTGGTGGGACCAGGGTTCAAACTCATGACCTTGCACTTGCCAGGCAGGCATTTGTGCCATGGAGCTATCTCCCTGGCCCCAAGAGAGTATGTTTAAGATTACAATTTTGTGTTATTATAACAGAGTTAGCAGAATTCATAATAATAAGTCTAATCATGGATAGCAAAAGCCATCTTTAAAAATACATAAAGGAGGGAGATAAGATGTGAGCACATTTAGAAATCTATGTGTCTGTCTCTGTATGTGGATGGTAATCTTTGATAAAAGAAACTTCAACAGGGCATGTTTTCCAAAAGCATCTTGTGTCTTAAAAACTGAAGTCACACGTGGCTGTAATTCCCCAAAATTTGCACCAAACCACCTGGATTCTGTCTACTTACCAGAGCTCCAAAGCATGTTTACTAAATTTATCTTCCACTATGTGACAAAATAATGTGTCTTTTGCTTGTCTCAAATTTACCACTCCCTCTCCTGTTCAGCTGTCCATGGGGTCTAGCAGGGAGCTTAGAAAATGCACTTGCTTTGATTATGTTTCTCATGATTTTGCAGCTTCACACAAGAGCACTGAGTGTTAAGCTCTTATTTATGTATTTATTTTGCTGCCAAAGATTGAATTAAGGGCCTGATACTTGCTTTTGATTTTTTATTTGGTATTTTGCTCGCCAGGCCTCTATGAGTTCACCTTCCTGAGCATCATTTTCTTTAACATGAAACCTTTCAAGGAGTGAGACCCAATGTAGCAAACTGTCTGAGATAGAGTAGCATCACAGCATGCTTTTTTTGTTTGTTTATGATTGTTTTCTGTGACAATGTCAGGGTTCTGTTAACCAGTTGTTGTTGTAGTTGGTATTGTTCTTGCAGAGAAGTTCCTAGACAATTTGGGGTTATTTTCAATGTACTTTTACTCTATAGATAGCTATAAATATCTAATTTAGGACACAGCAAGTTTTCTCTCACCTAGTGATAATGGTTGTTCTCCCTGTGTTCATTCTCTCAGATGGTGGCACCACAGCACACCATCTGGACATCTAGAAATCGGTGCTTCATTCTGGATTTCCTTAAGGACTCGATTGCAAAGTATTTTTGGTCTTGTTTTATATATTTCGACCCTTCTTTTACATTTCCTCCCCTGCCTAATAACCTTCTGTAGAGGATGCACCGTACTTTCTTCCGAAGTCTATTGCAGTGTCCCCGCTGAGAATGGGGCATTTTCTCCAGGTGCCTCCTCTGCCTTGGGTCGTTGTGTTATTTACTTTCTCCACTACTGCAGTGACTGTGTCCTGTTCAGAGTGGCCAATTTAGTGCCTCATCTCATATATCTGTGATTATTGACTGGCTGAACAAGTACAACTGTCCTTCACCTCCTTCAAATATCTCTTTTGTACACAATCCATAGACAAAATAAGAATCCAGTTATTCAAAGGATATTATATGGCATATATAAGCATTGAGTTGAAAAGGGCTTTGTAAAATTATAGAGCTTATTTTTTCTTTATATTTAGTATCTGTTTGTGTATGTGGTTAAAGTAGGATAATGACGATTTTCCAAGATTTGCCTTTAAGTGTAGTTTATCACTTTGTTTTAATACTGCACTAATTGGGGCTGGGGAGATAGCTCCGTGGCACAAGTGTCTGCCTGACAAGTGCAAGGTTGTGATTTTGAACCCTGGTTCAAAAAAATGATAATAATATCGCACTAATTGAAAGTACTACCTTTGTCATCACTGAAGCCTAATTCAAGTTCTAGTTTCCCACTTAGATTGTTCTCAGTTATTGGTTGCAAATAATTTTCACTTGGAAGTAGCAATGAGCTCTGTGTGTGTGTGTGTGTGTGTGTGTGTGTGTGTGTGTAACAGCAGCAGCAGCAGCAGCAGCAGCAAGAGTAGTTACAGCAAAGCATAATAGCTTGAATTAAGAAGTCAAGGGAGAATGCTGAGGTTGTCACCATTAGCAACCCAGCCAGGGGTGATGCTTCAATCATTCTGAAATGGTGAGAGGTTGATTCCAACGTATCCTCCACTGTCTCGCTCAAGTTCTCTTTCCTTACTCTTCAGCATACACAAAGGACGCCAAGGCAATAGGGCAACTGATGAGTCCTCAACCAGTAGCGGATTGGAGTAAGAGGATAAATGTCCCAGGCTTTTCTGTCCTCCAACGAAATGATTCTGAACTCTGTTTTCCCCTCTTTTTCTCAGAGGATCTCCATAGGGACAGGGTCCAATTGGTTATGGTGCCCTATACCCAATATGGGGTACACATTAATAAATTTTCCTCTTTGTATCACTTTTTCCATATCCTTTATCAAATGCATTCCAAATTAACCTTGACTAAAGTGTCTTTTATATGTTGGTTGGTGTTGGGTATAACCAAAACTAAACAAAAAATATAGAGACCCTGACTGACCAAGATTGAGATACAACTAATCCAATCCCAAGGGATGTCATCTATAAATACAAAAGCCAACATTAAGAGTAGCAAGTTTCTATAACACCTGCTTAGGCAGATGCAAGGACCAGAGTTGATCCCTGGCATGCTATGCCCCCCACCCGAGGCACACTGAGACTGGGTTTGGTGGCACATGCCTGTAATCACAGCATTTGGGGGAGGGTGCTGAAAATAGCAATGATCACCATGTCCAACCTGTTGTAGGGCTATCCTGTAGACCCTGTACTAAATACATTTACAAAAAAAGAGTAGCAAATCCCTCAAACTAAAAGATACTCTTAATGACAGGTTAGAATAGGAAGCATAAGCAGACAGTTTTGAAATAGAAGGGGCTAATTAATGTATCACCTTAGAGCTCTGTTTTACTTTTATTATGTTGGCATTATTTTTAGGGACAATGGGCTTCTGACTGAATAGGAGTGACTGAAATAAAGAGATGTTGTAGTAGATACTATAATTTAAGGAGATCTAGAGCCAGGACCGTGATGAGGATGCTATCGCAAAACTAGTGTCATACAGTTGGGAAAAAGCATTAGTAGTGGCCACAAAAATACTTGTATTTCATAGCTATTTAGAAGATACCGTCTTCCTATGTTACTACTGCTATTTTGTATTAGGTCATGTTGATGAGATAAATGAGTCCTTCAAACAGCGAAGCATTTCCATCCTGATGGTGCTCGTCAGAATGACAGATTGGTAATTTTTTTTATTGGTAATTTTTATTTTGGCTGTCTCAACCTGCCCTGGGGGTGGGGCTGGTGTAGCATGTGGTGCCGAGGATGGAACTGCAATCCCTGCAGTTGCCTAAACTGTCCTAAGCAGGCACTTTAGACCTCTGAGCCATCTCGCTGGCCCAGATTGGTAAATTTTTTAACAAATAATTTATTTCTCATTAAAAGTCTTTTAGTTGTGTATTTATTTATATATTTTTATCTAATGCCAAACATATTTAAGTGTCACAGTGGGTGAGAAAATTCATGTCCTATTCTTATACTGATACTGACAACTGAGTCTCTTAGTGATAGCTGCTGAATGCAAACTGTCTCGAGAAGTTGGTGGTGTAAATTTTACCAGTTTATGGATAAACGTGAAAACAGCTACAATGATGGAACACTCACTACAGCAAGTGTCTTTATACAATTCTTTTGAAGGGCATGTGAGTGAGGAGAGGCAGGACTAGACAGGCGGAGTGTGTGCATTCGTTGGGTCCTCGCCAGGGCAGGCGCTAGCGCGAGTGTTTTCCTATCAGCCTCAACATCCAGAAGTCTTGCTGGTTGAGGCTCAGCAAATGTCTTCACTTTCAGAATATGCCATATGCATGAGTCATTTGAGCACCCACCTTTTTGGTGACATTGCTACACCCACTGACTCAAAATCCATGAAAGTGGTGAAACTTTTCAGGGAGCAGCCAATGGCTAAGGGGAAAGACACCTAGGACTGGTACTCAAACCGCAGCATGTATTTCGCGCTCATGGATACACTGGTTTCTTGGCATCTACAGAAATGAGAATTAGGATTTCAAGGATGAACCAAGTCATCTTCCAAATAAGCTTCACGAAAGGGGGAACCAAGGAAAGAAGGAAAAAGAGCAGTGAAAAAGAAATAGCAGCAGCCATCAAGACAGAAAATTTCTGCCTCAGTGACTAACAAGAAAGTGTATTCGCTGTCTTCCAACATACTAGTCGAGGCTTCCCCAGTGAAGGCTATTTGAAACATAATCATCCATGTGGAAATCTAATCCAGTTCCTGGCTCCTTGAATATACTATAATTCCAGAAAATTAGATTATCTTTGGCTTTGTAATCTGAGGTTTACCTAATTCCCTAATGGTGTAAATGTGTATCTTATTGTTCAGTGGCTTGTTGGCAGTGGGTATGGGATGCTGGGGGAGTGGAGAAGCAGCCTCATTAAATGAATACCCAGAAAAAAATTCTCTGACAACTTCTCTGAGATAAGGTTGTGTTGGCTTTGCAGCTGTCATCTTAGTGACATTAGTGACTGCTCATCAGGTAGTACAGTGGAAAGGTTTTGTTGTTCCTCTTAGTCAACATAAAACAAAACTGCAAAGAACTCTTCCATGACGGTGTAGCTTTCATTAAAAAGGAGCAGAGCCTGATTGAAAGTCACTGTGAACTTCTGAAAATTAATTTCATGCAAAATAAGTCACTAGAAATTTCTGATGAGTACAAAAAAGGAATCATTTGCAAAAATGAAAATAACTTGTTTTCAATACATATATTTTTCCATTTTTGTTACGTTTGTATATGGGGAGAGATACAATATAGAAATTTCAAAATTTTAACATAATATCCCTTTGCTGTAGGCAGCTTTTAAGCAATGCTGGGCTCTAAAGCAGCTAATTACTTTTCTTCTGCATTGTTTCATGTAATTTGATTGTATTTGTCATAACTTAATATTTGCTTCTAGTAATCATATATTAGTTTCATATTTCAGTAATATTAAATAACTACAATTTTTGTTGCTCTTTTAAAGATTTTGTATGTATAATTTTGAAATATGAACATATCTTCCTAATTTTTACATGTATTATTTTGGAATATGAAAGCAATTGCACATGCACATGTGTATGCACGTGTGTGTATTCTTTTTTAATATTATGAGCCCTAATCTGAGACCTCTTTGTGACAAAAGGCATGACTTATGAGCCTCCTAATTTTGTCCTATAATACTAAGTAAAAGCTGGTCTGTAATAGATATCTTACAGTTCTGTGGTTTTAAAAATGGATATGTATGCTTAATTTGAAAAACCCATTGTATAAAAAGAGATTCTTCAGTTCTAAATAAGTACAAATACATTGTCTTTCATTATGAAATATTTTTAAAAATCACTACATAGTAGTGTAAAATCTTTTGCACCGTCAATGGTCTATTTTATAAATGTCAACTATAATAATAATAGGGCAAAGTAGAAACATCTTCTTTTAATGCATATGGCCCTTGGCTTTATATTTATTCTTTTACCCTTTATTGATTTGCATCTGTGGTGTTGTTCTTTGCAGAGAGTGAATCTGTCCTTCGATTTTCCATTTTATGGCCATTTCCTACGTGAAATCACTGTGGCTACTGGGGGTAAGTGGTTTTCTACCCATTCACCTTAAATAATCTATAGATTCGCTGCAGTTATCATTTTTAATTTATCCCATATTTCAAAAGGACTATATGGTGAAAATCATCTTCTAGCACAAAGACGTAAGTACAGAAAAAAGCATTAAAAAAGAAAGAGATTGGAAAAACTTTTCAGAAGAAAAACAAGTATATCGATTATAATTGCAGCTTAGATTCACTTCTGCTTTCTTGTTAAATTTTAGCTCAACTTTTGTTAATATAAGACTATACAAGTACCCGAAGTTGGGATAGATATAGAAAGAAAAGGTGCTGAAGTAAGCTGTGGGTATATTTTTATATTACTAGAATGCGTACGTTTCATAGACTTGTATATATACCTATGTATAGCCACATATATATCATTTAAGTTGCTCCTTTCCCTTTTAGGTCACCTATGTTAACTAACATTTCATATAAGGGTATCAAATGAAAACACTGAAATCCAATCCAGTGTGTGTGTGTGTGTGTGTGTGTGTGTGTGTGCGCGCGCGCGCATGACTGGGAATTGAACTCAGGACCTGATACATACCGTGCAGGTGCTGTGCTGCTTAGCTACAGCACTTGTCCCTAGTTTAAATTTTTGAAATTCTGCTTTTCTTCATAACATAGATGTTAAACATTAAACATTAGTGGTATTCTGAGATAACAAATACATTAATCCAGAAGTGCTACAAATAAAAGATGGTTGTAATGCCAGAGAATGCTCCTGCAGGTTTTAAATATCAGGACCAGAAAGTAGAAGTTAATAGAAAAAAATGCAACAATATAAAATGAAGCAAGTAAAAAGAAATCTGTAGGTATAATAGAAAGGTATGAGTATCTGTGCTAGAAGCACAGGAGACCAGGGACTTTGTCCTCTGAATCTCATGGGTGGTATCCAGGGTGGAATGGAAGCCAGGGTGATCTTTTTTCCCTATGTAAAGATTTAGCAAATATGTAAGATTCAGGAAAAAATAATCTGTAGTCATAAATTTCAACAAAGTTTGCTGGTCACTTACTCTGAACTAAGGTAAATTAAACCTTGTGATCTTTCTGAATGTGTAACCTTACAGAGGATTGGACAAAGTAAAGCGGAAGTGGAAATCACTTTACAGATCCAAAGATACACAGAAAAGGAAGTGGTAGAGTATTTTGGGACAGTAGATAATTGAGTTTAAGGAAAGACAGAACATATTAAGCTTCTATGATTAGAAAAGTAGTTTCAGACAATTTTACATAACCCATAAGAGTCAGCTTTGCTTTGAATCTTTAGTCCTGGAGTAGATAAGTGCTAAACTTTAGCAGGCTGAATCTAGAAATTTGGATAATGTCTTGGATTATAGGCCTTTTGGACTTTAAGTACTTAGAAGAATACTGCATATGTCTTGTAAGTTCACTGTGTGTATACTAGTATAGTGCTAGGTATTTAATTAATGTCCTGGGGAGACTGAATGAAAATGTAGAACTGAAAGGAAATGCCAGTAAGCCATGAATCATCATCCCCACTCCTGTCTTCTGATATGACATAAATACGGTGATCTTATAATGTGGGTGTTGGCCATGTTTTGTCACATTTAAGTTATATGTTCTATTAAATTTGAAAAAGTGAGTTCTTAATATGTGTTTAAAATCTTTGCACACAGTAGTAAACATAAGGGTAGCTTTCCATTTTCAGTTTTGCAACTGTGTTTAATCTTCATGTTAGTGACTCAACTGATATGAATTGAGATTACACCTTGTAGAGTGGGTGCTAACACACTTAAGCAGCGGGCTATATCCTCTTACTGCTTCAAAGTGCCATTTTCCTCTAAAGAAAGCTCAAAATAAGTAAAAAGAAATCTAACATCTTGAATGCTTCTTCTTGGAAATAAACACTAAACAAGGGTACTCTTTTGTTTCTCTTTTTTCTCCTCTAATAAAATATGGTAGTATAGAATTTGCTCATATAAGTCCCTATACCTTATTTAGATAAGCATAACCACGATAGCTTAGACATCAGACTTTAAAAATGCAACAAGACTTTTGTGTAAGTTTGCATAGGTTACTTTTCTCATTATTCACTCAATCAATATTGATTGAGACCCACCAGAGGCTCTATATAAGAGGCTTACAAATTATACAGGAAGCGAATTATACATGAAGTGAAAAAAGGAAGGCATGCTTGCTATAAGAAGCTTAGCATCTAAAAGCAGGAAGGGGCATGCTATAAATAAAACACTTAAGATGAGGTTGCATATAAGAGCTAAAGGCACAAGAGGTGGCTTAAAAGAATATTCTCTTTTGGAGACTCAAGAAGTAGCCAATAGTTTTGTGAAATAGCCAATACTTGCCATTAACCTAAAACAAGACAGGACTTTAGTTGGCAAAGAAACTATTTGATAAAATTTGGATCAGGAAAGCGGTTTCAAACAAGAGAATGTTGAGCTACATGGCAGTGCTGAGGGTCATCAAATCAATTATTTAATCTCAGTTGTAAAGTTGAGTCTGGTAGAGATAGCAAGACTAATATAGAGCCACTTGAGCATCAGGGGCCTGGAGATATCCTGTAGATGTTGGGTTTTTTACAGTAGATCCAACACTATCTTATAGAGAAAGGCAAGGTGACATTAGGTAAGTGTAAAGAAAGCAGATAGGATGTTTTATTGCTGCTTCTTAGATTGTTAGGGCATGAATAAACCAGGATGGATGCAGAGGAAATGGAGAGAGGAGCTGGTGGAGGACTCCTAATTTGAGTTGCTTAATCATTGTACTTGGAAAGGTTTACATCTGCAAAGACCCCTCAAGATTCATTTTTTAAAAATCTAAGAGCTAAGAAGAGTTCTGAACCACAGACTTGGTGGATTTCTTCTGTGAATGACTTACAAACCTACAAAACTATCTGACAAATACTCAACTACCTGGAGAATCTTAAATTTGTGATCCACCATGGAAGACTTGGAAGAAAAATAGAAACCAGGTTAAGTAAAGTTAGATGAAATAAAGTTAATTAAGACCATTCTAAACAGATAGGGGCTTAAAAAAAATGTATTATTTTCTGTGGTCCTGAGTGGCAGTTCTCTGTGACTCTGCTTCTGTGTATTTTTTTTCTGCCCTGCATATAGGGAAAATAGCAAAGAGAAATGTTTTCTTGGTGGACAAGCTGTGCAGATCAATAGAGTGGATACTTTAAACCACAGACTTTATTTTATTTCACTACTTTACCAGTTCCCATGCCTACTCCAAATCTTTTTCTCTTCTGTATGCCCCACAGTGACCCAAATTTAGTTAAAAATGAAGTTAGCATCAAGATAATGCTTTGTGTTACTGTCAGATCACAATTTCTTCTCAAAATATAATAAACACAGACATATGCCTGGTTCCCTCTGCTCCATCTCCGTATTTTATACATACTTTATTATAACCTTAAGTTTCTGGGTACAAATGTGAATTAAAACTAGACATTAGATCATTTATGTATAAACTACAAAAATAAAATCTTTGCCTATTAAAACTTTTAATATTCAAAGGCTTTAATCATTCATACAAATAATGCATGAAATGAATTTAATATAACATCTAATTTTCTGGTTCACTGATGGCAGATTATGAAAACATCTACTTATTTTTCCACTTAAAAATACTTCAAAATGCATATATACTGAACATTCAAAAGTTAGTCATCTGGGCATTGCATAAAAATATTTCCATTAATAGCTATCTCTCATATATATATATATATATATATATATATATATATATATAGTTTGTTTATTGTTCTGCTTACTTGCTTTTTCTATGAGTATCTTAATTGGCTCTTTTTTATTATTAGGCTTCAAAAGTCATCTTTGGAATACTTCAAGTTTTCATAATACTGGTAATAATGATATTTTTATGTAAATCTATCAGGCAAAAAAGGCTTTGATGGATTTGGAGAGAGAAGGTACATTAATTACTATTTTACATCATAGGAAAGAGAAAAAACATAGAAATTTACATAACACTCACCTGAAAACTTAAATATGTGGACAGGTGGTGATTCGTAATTAAAATAGGTATGGAATTGCAAGCAGTTGGACATGAGATTGGAAATCAAATATTAACTGAGTTGAAAAGCCGATATGGAATATATATTACTCATATTTACCTACTTTAATTGTAGTTTTATCCTCTCTTCCTTTCTATGCAAATTTCTAGCTACAGATCTCTTTCCTTCTTTTTTTCTTTTTCGTATTTTAGGGAAGGGTCTACAGGGTGTTCAGGGTCTCACTACTGGATCAGACTCAGTGATCTGCCTGTTTACAGCCTTCTAAGAGCTGGGATTGCAGGCACGTGCCACGCCCAATCTCAGTTGCTGTCTCAGCCTGCCCAGGGCACTGAGCCAGCATGGCAGGCTTGGGTGTTGAACTCCCTCCCTCCACGCTCGGACACCCTGCACCGCCACACCCCTGCGCCTATTCACAGGGGCTATAATCCACTGAGCTATTTGGCCCACCTTTGCAGATTTCATTTTAAAATGTTGAACATTTTAGATCTACTTTCTTTTTTTCCCACATGATCACTAATAAAATACGAATTTCATTAAGTGATGTATTTTTAAAGTTAAGTACAATCACATTAAAACAAAGTAAAAAAAAAAATAATAATAATGATAAGAAGAAGAAGAAGAAAAAGAAGAAGAAGAAGAAGAAGAGGAAGAGGAAGAGGAAGAGGAAGAGGAAGAGGAAGAAGAAGAAGAAGAAGAAGAAGAAGAAGAAGAAGAAGAAGAAGAAGAAGAAGAAGAAGAAGAAGAAGAAGAAGAAAGAAGAAGAAGAAGAAGAAGAAGAAGTAGTTAAAATAATTAAAAATAATTCCCCGGCCTTCTAACTTACCAGTTCCTTTTCCAAGAAAAAAAAAATGTTACTTTTTTTGTTTATTAAATTCAAATTCTCCACTTACCAGCAATCACTTGCTTTTCCCTCTATTTTCTTACTCTTTTTATTTTTACTTTTCCCTTTAAATCCCCAATATGACAGTCTTTTTAAAAAAAATTATATGTATCATATTGATTGACTTTTTAGGAACTATATTAACAAATTTTCTTTTTTTCATTTTTTTTTTGTTCTGTATTTCAAATAATGTTATTTGAACTATAGGGATAAATCATATTTCATGCTTTTTAGAGGACTTGATTAATAACAGAAATAAAAGGCTTTTTGGGACAGGCAGAGAGTGAGTTATGCCTCAGGATGACTGATTTACAAACATCAATCTCATCTTCTTTCAAGAGCATAACCTCATAAAACCGAATTGGTTGCATACATTAACTTTCTGAAGCTAGTGTGACAGTAAATGGACTTATTTTATCTTTTAAAATTATTAACAGTGAGCAGAGACTGTGAGGATCTGGAGATCTGTGTTTGAAGGGAAAATGCTGAGGAGACAGATGCTGGACAGAAAGTAAATCCATTCCCATTTGGCTCACCAATTTAAAAGTAACAAGCTCGAGTCTCAAGGATCTCTAGACAGAAAGATAAATCGTGTGTTGTCTGATCCACTGTATCTAAATGATGCTCTGAGCTGTACCTCCGAACACCTGAGAGCTCATTTTGGCAGTCCCCTGTGACAATTTCTCTTCCCTCCACTGTCTAATGTCAGCAGCCGATTCAGCAGATTCACAACATCGCTGCATTCCTTTTCCCCATGGCTTTATAAACTATATATTTACAAGCATCTTTGTTTTTACTATGTCTGGAAATATGTTGTAATTCTTTAGCACTGGCTCACTGGGGCTGAGGGTGCAAAGGGTATCTGGAGATGTGGGCAGTAAAAGATACAGAGTGAGACCACCAAGGAGCTGGGGATAAGTCAACAGAAATACGCAAGAAAAACATCAGATACAGACATGAGGATGGAATGAAGGACGCGAGCACATAACACAATATGCCAATGTTCTCACTCAGAAGAATGAGAAGAGGTGGCTCAGGTAAGGTGAAGCTTGGGATAAAGCAGATAGCCCCAGCTGGCACCCTTCTCTTGCAGAGGAGTCCACTTGTCACTTAGGTATTCCTCGGGAAAGTACTATTCATCTTCTAGCGGTCCCAGACATGACCAGAAATGTCAATGATACACTGTTTGCATCCTAATTGAGATAAGTGACAATATTGCACATATGTTGGAAGATATAATTCAGTTGAAAATAAAGAGAGGCTAGGGGCCAGAGAGATAGTAGAATAAGTGCTTGCCTGGCAAGCACAGGGTCCTGAGTTCAAACTCCAGTACAAAAAAAAAAAAAAAAGAAAAGAAAAAAAAAAGAGGCTAGGCATATGAGACTGACAGAGACCCTGGTCACTATAATAATGAATTCAGAAAAACTCTCAAAGCCAGGAACTAAGTCTCACTTTTGAAGAGAAGTATTCTAACATATAGTCTCCTCATTATTCAGAAAAACTGTCTCTTTGCTCAAAATGCTTAGGTTCCTAAGCTAAGCCAGGCAGAGCTGTGTACTTCTCATCAAATTATATAATTTCTCTCTCAGTTTGCCTATCTCTAAAATAGCACAATGAAATCTGCATTTTTTTTTTTTTTTCTTTTTGAGACAGGGTCTCACTATGCAGTTCAGGCTGGCCTTGAGCTCACTTTTGTAGTCTAGGCTGCTCTCGAACTCGCACCAATCCTCCTGCCTCAGCCTCCCGAGTGCTGGGATTACAGGCGTGAGCCACCACGCCCGGCTCGAAATCTGCATTTTTGTGAAGATTAAATTAATTAATATCAGGGCCAGCCAGATACCTCAGCAGATTAAGCCACCTGCAAGCAGGAGCAGAGACTAAGGTTCCATGCCTGGGCCCACCATGCCAGCCCCACCCCTGGGGCGCTCTGAGATAGCAATTGAGACTGGGCATGGTGGTCCATGCCGATAATCCCAGCTCATGAGAGGCTGGAAACAGGTGGATCACTATGAGTCTGATCTAGTAGTGAGACCGTCAACACCCTGTAGATTCTTTCTTAAAATACAAAAATAAATAAATAAGCATCCTGTCGACCCTTATCTAAAATACACACACACACACACGAAAGATTAATGTCATTGATATATGTTTCATAGAAAATATTCACCAATATTTTGAGTTATTAATTAATGTTTTACATGTAATGTCTCTTTTCCTTTTAAAAAAAACTCCACTGTTTTCATTAAAGCTGTCTGTCCTAGTTACTCTTCTTGTTCCCGGAACAAATACCGATACTCAAAATTAAGAAAGGAAAGGTTTATTTAGCTCACAGTTCCTGCAGGTTTCAGTCCATACTCAGCTGCCCCCAAGGCACAGTGGCACATGGCAGAGAGTAACCTTTCATGGTGGTGGCAAAGAGCAAGGGAACACATTGGAGGAGCAGCAGCAACAGTGGCAACAGAGCGCAACTCTGTCTCTCTTACGTTACTTTCAGGCTCTCTACCTAGGGTGGGTGGAGCACTCACACCCACTATTCCAGCAGCACCCAGACTCATGATCCCAGCCTTGGATCATAAATTAATCATAAACTCTAGAAGTCCTCCCCATGACTGCATGAGGCTTTGGGGGGACAACTAGACACAAGCCAAAGCACTGTGCTTACTTGTTAGCAGATTAGCTTGTTATTTCTAGACGCTACCCTTTAATAGATTTCCCTCCACAAAACCTCAGAGGGAACTTAAGAGATATACAGCAATTTAACTCATCATTTCTAACGTCATATTTAAAAGGCTGGATTCACCCATGTACAAATGGGAAATGTAGTGTTAGGTAGAAGGCTTGGATTGTCTACTTTGACAGCTGATTACATCATTCATTTCTAAAAGCAATTCCAAATCACCCCTAAACATTGACCAGTGATGATAGTCTGAGGCTTTCTCTAGAAATTTTACAACATGTATTTTTTGTATCATATGGCAGCAGAATCTTGACACCTTGATCTAGTTGTGACAGCATCACAATTAGGCAACAGAGATGATAGTATTCCCTATGAGCTGGCTACCCACATTGCTAGGCATCTTATTTTGTCCTTCATATGGCAAGAACTTTTGGGACTGGTCTTCAAGTTGTAAAATTAACCATGCATAAAATGTTGCAAAACAGCCTTTTCTAAATTGGAGGTTCTTTAGTAGCTAAAAGTTTAACTCAACATGGTTGGGATACCTAGCATCCAGTGGAAAATTAAATGATAATTAAATATATGTTATGAGACTTTGCCTTTGCATTAGGAGACAGATGTGTGTGTGTGTGTGTGTGTGTGTGTGTGTGTGTGTGTGTGTGTGTGCCTCCGTTGCTTGAAAACTGCCTTTATTTATAATGTTCTTTTCTTAAACCATGGGAAACCGGTAGGTACAGAGTATGTCAACTGCGAGTTCTCACTTAGATCTGTGCAGCACTGCCACTGAAGCTTAATAAGGCTAAATGTTTTGTTTCTAATGAGGTCATGGTGGGGTTAGATTATTCTGTTGATCAGACTAGCCTTGGGGCCACTGAGAGACTTTCATTTAAATTGCTGGAATTGCTGTCCAAATGAGAGATTTCTGCTTAAGGCAAAGAAAATGGGAGAAAATGCCTTGTAGTTGGTTTGTTGTCAATTTCCACAGCTACTTTAAAGATAAGCATCTTTAGTTCAGTGGAAAAATTAAGAGACTTTGGAGGGATTGTATTTTGCAAAATAAATTGTAAAACAGAAAAATTGTTTAAATTGTGGCAAAATATACATGACATAAAACATTACTGCTTTCAAATTTACTTTTTTCTGAGGCTTTAGTTATTCAGCTGTGAGAACAATTTTATTTTCCTCTTCTCCTCCTTCCTGCTCTCCTCGTGCTCCTGCCCCTTCTCTTTCTTCTTTGCTCTTCCTCTTTCCTCTTCTTCCCTCCCTTCCTCCTCCATTTATAGTGTTGTCTGCAGGTGATTTATTAGTTTTATCTATAAAGCCTTGGAAACATAGCTATTTCCCAAAACTTTGCAATAATTTATATTTGCAAGCTACATTTACCATTTTTTTACTGTTCTGTTGCTCAAGAATTAAGGATTATTTTAGGGAGCTACTTCTTGCATATTAGATGAAATCCAATAAAACAAATGGTATAATTTGTAACACTGAGTAATCCCAGAGTTTAGAACATTAAGTTTATGGAATATTATACAACTAGAAATTAGTGTTACATGGTCAGTTGTGAACATAGAAAGAACACTTAGGGTAATAATCAAGATATGAAGTGGATGAAGTTACAGTTACAGTATGATGATAATTACTTACAAATACACAGCAAGTAGGATGGAAATGAAAGCAAATAGTGATTGTTTTGGAACAGCTATATTATAAGTGGCTATTTCTGATTGCTCTGTTTCCAAATACTCCACTGAAGAATGTTATTATTGGATTTGTTTTGCTTTGTTTTTCTAGTTCAGAAAAGCAAAAGCAGGACCTTGTGAATTCTAGGCAAGTGCTTTAGCCCTGACCTACACCCTCAGCTCTGAAGTTTAAGATTAAATTTTAATCCTCAACAGGTATTAGAAAAAGTGAGAAGGGGAAGCAGAGGTATAGCACAGCAGCGCAGGTGCCTGTCCGGCAAGTGCAAGTTCCTGACTTTGAGTCCCAGCACCAAAAAAAAGAAAGAGAGAGAGAGAGAGAGAGAGAGAGAGAGAGAGAGAGAGAGAGAGAGAGAGAGGAAGGAAGGATGGAAGGGAGGGAGGGAGGGAGGGAAAAAGAAAAGCATTGTAATAGAAACAATGAGAAGAAATCTGCTTTCTTTCTGATGAAGATGACCCCTCATTGATCATAATGGTACTCATTATATCTTATTTGTTCCACTAAGACATGGCACATATGTTAAATTTCTTATTTCCCATTAGATTTGAAAAACATTATTTAAAATTTCATTCTTTTCTTATAAATATAAAAATGTAATTAGACAAGTATATTGAAAGAGAAAACAACTTTATAATCTGGAAATTGACAACCTTTTTCTAAGACTTACATAAAACCTAGAAGCTGAATAAGAAAGTACTGATGAAATTATGTACAGACATGTCTTATTTTACTACATTTAACTTTGTGTGCTGTACGGATTTTTTTTTTAATTTGAAGGTTTGTGGCATTCCTTTGTTGGAGCAAGTCTATGGGTGCCTTGTTCGCAACAACTCAGATGATTGTTAGCATTTTTAATCAGTAAAGTATTTTTAGATGAATATGGTGACTAGAAAATGAATAGATGAAAATTCGTTTTATTCATTGATTAATTACAGGAATTAATGATTGCAAGTCCTTATCATAATGACTTCTATACTTATCACCCTCACTCTAGCAATAAAAAAAAAGATAGGATAAACTAAAATAACGTTCACTAGATTTAATACAGAGTGACATCAATGGGTATACCACTGCCTTAAAGATATGAACACATGGACATCTGAAGAAGTGCAAGGCTCTTCTCACCTGAAGCAGAAGCCACTGGAACCAATAACTGGTGATAACTTGGGTGGTAAATTCAGTGAAGCCAAACTTGAATTGTACTTTGTAGTTCACAACAAAAAATTCCAATTCCAGGCAGACACTTAAATCGTTGAGCCCTTCCCTTCAAACCTTCCAGTGAAATTCAGAGAAAAGTTTTCTGGTGGCTCTGCTAGTGAGCTGATGCGCAGTCAATGCCTAAGGAATCCAGAGCTTTCAACAAGCAGAGGCCTAACTTCTGAGAAAAGGTTTTTTAAGTGGCCTAGCCCAGCCTCCAGAAGGCTGTTTCTCCCACTAGTGGCGCCCTGTGAATTTTCTTTAGACAAATAAGATGAGGCCAACAGGAATCAGGACTTCAAGAGAATAGATCAAGAATGGTATATCCAGAAAGAGAGTGGAGAAGCAGGAGGAAAAAAAAAAACAGTGGACCAAAGAAACCTCTGGTAAGATGACAGCACAAACCTGAAGGGACACTGAAGAATAAGATAATCATAAAATCAAACTGCGAAGAAAAAAATATAATAAAATGAGCATCTAAGAACAACAGTAAAAAATATGTATAGCTGCACTGTTAGAAGAGAGGAAAAGGAAGGCCATACATGGAATAATAATGGCTGAGAACTTTTCAAACTTGGCAGGCACCAGAGCAGAAGGCTCAGTGAACACCCTCCAGGAGATGACCCACCAAAAACTGTGCCTAGACATATTATTTTCAAACTGTAAAAAAGAAAAATTCTTGGAGGAAGGCAGAGAACTCATGCCTGCTATACAGTCTTAAGGAGGGTTCCTGAAAATTGCCAAGGTCATGAAAAACAAGGGAAGTGAGAATAGCTTTCACAGCCAAGAGGTGCCTTGAACAACATAATAAATTTAATATGGTATCGTGAATGGGATTGTAAAAGAGTATTACACAAAACCTAAGGAAGTCTGAGTAAGTTTAGCTAATAATTAGCTGGTAATTATGGACCCATACTGTTTCATTAATTTTGACAGATTAAGTAATATAAGGGTTTACATTATAGTAAAAAAAAAAAAAAAAAAAAACATGTCAAGTGCATGGAAAGACTCCACACAATATTTTTTAACTTTCTGCTAGTCATTCTAAAATAATGTTTAATTTTAAAAATGTAAAACCTAAGCATTAAATGTATGAAATGGTATATAACTTCACTTCTAACACATAGAATACCAAGTAATACTACAATGAAATATTATTTTCACTCATGGTTTGAACATGTTTTTTAAAAAAATAAGGTTTAGGGATTAATGTATTTTAGGATGTGAAGAATGTACTTTCCAGCGTGGCAGAAGATGATAACATTGTTATCTACTGAAATGCAAAATTAATGATTGACACTGAGATTCCATTTCTGACAATGTACCCTATAGACATATTCTTATATAGGAATAAGATGTGAGAGAATATCCATCACAAAAGACTGAAGGGCTAGAGAGATAGCTCAGCAGAATAAGCACTTGCCCGGCAAAGGCAAAGTCCTGAGTTCAATCCCCAGTACTGCCAAAAAACAAGCAAACAAATGAAAGAACATGAAAGACTGATAACGTATCTGGATTCCCATCAGTAAGGATGTTCAGGTTAAATAAACTGTTGTTCACCTGCAGAATGGACTGTCATGTAGTTCACTTGTATGCAGAGTGAATATGTTTAGCTAATATATCAAATATGCAGAAAATGCTACACATATATGCATGTACATGCATACACAGTCATTTTTAGACTTACATAATATATCTCTAAAATAATTTGAAAGAAAGATAAATGCTTCCAAGAGACAGCAAAATTTCTACAAAAGGATAGAGGAAAATATTAATAGTAGTAGCTTCAAAGAGACGCAGTAGATTCCTGGAGGTAGGGACCAGGGGGAAAAATGTAATTTGCAGAGCCATGTGTACATTTTGAATAATTGTAGTATGGATGTATTACCTTTGAAACACCATTAATATTTAAAATCTTTATTGATAAAAATAGGCAAGAATAATTTTCTGCACTACATGTTCTTTTTTATGTATATTTTTATTTATGTTTATCAAACAAAATGAACAAAGGGAGTATAATTTGTGGTTTATGTTTTCATAGTTACTTGCTTAAATTTATGCTTTTTGTGAGTGTAGTACTGGAAACCAAACCCAGGGTCTTACACACAATAGGCTAGTACTCTATCCTCAACTACATACCCATCCCTCAAAATTTTTATTGTACTATAACGTTTGAGACAGAATACTGCTTATGAAAATGCCTACTTTTTTTAAAGAAAAAGTTAAATTGTTCTTTGGGGGGTCTTATGAATGCCATCCTAATCTCTGGGCCTCATGGTGCTTTTGTGAAGAGAGGCAGAAAAAGGATTTTTGAGATTACAGGTTGCCTTTTCGGGGGGAAGGGCACTAGAACCTTGTGCTTGCCAGGCAAGCACTTATTCCACTGAGCTACTTCCCCAGCCCCTTTTTTTGGTCTTTTTGATGTACAACCCACACTCAGCTCCTGGCTGTCTTGGTCACATTCTTCAAACTGAAGAAAGAAATCACTTTATTTTCACAATGCCCAACCCCATAACATAAACTGGAAGACTGTGCTGGCTCACTATCAGTTCACTGTTGGCTGCTTCAAGGCAGGATGGCGTGGCACGATGGCATGGCAAAGGGAGAGCTGCTCACTGTGTGAAAGGCAGGAAGCACACTCAGGGAGGAGCGTTGAAGTGAAACTCAAGTTTTCATACTCTGCCCACCGTGGCCTGCCTCTTATGAGCATGCCCACCTCTTAACAACAAGGGGCTGTAAGGTCACTGTAATCCAGTCCTCTTCCAAATGTCCTGCCTATGCTGCCTTGAGGCTTTACAGGGACATCCAGATATAAACCAAGACATTGGTTTAGATGAAATAGTAACGTTAGGTTTCTCCTAGCCTCCACTGAATTACATAATACATATGTTGATTTATCAACCCCTACTCAGTTAACAAGATAATAATTAGAAGTCAGACATAAATGTGTCATTCTTTCCTATGGATAAATAGAGAATGGAAGTACTTTGAATGCTGTGATTCTTGCAAATCAGGCAGTAGGACGAAAGTATCAGCGTTCCACTTGTGGCCCCAGGAGGATGGTGGTTGAATTAGAAACAAGTCAGAACTGGGGAGCTCCTTGCTACAGTCTAAATACTTTTCAGTTGGCATTTGCCAAGGGCTCAGTGACTTTGGCCAGGAGTGTCCCTGTAGAACTACAGATCTTCTGGAACAAAGAGGTCCTTAAATTCAATAGCAGTGTTCTCCACTGAGCACTCTGTCTTCGGGATGGGATCTGTGGAGCAGGTACCAACCTTGGAGAAGCAGCGCCCTGGCTGGGCTTCAGGGCTGACCTCATAGCAGCGTGGTGAGACAAGAAGGCAGGATGATAACTTTCATGAAGCTATCCTGCGCCAGAGAATCAATCCACATCACAGGGACTGCAGGTGGCAGTTAGAAGGCAGCTTCCCAGTGATGGCATAAGGCTGCAGGCCAGGTCAGCCAAAGACATGAATGCCAAACCAAGAGATTCTTCAAAAACGACAGCTACTCAAGAGACAGCTAACTGCTGTCTATTCTTAATAGATACACTATTGGATAGAAGTCAAGCCTGGCCTGGCAGGTCTGCTATCAACATCTTCACCACCTTGTAGTCAAGGAAGAATGCATAGGTGGAATTGTTTCAGGACCTGCTACTGAAAGAGCTCAGGAAGCCAGCAATAGAGATAAGGAATTGCGTTCACTCTGGGTTTGTAGAAAAAATATTCTTGCTATGCCTTTCAATATTGTGCCTATAACACCCTTCTTTCTTACCTTGTTATATGGCAAAATTTTCAAGTCAAGGACAAAAACAAGCATTTATGTTTTCATCTGTGATTTTCATGCAGGTGATGGGTTGTTTTGTACAATGGTTGATCCTATAGCATTTTCCCACACAGCCTGACACTGTTAGTACCAAGCTTTTATCTGTTTTTTTAATGCTTTTATTTCATTTTTTTAAAATCTTATTTTTATAGACTAAACTATAGGCATGTTTTTCAGCATTTTGTGTTTAGCAGGTGGCTGCCACAGAACTGATAAAATGTTAGAATGAATAACAGATTCTGCCTAAAAATTACCAGGTGTGTTTCTTTAAAATGAGGCTCTCTGGGTAGTGCCTACAGTGGCAGCTGTGAAATTTCTAGAGGGGAGACACAGGGGCTTAGCTGCTAAGTTAGCAGGTCTGACAGAGTAGGGAAGAATGCAGTAAATAGCTTTCCACTGCATTTGCCTAGTGTCTACTATGGGTTTTCAAAGGTTCTGTTTCATAATAATCAAAACCAGCAAGTTCTCTAACGTTTCAAAATTTCAAAATGTGCATGAGATTTCTCACTGTAATTCACTGTCATGGTTTTACTTGAGCTATTAGGGGAAAGCTGGTGAGGGTCACTGATACTACAGGAGCCCTCTGAGCCACCCCCCCACCCCAAGCAATGACACACCTTCTGAGTTTGACCTTCTGGCTAGAGGACCCAGGAATGCAGTTGTTAATAGCCCCCTAGGTAACAGTCCTGTTTATTGTGCATGCCTAAGGGTACAAAATACACTTTGAGACTCAGAGCTTTTATGTAACATCTGGTCCATGAAGACCTAGTAAAAACACACTTACAAAATCCTCTCTACTTACTCCTTTGAGAAACCAGTTAGAGATTTTAGACATAAATTCAACTCCAGCTGACTACAAACCAAAGAAGGAAAAAAAAAAAAAAAGTCACTGCTCATCCTTAATTGAAGGTCTAATTACTTTTCTGTAACAATTTGACAGATCAAGATTTAGACTATGGAGTATAAGATTGTCCTTACAAGGCTCGATGACACCTCTGTTTTGTGTCTTTCCACAGTTTTTCACCTAGAACAAACACTTCTTTGCATTGTTTTGTGGCCTGGCGGTATTTAAAGATAGCTAGTACCTATTCTTTTCCTTTAACTTCTCCCAGATACGTGCTGTAAATTGTTTAATCTCTGTCCTCTCCTTTTTAGTGTTATGTTTGTATCTTTAGGAAATAATAGCATCCTGAAGAATTTTTTGGGTTTTCCCCTCCAAATAAAGCTATTTTTAGTCTCTTCTCAGCTTGATGTAGACGCAGATTTTCTTTTTTTTTTAGATGTGCAATTTTGGATGACCTCTTTAGATTCATGTTATACCACGTGTCACTGAGTTACAATCTGAAAGATTCATAAGCGAGTCTTATATTTTTCTTTTAAGAATAGTATTTGCTAAAACAGCATGTGTCATATTCACTTCATTATAATTCTCTTCACGTTATTTATATAAAGTCCTTAACATACCAGGTTCCATTGAATCAGAACCAGGTATCTTCAGAAAAGTGACATGAACTACCTCAAAGGCAATGTAGATTAACGTCATCTTCATAGAGCCTTATGGATCCTAAATGTCAGGCGAAAGAATGTATAAGAAATGTTCTAAATTCGAAAGGACAGAGGATAAATTCGTAATTAGGCATTCTTTATGAACCCTTATATTGAGCAGGCAAAATAAGGAAAAATAGGTCAAAAATATCATGATGAATATGATTGTTACTTTTTTTTACAAATCTCATCTTTCCTGTCGATGTCAAACTGGCTTTCCTTTGTAATAAAAATGTAGCTCCACAAAAGCCAGCTGAAAACCCACAGTTTTATCTGAGGATCACATTTGAGGTTTGTAGATTCAGCTCTCATCAACATACTCAGACTTAAAGAGTTCTCCGTGGTGATTGTGTAGCTCAAACGTATTGAGGCTCTACCTATACATTTCAAATATTTAAGGTAATTTAGCGACTCCAAAAAATTGTTTGGCTGGCTGAGTTATTTAAAACAAAGAATGTCAAGTCTTGCATTTCCACGTAAGAAATTACAGTCCTTCATTTTCATTCAATTTGCCTTGCACCGAGAAGAAGAACTTGTAGCCAATAAATATTGATGCTGTCCAGTAGGATATTTGTGAGCTACATGTAAAATCCTCTGTGGTTGTAGAGCTCTTAGAAGCTTCTAACTTTAAGTGCTTTTTCTCCCTTCAATAAATGCACTTTAAGGATGTAAGCTGTGACACTTTGGCAGTTGAAAACACTATCCCTGATGAAGAGCCACTTGCTAGCAATGAAAAAGTAATCTCTTAACCTAATGAAGTAGATAATTTAAAACCAGGGGCAATATATTTGCAGTTTATTTCAAAGGAAAAATAAGTAAGCTACATTTAGAAACATTTCTGTTATGGGATAGTGGTTTCTATGTCTCAGGTTTATCTCATTAGAGTCTTGGTAGCAATGTTTTCCCTATTTGCAGTGTAACCTTGAACTTTCCAGTGTTTTTACCAAAGGCATATTGGCTGTGGCTTGGGCAAAACATCTTCCTCCTGCCCCAACTGGAATGCCAATGAGGTGCCTGTTAGCTTGTGCAGAATGGTGCAAATGGGAGATTTACATTTCTGCAGAACAAGCAGCTCATTATTCCCTCTTTTCTTAAAAACTAAAATTATCTGAACACCCATAGGTCAAAGGGTAAAAATGAAAATACTTCATAGCACTGGGGACCCCAGTGGTCTAGCGGTGCTTCAAATCTACTTTAACTCTATGTGTGACTAGCAGTCCTGCATGTGTAGAGCGAGAACACTTCCTAATTCTTCAACTTCTTAGCCAGTGCTTACTTTATGTAGCTTTGCTAGTGGAGCCAAACATTCCCAATATGTATTGCACGATTTTTAGTAGATCTCCAAGGCAAATGAAAATTTGGTGCTGTGTACTTAGATGAAAGCAGAATGAGTGAAAATGGTATTTTTCTGAGTGGAAAAGAATTATTCAAGTTCAACGTTTTAGTGAACAACTGTCACTCTTAAGGACACTACTGTTGCTCTAAAGATACTACTGTAGGAGCCGGGGTGGTGGCTCACGCCTGTAATCCCAGCACTCGGGAGGCTGAAGCAGGAGGATTGGTGCGAGTTCGAGACCAGCCTGGGCTACAAAAGTGAGCTCAGGACCAGCCTCAACTGCATAGCGAGACCCTGTCTCAAAAAGACAAAAAAAAAAAAAAAGATACTACTGTTCATTAGCAGTTGTAAAGGCTGTTTATAAAGACCAAACTCTTCTATTTATGAGAAACAAGGCAGAGACCTATTGTTAAAATGAACCCAAACACTTGTTCTTTATTCTTAGGAAAGGTAATCCAAGGCTATAAGCCATAACTATGATAACATATTTATATAATTAGTCCTCATATTTATCATCTGCTAGACAAAAGAATATGTGGGTGAAGGGATAAACTATGGTTCAAATCTTGCTTCTGCTATTTAAAGTTTTGTGTGCTTTCCTATTTGTAAATAGGGTATATCAATAGAAGTTACTTTAAAAAGTTTTGGGAGAATTAAATATGATAACATACAACATAAAGTTTATTGAACATTCTGTGAGAAATGCTAAATACTGAATAAAATTCATTAATTTAGCTATTTTTATATTTTCAGTGAAGATATATATATATATATATATATATATATATATATATATAGCACAGTATAAAAATATTGCTATAGGATATCATTTTTCTCTCAAATTAAATTCAACATTTTGTGAAGAACATAGTTTATGAGATTCTGGGTTACACAGGGTTCAGAATCATTGCACAACACATTGTAGCATCTTTTTACCTTGGCAGATGATTCCCTTTGTGCTTTGGTAGGATTCTAGATAATACGTCTTGGATAGAGCTACAAAGATAAGAAGATAGTTAAAATACAAAATACAGTGTTAAATTTGAATAATTCAAAGATTGGCTATTAAACTTAAAAGTGTATGTGTGTGTGTGTGCATGTGCATGTGTGTGTACGTGTGTGTGTGTACAAAAGACCCATTGTATAGACATTAGCAAAGGCTTTTAAAGTGCTGTTAAAAAAAAAAAAAAAAAAAAAAAAACTTTCCCTTATGTGAGCCATGAATGAGTTTATGGAGAAAAGAACGTTTCCCTTAGATCTTGAAACATTAGGATTTTGGGAGTCTAACATGGCAAAGGGAACGGAGGCAGAAGGGGTGGAAGCCCAGCTAAACTTTTTAAGGCAACTTAGAGAATGATGGGAAGCCTGTACATGTCCATAAAGATTCACAGATTACTTAAGAGCATAGCTCAGAAAGGCAACTTAAGGATGTTATGTAAACATCATCAGGATTAAGAAAAGACTCCGGTTTTATATAGCCAGTAAGCTGGGTGAGTGAAGGCATTGTGTAGAAAACTATTGTGCTCATAAATATTTATATAGTAAATGTGGTGATAGAAAGCAGGACCTGTCCTCATTTTCCTGGACTGTGGCACTGAAACAAAGCATAGATGAAAATCTGGAAAGGCCAGGATCAAGAGAGGGAATACTTCACTGACAGAAATTTTACCATATCTTCAGTAACTGATGGCAAAATAGATGCCACAATGGAATAGTTAACCATTAAAGAAAAAAAAAAAAAAGAATAGCACCATCATAGTGTAGTGAGAATTCTGTTTATGTTAACGTGGAATTGGCCTTGACTTGATAAAGATGAAAATGAACATTGGCTTCTATGGTCACATTTTCTCCAAGACCTTTGTGCAGTGTAAGTAAGTAAGAAGGAAAGCCCAGAGTTGCCTAGACTTGGACACCCTGGCACACCACGGGGGCTCTTTAGTAGCGTTTCCAGGATACTAGGAGTGCCTCGAAGTCAGCTCACCACAAAGGAGCTGAACCTTCGGCACTCTTTTAACCAGATGTCCTAAGTGTTGTGTGCCCAGTGTCCACAGAAGTTCATGGTGGTTCAGTGGTGGTTCATGCTATGCCAATTCTTTTTTTTTTTTTTCCAATTTTTTTATTGTTTAGATTTAACAATGGTTATATTACATATTTTCATCATCAGATCAGTTTAGATTAATACATATAGGTATATAAGATTGATCAAACAATTAAACATTAACTTTTCTAAATCCACATTACTTTTTTTTTTCTTTTCCCCCTTCTTTTCTTTGAAAGTTGACATATTGCATATTGTCCTCACAATCATTCTATAGAGTGCAGTGTGTGGGCATGACCCACCTCCGTATTGATGTTGCATAGAAAAAAGAAAGAAAGAAAAAAAAAATAAAAAGAAAGAATATACTACTCTTTGGACTAAGAGGAAGCGGATACATATACAGTCAAAGGTTTTGCAATTGCACTGGGCCACCAGTGAAGCTTGTGACGTTGGAGGCTATTGAATCTAAACCTCCTAAAGCTCATCTCACCAATCTAGCTCTGCGTTCCATGCATTGTAATTAAGAATTTTTTTTTTTTCTTGCTGGGTGGTCAAGGGCAAGTCGAAGCAAGACCTGTATAACTAAACATTCATTTTGTGTGTGTGTGTGTGTGTGTGTGTGTGTGTGTGTGTGTGTATCTTCCAGGGTCAAATCCCCTCAGGATTAAATTTGAGACCATTGAGACCATAGACAGTACTTTGTAGAACTGTTGTTA